>CM029771.1:30354390-30751890 GCA_017562165.1 Ectropis grisescens
GTAAGCATTAAACGCTTGGATAACGCGACGCGTTAACTGACGTGTTGATTTATCTCAGCGCTGGCGCAACCTATGATTTGCCATCCGGCGTGATAAATCTATCAACATGGTGACCACCCTCACGACTGGTGGTTAGCTTAATTAATTTGATTGTCTTTAAAACTTCATGTGTCTATAGATATTTCATACGTGCTTAGTGTAAGTAGTTAGTTCAGGTATGTAGTTCAGTGCAGTGTTTGATAAAGCCCAATTTCATTTTAAAAAATAAATTTCATAACATTCTATATCAAAGCTTATAATAAAATACCGCCGCGGTACGTATGTAGTATAGAATAAAATAACAACTAGGTACTATTGGTATTATTCACCGATATCCCAAGTATAGGCGAGGTAAAAGTCGATATGGTTTGTTTTAGCTACGGTAAAACTTGCTTGAAGTATTTTGGATTCTTCAAAGGCTAGAGAAACTTCCATAACTTAAAATTTAAGAACGTGACGGGCCATAACAACCTAATCCCCTTAGGAGCACCTTCGAGCCTAGAAACTCAGCGCATGTGAACTGATGCCAAGTTAAAATTGTAGTGTTGTCATTACTTGTAGTGTTGTCGTTACTGGTAGTGTTGTATTAGTTACAGAACACTTACAGTGGTCACAGGAGTCCCCGATATTGATGTATTTTCATGCACATGTTTTTGGGTACTGAAAGTTCTTTCCATCATATAACCATGTTTAGGTATATTTTACCAATAGCAGTTATAGCAGAATTGGTGACATGAACTCCCAAGAATCGACTAATTCAAAAAGCGTCTATCGTATACATACAATGTGATATACGTGTATACGTATGCATTCTCTGAAATTAAATCATTTTTTATCACTGTAAAACACATAATTTCAAAGTACATTTTACAGTAAATCCTTGTCATACACTCGACAAACTCCAATAAACTAAGTGAAATCAAAGAAAAAGCGTAACATAACCTAATTTTCAAACACTCTGTAAATTTCCCCGCGTATCATTTACCCCAAAATTCGCAACGTATCAAAATTCCCCGCGTCACTGTTGCTCGTCAACCCACATCGAACTTTTCGTTGAGTCCATAAACACGTTTCTTATAAATATATTGATACACCCTTGTATATTAAAGAAGGTCTGGAGTTCGACACCTGCGGCGGGTTCCCCCTCCCGTGACGTCACGGGAATTACAATAAGCTGTGAACTGGGAAACATTCAAGTGGCGCGTGTTTCATTTTTAGAATCGCTTTTCAATGGCTCGAGGTTATTATAGAATTGAATGGGGCAGTGGGTCATTACCTCCTCAGTATCATCCCTGAGGAGATTGAGGCGGAGGGTTTGATTGATGTTATTCATTGTACGTCTTTTATAAGGCTGGCTGGTTTTGGAATGTGAATGGTGAAGTTTGAGAATTTTCGGTATGAAAACTTACGATCACAGATTTCTAAACAGATGAAACCTTCGTGAACGACACTGTGAGGCCAGTCATTAGTTATGTATGCGTGACAGCTCTCACCGACGTTGTCAAATTACTCACGTTGGTGTGCGTGTAATGTTCCCAGTCTTAAGAAAAAAGTCCCACTATTGTTGTCTTAAGCTTTGGAAGTTTTCACGTATAATAAACGCATAAAACATTATTTTAAAATAATTTATTATTACACCGATAATATATAATGCAAGGATTTCTTGTTAATAACTTGCTCCACAAAAAAGGAGACAGAAACGTAATTGAAAATTATAGACCTATTAGCCTCATGTCAAACATTTACAATTTTTTTTTCAAAGCTGATCCTAAATACATTATCAAGGACTATAGATGAAGAACAGCCCATTGAACAAGCTGGTTTTAGAGCAGGGTTTTCAACTATTGATTATATGCATGTATTAAAACAGTTAATAGAAAAATCTCAAGAGTATGGGAAAGACCTATACATTGCATTTGTCGACTACAATAAAGCTTCCGACTCAATCAAACACAATCTGCTCTGGGAGGCTCTAATTCAACAAGGAGTAAGAAAGAAATATGTTATATTTATATTATTGAAAATATATATGCTAACAGCACTGCACAAATCAAGTTAGAATCCACAGGTCATAGACGACGTTTTATAACGGCGAGGATTTGTTCTTATCTATTCGTTTCATAACTATAGTTTTCATCAACACTATTAGTATTTTTATTAACCCTAGTAACGGCGACGATTTGTTCTTGGCATCGATTCACATTAAATAAAAAAATAACGATTATAAAAATAGGGCTTAAAATTGAATTATACAATGTTCATCATACATTATACAATAATTTGGTCTACGAGTATCTTCAAAACAAAATTAGAATCTAAATTTTACCTTAACTTCAGGGAAAATGATTTCAATTTAGTATAGCAACACTGACCTATTTTCGTTGAGGTGTTGTGTTTCTATTCATCAATCGAAATAAAATCGTCTAAATTATATAAATACCAGTAAAAATATTCTAACTTTCCTATGAAATTTCCTTTATTTATTTTTGGGAACAATGTTTTGCAATGCTTGATGACACAAGACGGCATAATCTTAAACAAAACATAAAATCACACGGGACTCCCGTACGAGACGGAAGTCAGTTTCGTACTGACTGGAGTTTGTATTTGCTTTGGCGTTTGATATTTGCTTTCCGGACCTAAGGATCTGTGTTCCGCACGTTCCATCTGCCTTTTGTTTTAGAAATCTGTGCTTACGATATAGACTTGAATTTTCTTATTCATGTGAACATTTCCCACATAACACTGTCCAGTTCCAAACTAAAGAAATCTTGTACTATTAGAACCAGATAGCAGATGTATTACAAATCAGCTATATAAATATAATAAATAGTTGTACTGATTGTGTATTGAACCCACGACCTACGGCTTTGCAGGGGAGAAGTTAGTTAGTCAAGATACTACATAAATTTTATACTTAATCAAAAAAAATCCTTTTTTGTTGTCACCATCCATCTGCCGCTATCTTGGATATGACATTTAATTTTGTACACGACTGAATTTTTCAGTTGAAATATTTTTGGTAACTCGGTAGTATTATTTTCCCATAGGACGGCCGAGAAACGGATAAGTCGTGGCAGGTCACGGAAATATGTGGAGGTTTCAGTTGGTAGGGGCACCATGCCCGTCCGTGGTAAGATCGGAGAACACCAGTACCTTAGGAGTAAAGTTGAGGGAGTGCGTGGTGCAGGGTGGCCGTGTCGGAGCAGTACCTGAGTGGGGGGAGGGAGTGCGCGGCGCCGGCGCCGGGCTGCAGCCAGGCGAGGCGGGGGGCGGGGTGGCCGTGCGCGGCGCAGGACGCGCGCGCGCCCGTGCCGTTGGAGAACACGAGTCGCGGCGGCGGCTCCATGAGGAACACGGGCCCGTGCTCCTGCCCCTCACCACCTGCGACACACCGCGACATCGATCACACTGGCGACTCAAAACTACTTAACCTTAGAGTTACGATCTTCTAGGAGTTGTAAAAAAATAGAATCTGTCATTATAATGCGGCGACCAAGTCGGACCGATTTTTATCAAACATAATTATGAACAACCCGATTAAACCAACTTTCAAACAAAAAAAAACTAAAATTGGTTCTTCCGTTCGGGAGCTACGATGACACTAGATACACCAACATACACACACAGAGAGAGATAAATATGTCAAATTTATAACACATCGTCGTTTTTGCTTCAGGGTTTAAAAAAAAGAAGTAGTGACAATGTAACCGTCTCTGGTAAGCTCAGTGTTTATTGGGAGTACACACAAACGTGTCAAGTTTATAACACTTAAAAGGAATTCATTTGTGTACCTTTCTCTATTAGAGGATCTATGGCAGCTAGGGCTTCCACCGTCTACTGAACTTTGAAATGCAGAAGTTGCAGCACCCTACAAATCTCAACTTAGCAAGTAAAGTTACGCGTGTATGTGGAGCGTCTGTGAACCTACATACTTATATTTGTCTATGGCTTCGTAGTTCCGAAACATAAAACCAACAGCCGTATTAATCACGCAAATATTTTGTTAATGATGTTGTGAATTGGAGCCACGAACAAGGCTTGTCAACATTGTCATGAAACCAATGGTAACTTGATGTTCCCACTGCTGGGACTCGGGACATTTTTTCACAAACAGAGAGAGTGAAGGACATATTACACCACGCTGCCCAAGTGCGTGTTGGCGTATATGAGACCAGCCCAGGTCAGAATATCTTCAGGATCATAAACCAGTATTTAAGTTTGTTTGCAAATAATGAATTTATGATAGGAGTACATAAACATATATTCTTATGAATTACTCGATACTTTTTCGATCTGTAAAGCGCGTGATCGGTGCTTGTTTGGTTGTCAACAGAGGTCAAATATACCTCTAATGTTGATCTACCTTTACATATATTGCATCGTTAAATATATTATTGATGTACCTATCGATAATAGAATTGGAGTTATACCTTTATAACTACGATTGTGTACTCATCAACTTCAATTTTAGTTATATTTAGTCCTATAACTATGTAACTAGCTTCCCTTCGGTCCCCACTTGACCTCCCTGGCCCAGGAAGGAGACAAGCCAATTTAATCCCGAGCAAGGGTTTAAATACAACTACTCCAATTGATGGGTTTAATTCGACGGCAAGTTTTTCAAGGGATCACAGGGACTGGACTCTTAATTAAGTACGTGTAATTGAGTTTGTCGGTGAAGCTGTATTTTAGTATCTACAGGATTTAACCCGTGGTTTTATCTTTACGTGGCTTCTGTGGCTCGTTTAAGCTAAATCTGGACTTTAATCTGGGTTTTATTCAAATACTTTTTACAAAGATAATTAAATTATATTTGTCATTTTATTTTGTGATAGTAACTGCTTTATGTAATAAAAATATTCCCACGGATATTCGGAATATTCCAAATAAAAATAGTGTATTAATTCGTAATATAATTATTTGTTTTTAACCCCCGATCAAAAAAGGGGTGTTATAAGTTTGACTTCGATGTCTGTCTGACTGTGTCTGTCTGTCGGTGTGTGTGCGTGTGTCTGTCTGTGGTACCGTAGAGTTCAAACGGATAGACCGGCGCAATGAGGTTTTTCTATTTGAAGTTTAATTTCCGTGCGGTGGGTTTTAGCTAGGTTTGGGTGATATCGATTCAAGATGGCCGCCTCCACAAAATGTCGGACAAAATATTTCTTCACACGCTATCTATAATATGGGTATCAAAAGGGTTTGACTAGTAGAATACTATATACTACGACAAATTTCAAAGCCAAGATGGCCGCCATGAAATGGCGAAATAAATTTGTTTTTTACTACACACTCAATATGGGTATCAATTGAAAGGGCTTGACTAGTAGAATGTTGTTTGTACACATTACAAATTCGAGGTTATCAAGGGTTAATCAAATTTTTAATTGTGCTCTTGTTATTTTTTAATATTCATTGATTTTTTTAGTTTTCTTATGCAAAAATATTATAGGTAAGAAGTATTAGTATTTTGCGTGCGGGTGTAAAAAAAAATATTTTTGAGTATTCATAATTAGTAGGTGTCGAAGCAATCTAAGTAGATACATAAACAAGAACAAAATTAAAAATTTTGATTAACCCCCGACTACCTTAGATTTGTTATCTGTACAACATTCTACTAGTCAAGCCCTTTCATTTGATACCCATATTAAGGGAATTGTGAAAAGGAAATGTAATTCGCCATTTTGTGGTAGCGGCCATCTTGGATTTCAAATTTGTCAGAGTGCAAAGTATTCTACTAATCAAGCCCTTTCATTTGATACCCATATTGAGGTAGTAGTGAAAATATTATATAATTCGCCATTTTGTGGTGGCGGCCATCTTGAATTTGAAATTTGTTATAGCGTTTAGTACTCTGCTAGTCAAGCCCTTTCATTTGATACCCATATTGAGGTAGGTTGTGAAGAAATATTTTGTCCGCCATTTTGTGGAGGCGGCCATTTTGAATCGATATTAACCAAACATAGCTAAGAACACCCGCACGGATATTAACTTTCAAATAAAAAAAACCGCATCGAAATCGGCCCATCCGTTTGAGCTCTACGGTGCCACAGACAGACACACACACAGACAGACAGACTGACAGACAGACAGACAGACCGACAGACAGACAGACAGACAGACATCGACGTCAAACTTATAACACCCCTTTTTTTTGTCGGGGGTTAAAAAGATACCGGCTGAATCGATAACTTCGTCCCGTTAAACTCGGTTAAACAACAATTTGGGTACCTTTGGTACTTTTGGTACCTTTATCTGGACGACGCAGACTTCACCTAATTCATGAAATGTTTTCAAGTGTATGTGTTTAATTTTAAATTGAAGTGGCTTTGTGTTTTTTCAGGATTTTTTTTACTGTTCAGCCACCGTTCAAGAAACAGGCAAGGAGGTTTCAAATGCGGTCTATTTAAAACTTTATTGCTTTTTTTTATAACTTGCATAAAAAAAATACTCAATTCGGTATAAATTAAAACAGATATGGATAAAATTTATTACGGGAAATTTATAATATCATTCCTCTATGTTATTTATGAACTGATTTGAATTGTTCTACATTTAAAATTAGTTTCATTTGCTAACTTTTAGAACTTTAACAAAAAAATTATAATTTTTGTGGTATTCAGTGAATGAATTAGCAGGTGGAGTGCAAATAGATATTATCTGTGTGATTTAGCTTTTCAACAATCGCGGTGGCTTAGTAGCTGCTGAAACCTGAAGTCGTAGGTTCGAATCTCGCCTGCACTTCGTATGTATTGTTCCAAATATTTATGTACGTATAAGTATGTATAAATATTTGTGTATGTACAAGTTCATCAATACGGGTTTAACAGTGAAGTAAGTTCGTGAGGAAACAGGCATGGTCTTAGAACCTTTCGCCGTCACTCGTCATCCACCAGATAAATAAATAAATAAATAATAAATAAATATTGGTGGACATTCACACACAACACCATCAGACTCCAAATTAAGCAAAGCTTGTAATATGTATATGCGGCCAGGTAGCTGATATAATACAAATACAGTTTTAAATACATACTTATTATACATAGAAACACCCAGACACTGTGCAAACATTTGAATTCATCACAGAAATATTTGCACTGGGTGGGAATCGAACCCCCGACCCTGGACTTCGCAGGCAGAGTTACTACCCACTAAGGTACTAAGATGGTGAATTGATTTGTTTCTCTCCTTGTGAGAGAGTCCTAGCAGTAAGAATACTTAGTGATCTGTTTATGTAGGGTTTCGCCTCCATTAAATGGCATTCATGTTAAAAAATATCTCTGTCATGATCAATTTAGTTGAAACCTTAATTTGAAAACTCTGTTTCAACATCAAACAAATATTTCTCACTATGAGGATTTAATAAATAATTCACTCAACGATGCTATTAATCTCTACATACATAACTATTTATTAACATAATAATTATCACGAAAACTGATGTTAGTATTATCAAAGCTTAGGGTGTAGTTAAGGATTCAAATCGCGTGAACACATCAGCCGTCTGTCCGTCTGTCTCGCGCACTAACCGCGTTAGCCAACCCAACTCCAAATTGACAAATCTCGGCCTTTGTGCTGGGAATTTAAGCTTAATATTGTTCTAAGATTAATTTCAGCCTATTAGGTCTAGATTTGATTGGCAGTTGAAATAGCCTATTCAGTCGTTTGTTAAACGAACAGGCAGCTCGAACAGAAATTTTGAAACACAGATTATAATGTAGTTTAGAATAAATAGAATATAGGCAAAATAATAGGGACAAGAATGAATCCGCTAGGACTATTATATAGATGGAACTATAAGTAGGTCTAGAAGCACAGATATACCGGCCAGTGAGAATAACAAGAACAAAATTAAAAAAAATTGATTAACCCCCGACTACCTTGGAGTTGTTATCTGTACAACATTCTACTAGTCAAGCCCTTTCATTTGATACCCATATTAAGGGAGTTGTGAAAAAATGAATGTAATTCGCCATTTTGTGGTAGCGGCCATCTTGGATTTGAAATTTGTCATAGTGCAAAGTATTCTACTAGTCAAGCCCTTTCGTTTGATACCCATATTGCGGTAGTAGTGAAAAAAATTATATAATTCGCCATTTTGTGATGGCGGCCATCATGGATTTGATATGTGTTATAGTGTATAGTATTCTACTAGTCAAGCCCTTTCATTTGATACCCATATTGAGGTAGGTTGTGAAGAAATATTTTGTCCGCCATTTTGTGGAGGCGGCCATCTTGAATCGATATTGTCTAAACATAGCTAAGAACATCCGCACGGATATTAACTTTCAAATAAAAAAACTGCATTGAAATTGGCCCATCCGTTTGAGCTCTACGGTGCCACAGACAGACACACACACAGACAGACAGACAGACAGACATCGACGTCAAACTTATAACACCCCTTTTTTGGTCGGGGTTAAAAAGCAATGTAAATGAGAAGCATTCATGCAAATAGAAGCCAAGTCAGCGATACGCCGCGCGCCGCGTCCGAGCAAAAACAAACTCAACTTTATGAAAATTCCGCACAACGCGTGACGGGGAACTTTCTAACTGGACGCAGTGCCAGGGTTGACACCGACTTCATATTTTGAAATTAAGACTTCTTTTGGTTTGTAGGGCATATTTCAAGGTGGGATAAAACAATTATGGTATAGTAAAAAACAATGGAACTTGTGATACTGTCACTGTTATCGTTACTGATGCCTGCGTATATAAGTATGTATGGACAGATATTGCTATTTACGTACATAGATTGATAAATAGCCATGCATAATTTTTTGGGTTGATTATATTTTTCGTTTACAACTGCCAACTTGCGGTCTATAAAAATAGCATGGTACGCAATTTTCATCTTGTGATACAGGATTTGTGATCTCCTGTCAACTAGCGCTTTATCACTCAAATTGGAATTCAAAGCATGCACCAAAGCCAACTAGCATTTTACTGGCAAATTGGTAAATATTCTAGTAGTCAAACAGTTCTTCGCACAGTGCAGTTCTTTTACAGTAACTTGAAATCATAATCATAATGATAGATCTGGTTCGATGGGTATGCAGCTAAAAAAAATTACATAGCAAAGAGATCAATCAAAAATTATACTTAGAGTACTATTTATGCTTTATACATAACTATAGCTCATGTGTTATTCCAGGCTGCAATTTATTCGAGTTGAAAATTTGAGACTGATCCGTACAATCCATAAAATGCGATGAACCAAAAGTTCAAAACTTTATTATTATACTTATCATCATCATCATCATCAGCCGCAAGACGTCCACTGCTGAACATAGGCCTCCCCATAGATTTCCACAACGATCGGTGCTGCGCAACCTGCAACCAGCGGTTTCCAGCGACCTTTGTGAGGTCATCTGTCCATCCAGTGGGATGCCGTCCAACACGGCGTCTTCCGGTTCGTGGTCGCCACTCGAGAACCTTTCTTCCCCATCGGTTGTCAGTTCTGCGAGCGATGTGGCCTGCCCATTGCCACTTCAGCTTGTTTACTGTTTTGATTTTACTTAATTGTTATCAACGTTACTAAGTATTTTTAACCAAGTTCAAAAAAGGAATTAGGATCTATTTCTGCTTTTTCTTTTTCCTTAGAAATTTCGAGTAACGTCACTTTATGGTAGGGTTTTTACGATCAAGTGACAGTTTTTGACGAAGTTTGGTGATCAATATTTTTTGATTTCTAATAATTTGATAAAACAAAAAAAACGCGTGTCATATATTTTCCCATAATAATCTAACTGACTAATTAGAATGGTATATTTTTGACTCAGTTACCACCCTAATTGAATACAAAAAAAATGACGAATTTTTAACAACATCAGTTGAGAATGTTAGCGTGTGCCAACCCTAACCGGCCGTCGGGTCAGTCCCCAAGGGGTCTCCGCCGTCCTACGCAAAACTTCGTCCGCGATATTGTTTGCAAAAAGACAATGAGCAGTTTCCTTCGTCAAAACGATACTTCAGCTCCGGAGGCTGTAACCGTGCGCAGTACTGGCAAGCACGGGGCAGAATAACCGTTTAAAACAAAGTTGAGATAAATTGCCGAGAAGCCAAAAGATGCCAAGGTGGCCTGGTAGTTAGAATGTGCGAGCCACAATCGCAAGGTGGTAGGTTCAAATACCTCTGAGAATTTTTAACTGACTTCAAAAATGGATTTTCCATTCAATTGTATTTTTTTCTATGTAGAATATGTTACGCGAGATCTTCAATTGTGAATCGATTTTGATAATAATTCCTTTTTTAGTTTTCAAAATTTTATCAAAATCGGTGTAGCCGTTCTTGAAAGATCAACAAAAATTACTTTCATGTATCTGGCTAACGTAGTGATGCGATGATGCTAAAGCGTAGCTACTTATGTAATTGGATCGATTCTCTGAATTTCAGATGGAGAATAAAGTTTGAATTTAATTTTAAATTGATAACGGTTTTTGTATTTTGCTGAGGAAATAAATTATTGTAACTCTAGATGTACAATTTTGTCCTCATTTCTAGTTTTAATGGTGATGGAAAACATTGCGAAGCAACAGATATTATCCAATAGATTTTCGAAGTCGTGAATCATCTGCCAACCTGCACAGAGCCACCATCGTGGATCACTGAACCTAGTCTCTTGTCTAGCGACATAAGCCCCGGAGTCCCCATGGAACTAACATTGATGATACTCCCACTGCTGAGAATTTCGGCTTTCTCTAGCAAGGAGCGAATCAAGGCCATAACTCACCACCCTGGCCCATTGTAGATTGGTGGACGACGCGCATTTTATCTTAATATTGGAGTATGATCATTCAAACAATTAAAATTTTGTGTGAGTTTAATGTTATTTATCTTAATATATATAAATCTCCTGTCACGATGTTTGTCCGTGATGGACTCCTAAACTACTTAGCCGATTTTAATCAAATTTGGACACCGTGTGTAGATTGATCCAAGTTAAAAGATCGGATTGTTTTTATTTTGATTAATGGGCTTTATGTGACCATATCCGAGCGAAGCCGGAACGGGCCACTAGTATGTTATATGTTCGAATTAGACAAAAAAATTAAAAAGTACAACCTTGTAACTATCAGAAACAAAACTATTTAGTTTTTTTAATAGTTAATTGATACAAATAAGAAACATAGAAAAAAATCATATTTTCATTTTTAGCTAATTTTTAAAAGCTCATATCTGCTCTGCGGCAATAAAGCGTCACACGAAAAAAAATTGTGTATACACACCCACATCTACTAGAAGTATAACTGAGCAGAGTATGAACAAAATTCACGACCTCATATTTTTTTGGTTGTCCGCTTGGCGTGAAAGGCCCCTAAAAACTTAAAAAAAAAGTGCTGCATAAATAGATTTTCATATTATAAATATCTATTTTAAGATTATTGCTCCTAAACAAACAGTTATTTCTGTACTAATCATTTTTGAAATGAAACTGAATTATTCAATGAGCAGGTTTTACATTCTTTTGTGCATACCAAATTACAATCTTGCGCCAAATAAAGGTCAATCCGTCTGCTTGGCTTTGTTGGGCAACAAATTATAAGATGTTTTAATGTTATTATAAATTACTTTGTTACTAAGATTTGACTAAGGTATAAAGTTATACAATTAAAAAAAATTCAGGTATAAAATTTTTGACCGAACAAAAATAAGGAAAGAATGAATTTAATGTTAATATATATTGTTTTTAAACTTTCGCGATTTGAACACATGATGTTTATAATGCACAGGACTTAATCACGATATAATTCATTGTTTAAATACCTCGACGTTTCGGCAGCGTTACAACCGCCGTGGTCACGAGAAGACTGAAGAAATTGCGGGTCGTCTCATTGGGAAATGGGGGGATCTAGATCTACCTCATCATTTGTTCTTCGAAAATCGCAGGGTTACCACCACGACACACAACACTGACCGTATCACTAACAGTATACACAGTTTTAATATAATAGTCTTTTAATAATGTCCCCACTTTATCCGGGATGCCTTTAATTTCAAATTTCAACGTCAAAAATTTGATTACATAATAAACATACCACATGAATATTTCCGCAAGAGACCCTGTTAAAAATAAATGTTTAAAGTATAGAGTTCGAAAAGCCTGCCAAAAATGCTGTGTCTGGTCATTTGACGCGCGTGACGTCACACGCCAGTAAATAAATCACTGTTCTCAAAGAAACCGTTTGCTATAGATGGCATATTTACTGGCGTGTGATGTCAACAGCGTTGTCATCCTTAACAGTGCGTTTACGTCGAAGATAAAAATTCAGTATTTTTAAAATTTTCATTGGCGTATTTCACAAAAAATAAAAGTGAAATATGTTTATTTAATGTGTTATCTAATAAGATTATTATAATTTATGCTATATTTTCAAGATTATCAAATACCGTATTCACACACAACGCCATCTGACCCCAAACTAAGAAAAGCTTGTAAGGTGGCGGCCAGATAGCTGATATAATACTTACATAGTTGCAAATACATACATATGATAGATAGAAACACCCACACACAGTGCAAATATTTGAATTTACCATGCAAATATTTGCACTGGGTGGGAATCGAACCCACGACCCTCGGCTTCGCAGGCAGAGTTACTACGCACAAGCCACGAAGCCAATCTAACTTTAATGTGATTCAGCCCCATTGCTCAAATTTAATGTGCATGATGTCTCCTGTCTCCTACTCATAATTATTGAAAAAACTAGTGTTTTAGTTTTTTAATGTTCTTTCTTCTTCAATATGGTGATGTACAGAATGGTGGTGACTAAATAAATGAATAATACACTTTTCTAAAAACTTGACGTACCAATTCAAAAAACAATAACATTAAAATCCATTGAACGCCGAAATAGCCTTCGTTTTGTTGTTGTTAAAACAAATATAAACCCGTGTACAACAATGGCTGCCAAAAGCAATTCCACGCAATAATTTCGGACGTTTTGTTCTGTATTTTTCGGAGGCAACAAAAGCGAGAGTTTATGCCACTTCAAATACTTTACACTCGTAAATCTATCTGGTAGGTACGTGCGCCGCTCCGAATACATGATAGAAATATACGTTTAAACTCAAATTTTCAATGTAGTTTTTAGTAAATTTAACCCAGTTTTAAGTTTTATTCCATCGCAGTTATGTTGCGCACAACCTTACCGTTTAACCGTTCTTAAAAAAGGTAAAAGTTCTCCATTCGGTTAGATTTTTTATGTCCCTATGTTACATGATAACTCCGCCAATTGTCAATCGATTTTGATGTTTTTTTTAGTTTGGTGGATCATACTTCAGGAGTCCTTAAGTCCGTTAAAAATTGTACACCATTTAGCAAGAAGTTTATCACAACTAAATAATAAGTTGATATAACTCATCAAGGTACTTCAAGGGCCGAACATAACACAGTTCGAATTCAGATTTCGCCGCCACTTCGTCGCAACCACAGATTTCTAAAACAAAAGGCAGATGGAACGTGCGGAACACAGATCCTTAGGTCCGGAAAGCAAATATCAAACGCCAAAGAAATACAAACTCCAGTCAGTACGAAACTGACTTCCGTCTCGTACGGGAGTCCCGTGTGATTTTATGTTTTGTTTAAGATTATGCCGTCTTGTGTCATCAAACATTGCAAACATTGTTTCCAAAAATAAAAAAAGGAAATTTCATAGGAAAGTTTGAATATTTTTACTGGTATTTATATAATTTAGACGATTTTATTTCGATTGATGAATAGAAACACAACACCTCAACGAAAATAGGTCAGTGTTGCTATACTAAATTGAAATTATTTTCCCTGAAGTTAAGGTAAAATATAGATTCTAATTTTGTTTTGAAGATACTCGTACACCAAATTATTGATGAACATTGTATAATTCAATTTTAAACCCTATTTTTATAATCGTTATTTTTTTAATTTAATGTGAATCGATGCCATGAACAAATCCTCGCCGTTACTAGGGTTAATAAAAACACTAATAGTGTTTATGAAAACTATAGTTATGAAACGAGTTTTTAATACTTCTGTGTACTATGGAGTTTAGAAGGTTTTATTTCAGTAATATGTGGCCAAAGCAAATACAAACTCCTGTCAGTACGACACAAACTTTATCTTGTACGGGCATGTCCATACGTGTTCATCCTGTGTGATTATAAGTTTTGTTTTAAATAATGCCGTCTTGTGTATTCAAACATTGCAAACATAGTTCCCAAAAACAAAGAAAGGAAGGAGGAATATCATTTCATAGGTAAGTTTGAATATTTTTACTGCTATTATGTTATTTAGGCGATTTCATTATGGTAACAAATAGGAACACGTGTGGCTATCCCAAACGGAAATAGTTTTCTCTGAAGTGAAGGCAAAATATAGATTATAATTTTTGTTTTTGAAGGTATTATTAAGGTATTAGTATAAGGTATTACTATTATTCAATTTTAAGACCTATTTTTACTATGTTTTTTTATATATATATGTGAATTGATCCCTAGCAGTGATCCACGCCGTTACTAGTGTTAGTAAAATTACTAATAGTGTTGATGAAAACTGTAGTTATGAAGCGAGTTTTTAATACTTGTATGTTCTGTGGAGTTTTCAAAAATACATAATGCTTACATTATAATAATATTATACGAGTAGAATAGAGTGTTATATAATGCCAGCAGTAGGTCTCAGAATATTATCATTTGATAGTAGCAGTTTTTGAATATTATACGATTACTTGGTTTAAAAGTGAGGTTTTGTAAAAAAAACAGTGAAGCATTAGTGAATCGTTTAATCGATTATTTGTTTCTTTTTTTTTTTTTGTTTGTTTTTTGGCCCTATAAAAGGTCGTTATGTTCCCGCGAACCTGCATAAGTTGCTGACCTAGCGTTTGCGCCTACGCAGGATCAGGCGACATCACGCCATGCCACCCAGAAATGCATAGTTGCGTCTGGGTTAGATTATAAGTTCTCTTTAAGGCTAATTGTAATAAGCAAAGGCAGTCTGAATAAACTCTTCGGCTCGTCTAGACGTATTTAGTTTTAATTTAACTTTAAATTTAGTTTTTAAAAACAGTTTCTCGCGCTCCCGAAAGTTAACTGGCGCAGCCGGTAGGATTACCAGCCGCTGCTATCGCGACCACGTAAAATCCGTGACTAGTGCTTGAAAAGTGTTAGTACCTTCGTGATTGGCAGTGACAGCGGTTTTCCCTAAATCGGAAGAAAGCCGCAGTGGTAATCCTCGAACCAAAGAAATTTGTTAACCGGAGCCGGATGAAGATGGGCAAGTAAGTCATAGCGAACAGAGTACTCACTGGAGTAAAATCCTTCGTTTCCTCCCATCCTATCCATGAAATACTGTTTAGTTTTAAGCTGTAGAACCAGGTGACTAAAACTGCACAGGTCTCTACATAGGTTAAACTGTGACTAAAACTGCACAATTATTTCATATTTTTAGATTTAAACTGTGACTAAAACTGCGCAATTATTTTATATTTCTATATTTAAACTGTGACTAGAACTGCACAATTAGATAAGTATTTTAGATGTATACTGTGATTACAAATGCTCAGATACGCTAAGTTAGGTTAACGTACTAGCGTGATTACAAATACACAAAAGTACTCTAGGTTATAACATAATTTAAACGGGGACTAGAATTGCACTATTAATTAAGTAAGGAAGTATATAAATAGTATAAGTAGAAACTGTTTAACAGCAAAATGACTGAGCTTAACGAAATAGCGCCGCCCCTGTTGCGCGACATGCTTAAGCTCATCCCCGAATTTGACGGAGACACTAAAATGCTCGCATTTTCCTCAGAAAATGCGAGTAGGTTATCAGACAATTTCAAGGCGTTGCTCAACGCAACGAATATATAATGCAGACAATAACTAGTAGAGCCATAGGTAGAGCCGCCGCCCTTATCAGTGAAAGGGGTGATTTTGAAAGTTATGACGATTTCAAAACACTACTAATTCAGCATTTCGGAGATCATAGAAGCGAAGAGTGTGTAGCCATAGAGTTGGAGTCATTAAAATTAAATCGAATGAGTCATACCTTGATTTTTGTAGCCGCATTCAGGATGTAAGAGCCATTTTAATTTCCAAAATTAACACTAATGTCACTAATTCCAATGAAGTTAAACATGCAAAGGCCATCATCCATAATAATACAGCTCTCAATGTTTTCCTATATAATTTGCCGGAACACCTAGTGAGAATAGTAAGACTAAAGAGCCCTACCAGTTTAGAAGAGGCCCTAAAAACTGTGATGGATGAAGTTAATTTTCACGAGCAGTATCTAATGAGGTCCAGGTTGCTTCACAACCAGGCACCCAAACCACCCATGCTGGATCAGAAGCCTCAAGCCTTTCAGGCAATAATGCAACCCCCCAAATAATAACTTCCGACCCCCCGTATTTTGGAGTCAGACCGAATGCTATACAACCCATGCTAGCTAGGCCATTAGTGCCACAAAATCAATCCGGGTACAAACCACCTACACCACAACAGCAGTTTGGGTATAGGCCTCCGACCCCACAACCCTTAGGTTTTAGACCACAGCCCGGTCAATTTGGCTATAAGCCAGCGGTTCAGCAGCAATTTGGCTATAAGCATCCTGCCCAACAACAGATGGGCTACAGACCCCAGTACAACATCAGTTCGGATTTAGACCACAGCCGGGACAATTCCGGTTATAAAGCTCCACAGCCCCAAGGCTATCGTCACCCTCAAGCTTACCCCAGCGATGTTACAATGAGAACTGCCCCTGTAGCACCAAGGGTGCCATTAAACGAAATGGTGACAGAGGAACGCCCACTATCAGACCGCCCGTATGAGTTCAATGAGAGCAACTACCAAGAAAATCAAAATTATTATTACGAAGACCCTACCCCGAGTATCAACAAGAAATTACAGAGACTCAGGATTACGACAACGTAGGAAGTTTTCTAATTGAAGTAACCCAGGAAACTCCAGAGAGTGTAGAGTTAAATTACAACGCGACTCGTAAATTACCATACATTAAAATTCCAGAAATTAACAGCAAATTCATTATAGACTCTGGCAGTAACAAGTGCATCATCAGCCCAGCTAAAGCAGATATTTACTACCCCAGTACAAGAGGTGTGAACCCTTCCAAATAAAAAGTACGCATAGGTCTAGTTCGCACACAGAAGTAGCCCAAATACCACTTTTTCAAGACCTTCAACCAAGACATGCGCCACAAATTCTACATCTACGACGTCGACCCAGAGTATGACGGAGTCATTGGTTGGGATTTGTTAGTAAAATTGAAAGCTATAATAGACCCAAGTAACAAAACATTAGAAACACAATACACTAAAATCCCGATTTGGAACAACCAAGAAAACTCATTTAAGCCTGTAGCACCCCGTAGAGACACCGTTGTAAATTCACCCGAAGACATTGAAAAAGGTGACGCAATCCTTAACTTTCGAGAACTCGACTCAAAAATCCAAACGCCTACAACCCTAGTTACTGAAGTGTACCCCGAGAACCTTCACGAGATAGGACCACAGTTCCAAGAGGGTCAAACTCTATACGCAAATGCGGTTAACAAACGACAATCTAAAGATAAGCCAAAATATCAAAAAGCAATAGTATGTGGTGAGGTGGAACGTAATATACTACCTATAAAAGTCCGAAATAGAGAAACTAAAGTCCCAGTTAAAAATATAAAACGCCCTCCGCAAGTGGCGCCCCCTCCTGGCGGTGGTGATATGGATGATGCAAGCCCGAGGGTTCCTGAGCCAGGGCCTACAACTTCAAGAAGTAAATGAAAACCCAGGTCTTCTCCCAGTAAAACAAGGCCATGCTTTTGTACAGTACGACAGCTGGTCTATAATAAAAACCATAGGTCTGAAAGGCATAGCATCCGATTTACAGTTTATTCGCAACAGTATTCTAAATTTTGTGCCAAACTATCGTCTTCTAAAAATGCTTCTTCCCTTGTCAGTAACTTAAAAGACTTCCAGTCCCAAATAAACTACATCCGCGACGAGGCTGTAGAGAAATTAGGGCAACTAAGGCCAACTAAGCGGGTAAAACGTGGCCTTATTGACCCTCTAGGTTCCTTAATTAAAGTAATAACAGGAAATCTAGACAATGACGACGCCATCCATTTCGAACAACTGATAACGGACACTAAAACCCGTGAGCAAGCCATTTCTAGTAAAATTACTATTATTTCTGAAATGCTGGATCATATAGTAAACTCGTCTAAAATGGTAAACGAAAATACAAAAATATTGAACGACAGAGTTAACAAAATAGAACAATTTATAAAATCTAGAGATAATGATGACTTTGTAATTTTCCACATTATAAATGTATTCAATCTTTTATAAGTAACTTCCGCTCTATTTCGACAAAACTCAGCGATGTACAGACGGCTTTAGCCCTCAGCAAGGTTTCAGTACTACATAAAACTGTAATAGACTCTGTAGAAATCCTAAAATTGTTGAAAGATATAAGTACATACGGCAACCTCATGTATCCAGTAAATGACCAGAAATTAATTAATTTAGAGGAAACATTTTCTGTCAAAACTTACCTTAAGGATAGTAACATAAGATTTATTATAGATGTACCACTTGTAGAACAGGAATGCTATGTATATTATAAATTGTACCCATTACCCATGCTCAACCACTCTACTACCGATACCTTCACCATTATTCCCCAATATCCTTATTTACTCCAGGATGAGAAAAGATATCGCCCAATTGCCCAAAAATGCAAGGAGATAACTGCCAAGGAATATTTGTGCTCCGAGAACGACATTGCCCCTACTCCAGAGAAACCTGCGTTGAACAATTGATGCAGTACCAACAACACCCCTCAAAATGTGTTGCACACCGAATTACTACAGAAGATTTAAAGGTCCAGAGAATTTCTGATAACAGCTGGATTATATTCTCCAAATATACAAAAGTACTTACCCAAAAATGTGACGATGACGTCACCCAAGAGCCATTGAGAGGGACATATCTCATTACAATCCAAAACCATATGATGTTATAATTGATGCTCTTCGTTTACGAGCGAACCATTTCCGTGAATTGGGAAATTCATACAGCCATTTACCTATTGTAAACTTACCTACCAGATAATACCACAGAAGAAGCCGAACCTATAGACCTGCAAGATATCAACCTAGACGAAGTGCAGCATCTCAACTACCTTTTAAAAAGAGTGTGAAAAGTGTTCCAAATTTAAGTGAAGTGAAAAGCCTTGGCATAGCCACAAGTGTTCTCTATTTAGTGTTATCGTCATGCTTGGCGTACCTCATTTGGAAAAGTTTATACCACTTGTTCGAAAATTATGTAAAATCAATTCTAATGTAAACGACCCTGAAAATGTGAACGCAAATCCAATTTTACTACATAGTACTTAAATTAAATATAAGCTCGTTGCCTCTACTCACCCTTTTCAAGTATTGGAATTGCGTATTGTAGAGACAACATTAGTATTAAGTTAGAGTATAGTACATATAATAACATAAATAGGATAAGGAAAATGTAGAAGCGAAGTTATATGGAAAATCCTTTTCCAATAACTTCGGGTCTGAGGGGGAAGGCGTTATGTTCCCGCGAACCTGCATAAGTTGCTGACCTAGCGTTTGCGCCACGCAGGATCAGGCGACATCACGCCATGCCACCCAGAAATGCATAGTTCCGTCTGGGTTAGATTTTAAGTTCTCTTTAAGGCTAATTGTAATAAGCAAAGGCAGTCTGAATAAACTCTTTGGCTCGTCTAGACGTATTTAGTTTTAATTTAACTTTAAATTTAGTTTTTAAAAACAGTTTCTCGCGCTCCCGAAAGTTAACTAGGTAGCCCATATGCATTTTATCAAAACTTGTTTTGGTGGTAAAGATGATTGTTTTGGTTTTTGTTTAAACTATCTAAGCGAGCAAATCATACTAATTAATATTTTTGATTCAAGTTGATTTTTGGTTGCTTGTAAAATCAAAATTCTTAACTTCATAAAATGGAAATAAGATTTCTTGTTTTGATTTTAACAAGAAATCCTTGCATTATGTATTATCGGTGTAATAATAAATTATTTTAAAATAATGTTTTATGTGTTTATTATACGTGAAAATTTCCAAAGCTTAAGACAACAATAGTGGGACTTTTTTCTTAAGACTGGGAACATTAAATGCACACCAACGTGAGTAATTTGACAACGTCGGTGAGACCTGTCACGCATACATAACTAATGACTGGCCTCACAGTGTCGTTCACGAAGGTTTCATCTGTTTAGAAATCTGTGGTCGCAACTATCACCCGCTCCGCGGAGACCGCGCGTGGCTCTGCGATGCCAAGAACCAACCCCGTTCAGTTTAACAGTATTTTCAACATAAAATCGAACATGAACAACAACACGTCTTCATAATAACATTTTTCCGAGAACATCATCAAAAACATCAACATGAGACATTTATATTTCATCATAAGCAGCCCACTTTATTTTCCCACTGCTGGTATTCAAGGGGTTCTCTTGTATGGATAAAATCAAATGTATCATCGACCACACTGGGCAAGTGCGAGTTGGTGGACGTTTTTCTCGAAAAATGTTTTTCCTTAATGGTTTCTTCACGAGGATTTACGTCACAATCAAAGTCAATGTTTATAACAAACTTGTGTAGGTCAGTGGCATTTGTCAAACCACATTTGACACCACAATAGATAATCACCATCACTCTTTGTTTGAAACTCACTTCACTCGTCACTTTCACTGTCACTTTAATGCTCAACATGATAAGGGATACACTTTTCATACAAAACACAAACTCTCTCTCACACACACACACACACACACACACACACACACACACACACACACACACACACACACACACACACACACACACACACACACACTCACACACACCCTCACACACAATGTTACACGTATTGATAAATGCATGCAGTACTCGTATTTTTGCTGTTTCTATGTGTTTTGTTGTTTTTGTTTTCTTTTCACTCATATTATCGTTAAAATATATTTTATGAAAACTACACAGTAGTCTTGTATCAGTATGTTCGTATAATGTAAATCCGTTATTGGCCGTAAGATGGTTTGTAAGTTACTGAATATCTAAAAAAAAAGAGGAAGTCCTGAGCTATGGCAACAGAATATACTGTTTATGATACCAGCAATAAAAACGTCCACTTAATATTATTTTTAAACAAAAAGACGTAAAACTTCCAAATAGTTCCAACTAGATAGTAAAATTTTGTAACGAATCTGATGGAAAAAGTTTGATTGACAGAGTTTCGTCCTAAATTTTGAAATACTAAACCTAGTTTTGCGCAGCCCTCGTAAAACAGAGCTCGTAAAATTATATTATTAGGTTACATTTTATTTCGTAGATAAGGTTGGCCACAATTTTGCCGTGCAAAGATCTGAAAAAACCGATGCACTAAAGATTTGAAGACAGACAGACAGTATATTCAGTTAATTAAGACCCAACTTAATTAAGTTTGGTGAAGACACACACAAACGCATCCTATCACGCACACAAAACCACCCACCCATACACACACACACACACCCTCACACAGAAAGAGAAATATTGAGAAATGTCGTTTTTCGTCCAGAGTTAAAATCGCCCAACAGCTTGACAGACAAATAGTTTAGGGAGTCATAATTATCGTGTCCCCTCACATACGTCCCCGAGCCCTCACGGACAGTTTGACAGGCTTCCAGAAGTTTCCCTATTTGCGTCAAGCCGGTAAACAGGCGCCTGTCAGTCAACCCCTCCGTCAAGCTGCTAGTTAACCCTGTTGCGAAGCCGCTCCGCTCGGACAGGCAATCTGGTTTCAAGGGCCTTTAAAGGCTTTGTATTCCTAAATATTTTACCTACGCTCAAATAGAAAGCTCCATAATCTAGTTGAGTTTGTTTCTTGACAACAAACGTCCAAACGATGAAAGTTTCTTTATTTATTCAACTTCAGTCAAGACTTAAGTAGCATTTGGTTCTACATTCTTTACCTTTGATTAAATAATTTTACACCGACAAAAAAAATGTTTTTAATGAAATTCAGTCACTACCAAATTTCATAAGAATCACTAAGTAAGTAACGGTGGTTCAGTATATTAGCCTCCTAGTCTTTCCTTCCTAACTTCACAAGGACTGGCTGGGGTCGTGCGGGTTAGCAGATGACACAAATTATTACAAGATGTATTATTTGAGACACAGTGGTTTTTTCACGATGTTTTCTACTTCTAGAGATGAATACAAAATTTTACCTTACCACTTAGAAATTTATTTTCGGTATTCGAAATTGTAACGTGAAAACTGATCCGGGTTGCTTCGTAATGATACATTCCAGCGTTCCGATGTAATTGAGTTAAAAACATCCAAATATCTAAACCTCCAATTATTCGCCTTTATAACATACTAGCAGCCCGCCCCGGCTTCGCACGGGTGTTATGGAAAATAAGTATAAAACAAAATTATTAGACTTACAAATTTTAACACACTTTGGCAGAATTGCCATGCTTAGGACATAAGACAAAACAAACAGTCCCAATCATCTGTTTATCATTTAAAACGCATGCTTTTTCCTATTTTACTTTATAAAAAAATGCATTAGGCAGAAGCTCAAACCAGGTCCTGAGACGAGCGAGCCAAGCGAGGTCGTCGCCGTAATAAATTTACACTTAAAGGACATAGAGCTTCTGGCTCCAGGAGCTCACCCGAGTCGTACCTCAGTGATAGACCATAATAGGACCAATTGTTATGTTTAGGTATTGTTATGCTTCTCTCAATATGTGCCTTTAAACATTATGCTGTTATGTTTATGCTATATACGGTAGCAAAAACTATGCGAAAACTGTTATGCGTTAGTTGTTATGGTATATTATCATTAGTCCTAAAAACTTTAGGCGTGTTTGGCGTCGTTGTTATTCCCTTTACTTTTACGCATCAAATCAAAATTAAATCAGTAAATATTTAATTGTTGTAATTTAGTGTTAAAAAATTCTGCTAATGCCACCTACGACGTAGTTTATGGTTGTGCAATGTTTTATGTAGGTACTAAAGTCTATTAGTTCTAAATACGTACTAAATAGTTACGGCTGGTCTAGTCAATTATCGGCGGCCGATCTGGAGCCCCGTTTTTAAATCCCACATGCACCAGGAACCACTGTCTTTTCGGAGTAATATGCGTAATACCGCTAACTTAAACGGTGAAGAAAAACATCGTGAAGAAATCGCCATGTACTTAGAATCTTTTGAGGTCATGTGTCATCCACCAACCCGCACTGGGCCAGCGTGGTGGATTATGGACTTGACTTTCTCCTTGCGAGAGAGGATTGAGTCCCAGTAGTAGGAATATTTAGTGGGCTGCTTATTGAATCTATTGACACAGCTAGATTTCTGATCGTCTCATCATCGTAGTCCTTCAATGCTCCGTTTTATTCTACTTTAGTAGGTAGAATAAAGGCTCCTAAGGGGATGACCTATATCGTATCCTATCCCCAGCTCAAATTATGCGCATCACTATTTTTTCGAAGGCTTGTCCGTAATGCCTCCAATTAAAAATACAAAGAAAACATCGTGAGGAAACCAAATGGAATAAATTTAATGTAATACTGTGTAGAAATGCGAGAAAACTTGAACAATAACAGTAAAGGTAGAATAAACTTATACAAAAGTAGTTCTGAAAAGAACATTTTGATAGGAACATAAAAAGTGTTACGAAAAATTGTTTAATATTTAATATCATTTGCGTCCACTACCCACGAAGGCGACCACGCGAATCAGTAGAGTCTGCTGGATACTCCCTATTTCATAGCTGCGAACACCTCCAGCATGAACTCGGTGTCCCTTGCCCGGTGTGGCGCGCGGCGCTGCATTTTGATAGGATTGATATTTTTAATTTTGCCACTTAAATTCGTCATAGCAGTAAACAAGGAATACACAAAACGACTTGAATAATTCAAAAACTAATCAATAGGTATTAAAAGAGTCTTGAATAAGAGTTAAAATATTTTTTGTATAAGAATTAATACCCGTGAAAAGAAATGGGGCTACCGGTTTGAAATCAATAGGCATTTCTTACTTACTTTGCGGACGACCTAAAATAGTAGTTGTTGCAGTGTCAAGAATTGTTGAAGTTAGTCGATGAGTTCTGTACATGGAGGGAATGAGATTTTAATACCATCTAAATGTTGTTGAACATTGTTTGGGTCTAAGATTACCAAATATACGTCTTACGATCATATGCCTGAAAGGCCATTTATGACTGTTTTTTTTATACCTTGCAGAGGTTTTTTCAAATTTCTTGGTAGATAGATATTTTTTTTTCGATCAACAAAGGACGTATGTTACCATCATTAGTAGCTTTGTTGAAAAAATGAACAACCTCAATAAGGTAGACCAGCAGCCTATCAGCAATATCAAAAAAAAAGCATGGATATATGACAACTACCTCACATCACGTCTCACTTGGCCTTTCCTAGTATATGACATCGGTAAAATAAGTCCTGGCAAAGCTAGATGCCAATGTCATAAAGATATTGAAGTCATGGTTCGGATTGGCACATCCGGCTGATCCTCTACTCTTTTAGGGATCACAATAGTTTTGGGCTGAAACTAAAGAAACCGTCTGAACTTTACAAACACCTAAGAGTTACAAAAACGCATGTTTTGGGAAAGTCGCAAGACGAATTAATTATCTCTCTCCCAAAAGACAAAACTGCTTCAGACCTGAAATCTAGACTTCAATTCCATAAACAATTTATGGCAGGTGCACAAGTAAATACTGCTGGGTTGGGTGCGAGAAAAAAAGGAAGACTGAGACATGGTAAAAACCTTTCTACAACAAGACGAAATGACGGTTACAAAGTGCACGCTATGAATTTAGAAATGCAAAGTGAGTGGTTAACCATAGGTGAGTTCTGTATCCCATTAGCTCTAAAATGGCGCACCTTGATCTATGACTGGTCCCCTGCCTTATTAAAATTTTATCTAAATGCATTCCAAATGACCCTCCTGACCAGAGTAACTTGGTAAGGTGGGGAAAAGCCTCTGAAAATGTTGCTATACTTGTGGAGAGGCATATGTACAGCAAAATACATATTGGTGGGATGCAAGCTTTAATTTCATTACTCACGGCGTCATGACAGAGTACTTGAAATCATACGTGAAGCCATGAGCCTTTCGGTAGCTAGAGCCCAAAAGGGATTGACGACAAACAACAGACAAATTAACTTTGTAAAAGAAGGCTCAACTTCAAACTCCAGGAACAAGCCTTACTCAATCCTGGGTACAGCACCTGATTGGACTATTTTAATGGACACGTATAAAAGCACTACAAAATCCCAGAGGATGTGGGTGTTTCGTCATCCAGACCGGACATTTTCCTTTTTCTAGAGCTACGAACATAGTCCTTGTAGAACTTACCGTACCGTGGGAAACTAATATACCTAAAGACCACGCGATGAAACAAAATAAGTATTACGACCTCCTAAACGAATTAACAAAAACGGCTATGTAGTTCGTTTTGTACGCTGTAGAAGTGGGAGCGAGAGGTATACCAGCAAAATCTCTCTATAACCTACTGAAAGACCTTGGCTTATCCAGAAGTGCTGTAAGTTCTATACTAGAACGTGTATCTAAAAAACTGCACTAGTAGGCTCATATCAGATTTGGCTGGGCAGGAGAGAAAACGAGTGGTGAAGGTGAGTGTTGATGTACGTCAGCAAGGGCCCCTTATTATAAAGTACGCCCGAGTCACAAGTCTCGGGAACTACATCGAGTTTTCTCTCTCTGCCACGTGGATGGACCCGCACCCGCACGGTGAATCCATGGAATGCTAAGAAGATCGTCTCTTTAAAAGGTTGCGTTTAAGGACTGAATTTATTTCGACATCTGACTGCGCGTGAGAGATGTAACGCTGGCCTTTTCTTGTGTACACGTGTTTGTGTACACCAGAGTTACTGATAAACTTCTACATCTGCACTTTGAAAAATTCTCCGGAAGTACAAGCCAGGCAAACTAACCACTTCACGCGTATGAGATAGGATATTAACCACTGAGCTACTAAAATGCATATTGCAGTGGTTAATTCATCCAAGGTTCTAACCTGAAGTCACTTGCTAAGTAAATATCTCAGTGTAATGCAAATTGAATTACCAAATTTGCATATCAACTAATTCCATAATTCTAACTGCAAAAGTCTTTATCATGCAAATGTATTTCACACAAATTGTTGCAATCTAAAGCAATGTACAATAATTGCTGGGTCCCGGTTTGAAGAGCAGTGTTTCAAAAAATGACTGGTTAACCTGCAGTAAATTTTCATCATTTCATCATTAGATCATTACAAAGATACGGGGAAACTAACATAGATAGTAACACCCAAATAAATGTTAACATTTTTAATATTGGTGTAAAATCTCTGAGTAACGAGCGCAATGTAATGTTATGCAGTGATTTGGACTCATCATATTCAAATAGTTGCGGGGCATTATTATCAGCAGGTGTGGTACTTATCATTAGATGTATACCTTGGTCGTCCCGTTACTCTACTTTATTCCTTTACAACCAAAGAAAATCATTTACTCAGACTTTAATTAAATTCACATGACTTTTTGTAGGTGCTAAGAATCTTGTTCTTACATTTTTTTGACGTGACAATATCTAATAAATCGCTAAACGCCGGCTGCATGCACGAAAAAGTGTCCCGTTATGCCCAGTTACGCCCATTGAACGCTTGCGCCGCATCTACCAATGTTTTGTTATGACATTGTCACCAACCACACCACCACCAAAAAACCAACCGAATTTACAGACAACCATTTTTTAATCCTGAAGGCTTCAGTTTCCTAACTACTTAACCTTACGAACGTGGGGCTTAGAAGGTACCTCAAGATGTGAGTTTCGTCTAGTTTGGGGACATAATCTATGTTATAAATATGAAATTTAAGTTTCAGTCAAAATCAAGAATAAAAATGTAGTCTCAGCATGTATTGTAAAGGGTTATAAAAAAGTAATCTGATACTCTTTTTCATCATACGTATATCATTTACCATGCTTAATATTTAATGCATTTTGTTAGCAACATTCCTTTATTGTGAAACTTCGTAAAGCGTAAATCGTTTTATTAAAAAGTAATGATCCGGCGACAGTTTCATTAACCGAAGATAATGCGAAAGTCGCGCTCCTCTCGCTCCTTGTTTATATGCTAATGCCGAGCCGTATAAACTAAACTGTACTCCCCAACATACGATTTTAAACCATCTCTCTGAAGCATTAAGGTCTGTTTTGTATTGTCCAGATAAAAGTATAAACTTTCGTGTATCTACCAAATTGTCCTCAAAATTCTAAATCAGTATTTTGTGCTTTTATGTTTTAGTATAAGGTTGTTTTTACTTTGGAGTTCGATTGACAAAGTGCGCAGTTATTATTTCTGGAATATTTTGTTTTTATTTGGGTATTCTGTTTATCTATACGTCATGTCGACGCACGACGCTGGACGAATTTTAAGGAGAGAATGTGGAGATTGGAGAAATTTTTCATTCTGAACATGTATTAAGAGATATGGGATTTTTTAACGAATATATTTCGGAAAGTGTGCAGCTGATTTATGTAATCTATTACACCTATACCTTTTTCTGTCGATCAGCTTGTAGCTCAAAAAGTCATATCGTTTCATTATTGACGTTTCGTTGCTTTTAGTGACGTTCCTCCCGATGGTCACAATTTTGGTGTATTCGAGTCGAGAGCGAATTGTTTTTCTCTAATTAAATATGCTCCATCGTAGATTAACATCGTCGCTTAACATCAGCCCAACGTTGAATTCTCAATTTAATATTTAAATTGTTTTAAGCATATTATTGCTTAGCAGTAGCTTAACTAGCAAAGGTGCGGTACTTCCCCATGTGGACTCCGCAAAGAGTACCACCAACAAGAACAAAATTAAAATTTTTTTTTGATTAACCCCCGACTACCTTAGATTTGTTATCTGTACAACATTCTACTAGTCAAGCCCTTTCATTTGATACCCATATTAAGGGAAT
Source organism: Ectropis grisescens (assembly GCA_017562165.1). Classification (NCBI taxonomy): domain Eukaryota; kingdom Metazoa; phylum Arthropoda; class Insecta; order Lepidoptera; family Geometridae; genus Ectropis; species Ectropis grisescens. The sequence continues at coordinate 30,382,460 of CM029771.1, forward strand.
TGTGAAAAAGGAAATGTAATTCGCCATTTTGTGGTAGCGGCCATCTTGGATTTGAAATTTGTCATAGTGCAAAGTATTCTACTAATCAAGCCCTTTCATTTGATACCCATATTGAGGTAGGTTGTGAAGAAATATTTTGTCCGCCATTTTGTGGAGGCGGCCATTTTGAATCGATATTAACCAAACATAGCTAAGAACACCCGCACGGATATTAACTTTCAAATAAAAAAAACCGCATCGAAATCGGCCCATCCGTTTGAGCTCTACGGTGCCACAGACAGACACACACACAGACAGACAGACAGACAGACAGACAGACAGATCGACAGACAGACAGACAGACAGACATCGACGTCAAACTTATAACACCCCTTTTTTTTGTCGGGGGTTAAAAATGGGTACTTCTTCAAAGACAAAATGTTGGAGTTCTAGGGGCTTATCTCCGAAACTAACTAACAAAATGGCGTGTTGTTTATTTTTTATACAGTTTAACTTTAAATCGAACTGGGACAAGCGATGTTTTTCAAATAATTGCAGTCAAAGTATAAATTAAAAATATTTGAAGTCTGTTCTTTTGATTCATATGGCGCGTCCGCTTGCCATTTTCCGGAAGAAAAGAGTCGCTACCGCATTTTCCCTTTGACAAATCATTATGAATTATAATTATATCACAAAGAAATTAATTCCGCTTTTATAAAAAAAAAATATTAGTTACACCTACCTTAGTTTGTTTATAAAAAGGCTAATAATAATGTTAATAAAGACTTCCCCCATGGGGGGAAGCCAGTCCTGTAACGGATGCACCAGAAGATGGGCATGGGGCTGGTTGACTTGGATCTCGGAGTTACTTACTGACTTGACTTGGATCACCAAGCGCAGATGAATCAGATATTTACGTTTGATCAAGATCATTGATAATTGTTGTCATAAATAAAAAATATTTTATGTGTGTTAATATGATATTTTCGTCAATAAAGAGCCAAATTACATAAAGTTTTTCATTTTTACTTTGGATTCTGAATCATCTATAATACAAATTCTGATTCATCTGGGCCCAAAATATTTGAACGTAGATATCTTGAAAACTACTTTATAAAAACAAGTCCCTCGTGGAAATATATGTTCTTTAGTTACCTTTTTTACATATGAATATGTGTGGCAGAGCTGAAAGTGAAATAAAATTTTGGCCGGATGAATCAGTCGAAGAATGAAATATCGAAGAAGTACCAATATAATACCTAAGTTAAAGTAAAGTAACTAATTATTTTAGTAATTATTTATTTGCGTAGCATGGGTACATTTATAGATGGAATGGTTAAAAGAAGTAGTTCGCCATACACTGTCTTTTGGCATGCAATAAACATTCAACAATTTACAATTCCATAGACCACACACAAATTTACGCAACCATTTGATTCTCGAACAATATCTACACCATGCACATCCCAACAAAAATCAGGTGAAACAAACCGAATTTCATTCTATTTTATGTACTTCTATGAAATTTCCGAATATTTTATTTGTTTGTCGATAGAGAGACAGCCAAAATGTCCCGACAGTCGAGCAAACAACCCCACGGAACTCGCTAGCTTTATTATATGGGTCACCTGCTTCTAGCGCTTCTAAGGGGTTATTATCTAAAGCAAGTACAAGTTACGGCTGGGCTAGTAAGTTACGGCTGGTCTAGTTAGTTACGGCTGGTTTCGTAAGTTTCAGCTGGGCTAGTAAGTTACGGCTGGTCTAGTAATTTACGGCTTGTTTAGTAAGTTACGGCTGGTTTAGTAAATTTCAGCTAGGCTTGTAAGTTACGGCTGGGCTAGTAAGTTACGGCTGATCTAGTAAGTTTTGGCTGGGCTAGTAAGTTTCGGCTGGGCTAGCAAGTTACGACACATTTTCACGATGACTTATTTGCGCGAAAAATCCAAAACAAGTGGGTGATCGAGCTTAGTAACGTGCATTGGGAGAGGACTACGTCCAGTAGTGGACCAGCATCTGCTGATAATGGTTGATGATAACTCAACATGCATTACATTTAGTTAAATGTTTTCAAACGTTATACGCGAGAACCAACATTTATACTTACACACTCACAAAATTCCACAAATAATATTAGTGTGATAAGTGAAAACGAATACAAAGAACGAATCCTTAACAACTTGCTAGCACAAGGCCAGTATTAACTGAAAGCTTTCAAAGTATCGGGTTGAAGCAACACAGAAATAAGTAATCATAGTTCGCTGTCGAGCTCCGCCGGCTGTGGACATTCAGAGCGGTTTCAGATTAGCGTTTTTTTAATCGACATCAAAAAAGGCTCTCAATTTAATTTTACGTACGAAGTCTCTTACGTCAGGTTTGGAGGAGACAAGGATTTTGCTGAGTGACGGAATTTAAAAATGAGACTAAACCGTAAACAATATGCAATGGAAGTGAGGCGTAAAACTGCCTGTGACCAGTGTTGACAACTTTATTTTTCAGATGATTGTACCATAAACGATAAAATTTGTACAACTTTTTTTGTATGTTTGTAACGCGATAGCTCCTTCTAGTGTGAATCGGATTCTATTTTCGTTTGCTTGATAATAGTTATTTTAGAGGTTTTTAGCACCACATAAATGTTATCGAAATTGGTGCGGTGGTTTTTGAAACATCAAATTCGTTTACTTTTAAATGGGCGTTTTTATTGTAGCTTTCACAAAAAATACGAAGTTTAGTCGCGTTTAATTTGAAATTAGTAATCGGATTTTGTTTTTTAAGCTATTGCATAGCTTTTATCGCGGGCTTGGGGACCGAATTTTAGTGATCGTGCATCTCTTTCTTATGTTCACAAGAAAGAGAGAGGGATGGAAGACCGTAACGCCGTCCTCCCCACTCGGTCATTCGACTTTGAATCTTATTTGTATTAGCTTTACAGACTAAATGCTCTTAGCAGTGTTGCTAGCTTAACGAATTTCCCGTGATATTTTTTTATGGTAAACAAATGTCACTCTTCAAAATAAAAACAATTCCGAAAAATTGTTAACATCCCTATTGCTTATGGTGATAAAATGCATGCAACATGCAATAGCTTTACCGCGGCAGTCCCCGAGTGCCACACTTCTTTTTGTTTACTATTCTGTGTAGTCCTTTCAGCGTACGCGTTTACACACGCGCTATATAACACGTTTTTAAAACCGGACTCGAGTAAACGGGAATTTCGCCGTGTTCGCCCAAACCAGTCCTGTCGTGTCAGTATCGATATGGATTCTGACGAAGAAACATGGCTATTGCAGTTCCGGTTACACTAACTTAGATGCGCGTCAACACTAGTACGAGTTGTGCGTGTGGCAAAAGACGCGTCTTTTACGCGTCCTATAGATGCGCCTAAACGCATGTAGGCGCGATTCCAAAAACAAATTTATACGCGCGGATAAAACGCTAGTCTGAAACCGCTCTCACCCACTCGCGTTTCATTTCATTACGTGACGTCACTAATATACTGGATTCGAGCTTTTTATTTATCTGGAAATTGCTGGAATCTGGATTATCTTTATGGCTTTATTTATTTATTGCTGAATATATTAAGATGTTATAAGTCAAGTGGTTTGTGCGGGAATAACATTTTTTGTTTTGGTTCAATTTGTATAATGTGCAATGATAAATTGGTATGCTTTATTATAGCATTCTGTACCTACTAAACCTTACTAAAGTTGTTGCCAGCTTATTTCAAAATAAGCTGGCAACAACTTTAGTTCATATTTATACCGGCAAAGTCCGTGGTTTTACCCGCATTTTTCCCATACCTGTATGATGTTTTCGCGGTAAAAAACTATACTTAAACTAACTTTATGACTGTGTTTTTCAGACTTTCTATACAATCGTTAAGCATTTTGCTAGGCCATGGTAATCTTCATAGGCGTAACGGTCTAGTAGAGAGAGCATCTGGTTACACGAGTATGAGGTAGGTTTGAATGCCAGCAGCGACTCTGAGACACTTATAAACACTTTTACTTATTTTATGTGGCTCTACACGTATACACAAGAACAAAATTAAAAATTTTGACTATCCCCCGACACCTCGGATTTGTTATCTGTAAAACATTCTACTAGTCAAGCCCTTTCATTTGATACCCATATTAAAAAATTAAAATTAAAATTCATTTATTTCAAGTTACAAAGACTCATACACTAAATACTTAATCATTCATAAAATTAATTTCGTCACATTATATTATAATTAGAAATAATTAAATTTATACATTTTATCATTAAATTTAACATAATTCTCAAAAAATTAATATTAAGGAGTTGTGAAAAAATAAATGTATTTCGCCATTTTGTGGTAGCGGCAATCTTGGATTTGAAATTTGTCATAGTGCAATTTGTTTTTATGTATTGTATTTTACTGGTCAAGCCCTTTCACTTGATACCCATATTAAGACAGGTTGTGAAGAAATTTTTTGTCCGCCATTTTGTGGAGGCGACCATCTTAAATCGATATTAACCAAACATAGTTCACATCCGCACGGATATCAACCTTCAAATGAAAAAAAACCGCATTGAAATCGGCCCATCCGTTTGAGCTCTACGGTGCCACAGACAGACACACATACACAGACAGACAGACAGACAGACAGACAGACAGACATCGACGTCAAACTTATAACACCCCTTTTTTTGGTCGGGGGAAAAAATGGAAATGTCTTTAAGGAGCAAACATTCTTAGAAGTAGTTATACAACTACATAATTACATTTGCGATAACAGCGCAAAGTAAAAACATACACAATTCAAAGAAAATGACCGAAGAAGTAAGTTATTTTTCCAGCTAGATTTTGTGAAAACTTTAATATTGCTAAAATAAAACCTAAAATTGTGAGAAGCCTCTCATCTTCACGAACACAGAACTTTACTCATTCTGGTGTAACTTTGTCAGTGTACATGATGTTATAGGGTTGTCAGCAGGGCGCGGTTTTTCATCGCGTTCTCGTCAATTACTATGTAGATTGGAACAGCTGAGCGGACCGAGCGAGCCAGCTTGTGTGTGCTGGTGGCAGCCCTGTGAGCTCGGGCCGCTAACGAACGTCTAATCAACTGTGAGGCGTTAATTTTTATGCTTTATGCTCTGTATATACAAATTGACAGTTAGCTTTACATTTGCATATGTCATAGTACGATTTGATAAACCACGTTTTTGCAAAATCTCTAGGAAGTTCGCGAAAACCAGGATAATTAGGTATTGTGTATGACATTTCTCTATCTTACTGAAAAACTGTAACGTTTGCGTTTTTGCACACGAAATCTTTTGTAACATTGAATATTATTAACTCATGTTGACTAGATTTTGGGTTATAAAACCATTTTTATTGTGATTGGTTCCTAGTTTTACCCTACCTCAAAGTAAAAGTCAAAGTATTTTAATCAAAAATGAACCTACACGTCAATTAGTACAAAATATTAAACAATATTAAACACAGTTATCTTTTTACAAAGTACAAATAAAAGTATAAAGAAGACCCAAGTAGAAAAACAACGACGTCATTCGTATCTGGGATCTAACACCTACTTAATTAAAACTTTATAATCACATTTGTTACGTCTATATTATATTGTCGTAATGGCCAAAACGCTAGAGGATTTACAAGATATGCCGAATAGCCTAGAAGAATCTTCATAATGAAATATTTGAAAGGCGTTGGTCTCCGGATGAACTTGGATAAAACCAAGATCTTAGTGAACGATATCGATTTATAATTTAAAGTTTTTTTATGGTACAGAGTGACGAGACGAACAGGGCATGTGCCTAATGGTAAGCAACATGCCTGCCACATAGAAGCATAGTGAACGCAGCTATTGGAATATTAACTCTTAATTAGGCGCATGGGGTCACGGCCATTTCAAATCGAAAAAAAAAGAACTTCGAGGATTCAGAGCTCGTCCGTGCTTTGTCTAGCTTCTTCCCGTGGGGTAGGCAACCTAGATACGTTCAAAACATTAACGCATTCGCAGTGGCCCCTGCACTCTATTGCGCTGACTCCATGTGACTAATTACGTTATCTTTTTTGACAGAAATAATCCTTCTACATATACCTGTACCAACAAGTACTACACAAGTACTGTACAAGTGTCGTTTGCCAACAACACTTTGGGATATAGTATATCGGATGCACAATAAAATAATCTGCCAAAAAGCTTAATAACCTTTGTGTTTACCGTGAATCTCGGTTAAGCCGAAAATTTCAATTTATAGACAGGTGACAAGTTTCTAGTTTTTTGTTTAAATTTAAAGTCAAAGCGGTGTTTTTGTAGAACTCTAATAAATATTATTAATAATTATTAGAGTTCTACAAAATTAATATAATAATTAATAAAATTAATATCAGATGTTTCTATGTATAATAAGTATGTATTTAGAACTATATAAGTATTATATCAGCTAACTGGCCGCCATATTACAAGCTTTGCTTAGTTTGGGGTCAGATAGTGTTGTGTGAATTGTCCATCAATATTTATTTATTATTATTTATTTAATTAAACTGTTGAATTATTTATTTGTTACTATCCTTTTTCTATATTTTGTTTGGGGTCACTGGAGACCCATGCGTCTAATTGTGTGATTTTCTTCATGCACCTAATTAAAGGTTAAGTTTTGGTTTTGTTCGGGTCGATAAATATAGTTTATTATGAGTTTGTTATTTCGGAATAATTGTATTGGTGACAGAACTTTTTTGTCCGAAAATCAGTCCAGAAGTTTTTGAGTTTATTTGTTACAAACAAAAGTACCAACCTTTCTCCTTTATAGTGTTTGTAAATAGATGAAATAAGGAAAAAATGGTAATAAAATTTTCAATTATGTTTTGGGTGTAGGCTAAATGAGCGTTTTCAAATATCAATTAAAAATCCGTGAACAAGCAATTTAAGAACATGTTCGATAAATTTAGTAAAATATTTCGAATCAAATAAAATATGTAAGCCGTCAAACCCATTCAATATGATAATTGAATAGATAGCCAGGAATAGAGCGAAACAAAAATGTCATCGAAGTATATTTTATTGGATTTAGTTGTAATGAGTTTTCGTGGGTGTTAAGCCGTTGCCCGCAGTGTCAAACAAGCAGTGATCACTCGCGTACACTCTCTTCATCATCATCAGTTTGTATTCATCCACTGCTGGCCATAAGCCTCTCCCATAATATTCCTCTCAGCCTGATCCTTGGTCTTATGCTAACCATCACAAGCTGCTTTTTGTGCACCGTCACTCCATCTGAAATGTTTTAGTGATGTTCTAAGCAAACAAATATTTCAATTAATTTCTTCTAGTCTCAGGGCGTCCACACACGTTTACCGATTTGCTGTTTCCTCTTCAGAACCCGCCTGCCCCAACGGTTATCGGGTCTGCGACAGATGTGTCCGGCTCATTGCCACTTCAGTTTGCTAAAACGCTCATCTATGTCGGTGACTTTAGTTCTCTGACAAATTACTTTATTGCGATATGTTTATAAATGCAATTCCTCAGAGATCACAAAAACATCGCTCGCTGAGCGACTTTGAGCTTACGGACCGTTTTCACTGTCAGTGTCCAAGTTTCACCAGTGTCAGTTATTACGGGTAGGTATTGATTGAACATTTTTGTATGTGTGGGATGGGTGATACTCTCTTCACCCTCCTTAAAACAGGCACTGGATGCGACTAATACCATGTTTTTAAATTAACCTAAATTAACTTACGACTTCACTAAACAAAAACTGTGTCTATAGAGTCGGCCACATTTGCAAGTGTGCGCTATCACATACAGGCTGACACGCACACATATACAGCACACTGACCAACTTTATAGACACAATCTTTTTTTCGCGAGACTACGACCGACTTTTTTAAACGTCCATGCAATCACGTCAATATTCATATTAATTTAGACACAAATTAAAAGTAATATCCAGAACTTGACATCACAGTATTGACGTACCATTCGTTTAGCCTTGTTATATTAGCGCGCCAAAGAGGATTTGCTTAATAAAACACCGGATTTACTCCATTCGACGCGGCTTCGCCCGCACAGGCTTAATTATGTGTCGTTCACGACAGGAAGCCTTCCGAGGAGAATGTTGATTGCTTTTTGGTCCGCGAACGTTGAAGGCTTGTATTGGATGCGATGTTCAATAATAGACCAAAAAGTTGATGTAGAATGAGTCTGTTTTAAACTCCATAAAATTGATAGTGGTGGTGACTCGTAATTTTATTGTGAATATATTTTCTAATAATTTCGTACTTTTAAAATGGACTTGCCCATCGAGCTTTGAATGATCATTAAGTAAGTTTAACTAAAAAATATCAAAATTAAAATTGGTACCTATATTTTATTCTATTAAAATACTGTCATTATATCAAATAATTTACTATAATTGCAGGACCTGCCGTCACGCCTATTGCGAATCGCACGTTCTATCCCCTTGGCCACCACAGAAACAAGCGGTTTTTCTTTCAATACAGTTAACAATTTCTAAGTAGAATTTATCCAATAAAAACCACGATGTGTAGGTCCGTCCTCCCCAACAAATAACTCTCGACCCCGAGTAGCTTCGTGACATCACTAGCTCCTCTGCCCGGACCAAAAGGGATAAGCATAAAATATTTGAGCATCTAAATCCTGCGAGATAGGGCTGTCGCCGAAAATTGAATGTGATTTTAAGGCATCGTGCTTATCAATTCCGCCGCTCGCGCCTGCTGCGATCCTCGCGAGATCCTGCGGTGGTTTATAGAAATCTATTTTGTTTGGAAACAAAGCCGCCGGTTCGCAGCTGTTGCCTGATTCCCGCGAAACCCAAGAGTTTATAAAATGGTAACAGATTTTCAATACAGTGAGGTTACTGTTAGAATTGCAGTTTGATGCACGAATAAAATAAACACGGGGTTTTGGAACGAAGTTCCTTATCGCGCGTTGTGAAAGGGGGCTAGACGGAAAAAATTCTTACGAAAAGTTGTCACGACACTTTTTGCTATTGTAAGCTGTGCGGCGTTGCATGTTTCTCTGTCTGTCTCTCTCTCTCTTAAAGAAAGCAAGCCAGATATTTTCATTATTTCGCATTGAACAGTGTGGTGTCGCGACGATTATTTTGTTGAGTGTATACAGGTTTTTGTAAATAATAAAAAATAATAATAATTCCTTCACTAATTAATCGAAAGGAACTTCGTTCCATCCGGGTGTCCCTTGACACCTCTCAAGTCTTTTTTATTTATAGTTGGGAATTTTTAAGGTTTGTACTCACTAGTTTAGATCGTATCATCTATACTAATATTATAAAGCTGAAGAGTTTGTTTGTTTATTTGTTTGAACGCTAGGATCTCGGGAAGTACTAGTCCGAATTGAAAGATTATTTTTTTATTGGATAGTCCATTTATCGAGGAAGGCTATAGGCTATAGAACATAACGCTACTTTTAATAGAAGCGGAACATGAATCAAGAATGTAACAAAATCGGGAAAAAATATTGAGAGATTTCGTACGTTTCGTGCTTTGACATGACACATGACAGCATGTGTCTAAGATTGTGTCATTGAATACCACAGATTACATATTTATCTCTTGAACATAAACCTTTTCTAATCAATTTTTTTCGAAATCTGAGATGGTACGACCAATTTCCGACAGATGGCGTAGCAGGTAACTTTAAGCAGGTTTTAAATAACTTTTGTTTGTTTTTACATTAAGTGCAATAAAGAGTTAATCTATCTATCTATCTATCAAGTACCGAAGAGGTGTTTTGTTTGAAAGCGATATTCTCAGGAATGACTGAGCCGATTTCAGTCATTCCTTCACCGTTGGATATGTACGGGATTTCCATGAGTGCTATATGGATATGTACCACGGGCGAAGCCAGGGCGGACATCTAGTAAGATATTATATTATAAAATAAATAACTTATGAGTCAAACGTAATCTTTATGTTTTATATAGTTAAGAGTGTCGGGTCGAGCAGGACATATGCCTGATGGTAAGTAACACGCCCATAATACTGTCACGCAGCTATTGGAACATGAAGAGTTCAAATTAGTACCTTGCACTTCATTGCGCTCGTCACAAAGATGTATAAGTTGAGTTACCCCTATACTCTGTAATTTCATGGTAAATATAGTTTGTAGTGGTAGGGCTCTTTGCAAAGTCCGTCTGGAGAAGTACCACACTTTGCCAGTTATTCTACCGCCAAACAGTAATGTGCAAACATTACTGTGTTCCGGTTTGAATGGCAATGTTTCCAATGAAATTACAGGCCGTTGAGATAAAACATCTTATTTCTCTGGGTGACGAGCGCACTGCAGTGCCAGGAATCGGTTTGGACTCTTCATGTTCCAGTAGCTTTATGTTACATGCTGTTATGTGGCAGACATATTGATTACTAGCAGGTACATGTCCTGTTCGTTTCATCACCTTATACCACTAAAAAATCTAGTTGTTTATATTTAATGTGTTTGACCATAGGGCCGACAAACGCTAGAATGTACAATTTATATATAAATATGTTTTATCGATTTTAGGCTCACACTCGACCGCCATCTAGGCTGATGTTAAATGAAGCTGCGTTGTATAAATAACGGAACGACCTAACCTAGATAATATCAATTCATACTAGACTTGAAACCACTCAGGTCATATCCATCAGAAAATGCCCACGCAGGGAGCGTATCCCATTATTGAAAAAATGAAAAATTAAAGCTTTTCGTTTGAGTCTTTGGAACTGGTCCAATATAAACATGTAGGTACTAGATCTGAGACAAGGAAGAGTTAGATGCCAAAAATTCGATTGAATCACGAAATATTTAAGATTTGTTTGATTTGTTGCCGCATTTGTCAGTAAACAGTAATAATAATAATAATAAGGATGTGACTACACATATTAAAACAGTAATTTGAAGGGGCGGGCCATGTTATCGTAGTAAATGTCTAACTATGGATGTTTTGTTATGAACATGTATTATACCACCTATCTGTTTTGAGCATAAATATATTATACCACCAATCTGTCTTGAACACAAATATATTTTTTCTATAAGTTTCAATTTTTCCGGTTCTTAAGCTTCTTATTATAAACGTGTGTACAATGATGAATGCACGACGTTCCCCGAGTTTGTTGAAGCTTGCAAACGTCACCGTAAAGTTGTCAACGCCGCGCCGTCAGATTGTAATCGAGCGCGTAAAATTATATAGTGCTCCGTTATTTATTCTAAGAAGGTATTGGATTATTGTTGACGCTATTGTTCCACTCGACCAACCAAAACGACCTTCCTTCCAGTCCATACGACACCACCGAAATAGAGGTTACCATCCGTGGTGTCGTATGGAATCTTAAGTTCAAGCAGTCCATTAATGAGGACACCACCGATAAAGTTTATATTTATCTGTCACTCAAATGGTTTTGACAAACTTTCGTCCTAATATTTTCACACATGGAATGTTTATACTGTATCTACAGGACTTAATCACGATTTAATCGTCATTGTTTAACCGATACCACCGATAGTGTCGTTTTGGTGGTGTCGAGTGGAAGGAAGGGACCAATCTGACTCTCGGTACGGTTTGTTATCAAACATGTAAGAAACTTCTCCAGCCTTGCCTCGAATAGATTTGACTCTACTTTAGTGATTAGAATGCCTTGACGTTCTAATCACAAATTAGGACGTCAATGCTGTGGAATACTCTGCCTGAGTGGGGTTTTCGCGACGATACAATCTTTGCGTCTCCAAATCCAGTGAATCGGTTTCATCTACGTTGACACGATCCATCGTAGACCGCATCGTCGCTTAACATCAGGCGAGATGGCGGTCAAGTGTAAACATATAAAGGTAAAAAAACTCACCATTCGACTAGTTGCCACTGTATATCTAGAATCTCCCAGGTTTTGACCGAGTCATTTTCTAACGGCACATAAACGCTAATTTCCCGTAGCAATCTATAGAGTGCCCACACCTGGGGCATTGGTCTTCCTCTTAACAAGTACCTATGGAGGTTTGGACCACAGTCCACTACGCCACCGCCGGCCAAGTTTTTTTTAAAAATAAAATTGACGAGACGAGCAGGGCAAGTGCCCGATGGTAAGCAACATGCCTCTACATAACGGCACAGTGACACGCAGCTATTGGAACATGAAGAGTCCAAATCATTACCTAGCACTGCACTGCGCTCGTCACCCAGAGATCTAATATGTTATATCTCTAAGCCCTGAAATTTCTCTGGAACCTTTTCACAAATTTACTTGGCAGTAGAATAACTAGCAAAGGTGGTACTTCCCCAGGAGGACTCTGCCAAGAGTTCCTACCACTAGTAGCGGGTTAACAGACTTCACTTGTCTTTGAAAAGTTCAATTTTTTTAGACGAGAATGTTCCTTAACGATGTATTTCCATAACCAATTTTACGTTATTATGCACATGACTTCGAAAAACCAGTGCTGCAAAACCAGAGGATTCAAATTTCCGGATCCGCAGTTGCCGTTCCCCCGACTAGATCAGCCGTAGCTTCCAACGCTAATCATACGGGTCGATTGTACTCAAAGAGTTTACATATACTACGTACAGAGTGGGAACAAACGCTTTACACCGAAAGCACGGGTCTGATCGCTTTTGTGGAAGTGTCATACTTTTGTCGCGGCACATTACTCTGTTGCCATAGCTAGTACGCACGTCATCTGCTTACGATTGGTACAGAGGAATCGTGCGAAAACTTGACCTTGACTTATAATCTATCTAAGATTGTACTCTTCTCTCAGTTACTGAGGCTAGGATAGTAGGATAATAGCTACTATCCTACTAACATTAAATCGTGAAAATACCGATTTTTAAATCGTGGAGGACAACGCATCAGAGTGCGAATCGAAAATAAATAGATAAATGTAAATGTATGACGATATATATGACGAAGTTGTACGATTTGAATACCTACTTAGTATGTTTTTAATAGTATTTTTATTTTTATTTAGTCTTCTTGATCTATGGGTTGTAATGTTATTTTACTTTACCTGAAATAAACATACTTTATTTTTTATTTATTATATCATGTCCAAAGAGTTAGATGTTTAGATGTTCCATTTTTCCTAAGCTTAATTACTTTTTATGAATAAGACGCTAGATGTTTAGATGTTCCTAGCTTAATTACAACAGAACGCCTAAATGGATCCGATTTAAGTTGGAACACAGATATATTTATTACAGTCTGAAAAAACACAAAAAATACATTCCATCGCAGGAAAATAAAGAGAACAGCTACTACGTGGGCGAAGCCACGAGATGCTGTTAGTAATGCTATAATATTATTTTGTACGCAGTAAACTCAAGTAATACTACAGCTTGAGATTTACACCAGAAAATCTGTAGTTTTGTGCTAACGAGAGTGCAGCGAAAATTTTCTCGCTTCCATGATACAACACTTTACTGCTATAATATTTAGCTGCCTTCTTTACTACGCGGTAGCTGTTCAGACGCTTTGCTTGCTCGAAATATAAACTTGAAGTATTTTTGAATAAATTAAATTTTGTGTTTATTGATTGTTTTAATAATGTTTTTTAATTAGTTTTTATTTCGTGTGTTTCGTAATAAAGTAGTATTAATATTGGCGGTCGTCACCGACGCGATGAACAGACACTGGTGGAAGCAGATGACAAAATTTAGGTGTAAAGCATCCACATCCAGCGTTGGCCACGATCCTCAGTTATGAGGGAGCGACTACACACAGAGAGAATATTATAAAGACAAAATATATAGACAGGCTGTGATTGGGTTGGTTTTTTAATAGAGATTGATAGAACAAGCTATACTTGACTGACAGTAAGCAACACGCATGCCCACAATAACACACAGCCACGCATTTTTTTTGTAGGCTTTGCTGTTACAGTATATTTATCAGTGATTTTACTGAATTAAATTATATATTTAAATAAGAGGCTGCATGTAAACTGCATGTGGCCGTTAAACAAAACAAAAAAGAAAAGTTAAAAAAAAAACTTTGCTGTGTGAGATGAGATAAGCTCACTTCAAGTCGTAGACTATGTTAACATCATTAACTATTTGATGTGTTATCGGAAAAACTCAATCTAACTGAAAAGGGTGAAGACAAATTGCTTTCAAATTATTTACATAAGTAATAAGTTTTAGCAAAACATAGAACAATTGACATTTTATTTTAGGATAGTTAGATACCCATTTCATATTATCCACCAACCCGTACTGGACCAGCATGGTGGATTATGGCCTTAACTCTCTGCTTGCAAGAGAAGGCCTGGAGTCCCAGCAGTGGGAACATTTCGTGGGCTGTTGATGATAATGATGAGATACCCATTCAACGAGAAAACGCAACCAGGTTTTTGGGCACATAGTATACACCGAGAACGGTTCTGGGAGGCTTATTCGAGCTAACATAACGTTGTTGGCATTAGATAACACATGTACATCTGTATGTAATGTATATAGTATTGACATATAAATTATTATTGATTATTTATTAAAATGTTACTTGTATTCAAATTTCTATTATTTTTTATGAAACGTGCTTAAAATGTTATAACGCAAATTTCATTTATATTTTGCATTTTATTTTAAACTGCATTGAATACAAAACCAACTTATTAAACAAGTTATTCTCCACACAGCTTTTCTCGATAGCTTAATACTGGCAACACAGCGCGGCAGTGAAATGCTCTTAAAGTTATAATACCTGAATGAAATTCTCCGAGAAGATTCAGCCATTTCTATTGATTTCCTGGCGCAAACGCGACATTCTAAATTTAATTTGAGACTAATTTAGAAGTCAGGTGGAATAAGGTGTATCTTCCTTTGTTTCATTCATTTTATTTCATTGTACAATGTAAATAAATATTGGTGAACATTTCACACGCAACTCCATCTAACCCCAAACTAAGCAAAGTTTGTGTTTAGCTGACAAAATACATAATAGTATTTAGTTGTGAATACATAAAAACACTAATATTGTTGTATTCTGATTTTAAATCAGGCAACGTTTCAGACAAATAAAAGAGAGGTGTAAAGCTTTTTGTCTCTGTGCATTGAGCAAGATGCTTGCAAGGCAATGATTTTGACTTTTCATGTTCAAATATCTGCGTAATACGTTGCTGTAATGGCCAGCCGAGTTGCCTTAAATCAGGCTGTTACTTTGTCTATCTGGTAACTTCATATTAAAAATAAAGTGTTTTTCTGTATCGTTCAGTCACCTAAAAAAATTATTAACATTAATGTTGCAGTTTGCTGCACTAGTTCTACGAATGTCTATTTTTTATGTTTTAATTGTCAATTTTATGTCATTTTGTTTATGTGAGTGTAAGATACAGATGTTCATAAGCGGCAGCACCTTTAAGCAATCTGCTTGCTTGTTAGTGCTTTTGTTACAAAAAATATGTATTGTGTTTTCTTATGTTAAATTTTTTGAAACCTAATTCCTTATTCATTTAAGTGTTAATTTGAAACACATGTAATAATAGTAGAAATCTGTTGTGATAGTCGTGGACATTTTCACGTTTAATGTAAATAGTCGGAACAATATAAGGGACTGAAAAAAATGTAAAATAAATAGAGATTTTATTTACAACTCGTAGACTATATTTATTTTGATCCCGATGTTCTAATAATTTCAGAATTGTGCATCTTTAAATATATACAATTTTTGGACAAAAACTAATGTGGTTGTTACACACATTTAATTACGTCACGAGTAAATCATGTTTGATATAGTTGGCCCAGTCCGATCCATCCGGTTAATTTAATTAAACGCAAAATGACTTATGGCAACATCTACTTACCTACTTTAAATCAGAGAACAGAACGGTGTTTGATTGTGATGCCCATCCAGTATTCTGTCACTCCGGAAACACAGCATGTTCACAAATCTCAGCAGTCACAGTTCGGATATTGGCAGGCGCGCAGCGAGAGGCACGCTGCGAAGGCTTGGCGCCGCTCCCGAGCGTAAATCTAACGAAGTTACTAGCTCTAAGCCCGCACCTGCATCTGTATGGCACAGTCCTAACCTTTGATGAACTATGGGATGAGATTTGCAGTTCCCTTGGCAAACAATAGATAGGTATGATGACTAATGATCTGAAATCGATTGAGAAACGTGCCAAAAGGCTCATAGGCAAATATTCTTGTGCGAAAAAGACTTCAAAGCCTTGAACATCGCTGCAAAATTGCCAACTTATCGGTTTTTATCGGATACACTTCGGAGAGTGTGCAACTGATCTGCATGATATAATACCTCCGCGCCTTTAGATAAATTATAAGATCCTCTTTGTCCGTGCCCATTTTTCGATCGGACTGTTCGTAGTTCGGGAAAGCGACATCGTTTCATGGTTGATGTTCCAAAGGCACGAATAAAAAGGTTTGACTCTACTTTCTTATTATGTGAGTGGATTTTCTCCGATGCTTATATAACCTTGGTGACTTCAATTCGATAGTGAATCGGTGTTTTCTAGGTAAGCACGCTCCATCGTGGACCGCATCGTCGCTTAACATCAGGCGAGATGGCGGTCAAATGCAAACATATTCATGTTAAAAAAATGAAATATCTAGTAGTTAGTAGGTACATTAAGATAGATTATGTAATATTGTTTTACAGTGTTTTTTATAAACAATAGACAAGTAATAGTAAAATGTATATCCTGAAGGACTGAGTGTTTAATTGCCACGAGACGAAATTTCTTACATACATATATGCATGCTAATGTGTTTTAAACTTGATATCGCAAATTTCGAGATACGATAGAGTACCCAGACTAGCTCGGTAGTTGTATGACAGTAAGCGACACTCAGGTCCAGGTATTACTTTCAGCAAGTAGCGTCTAAATCACTGTCTAGTAATGTTCTGTGCTGTTTTCCTGTTTGATTTCACACAAACATCCCATAATATAAGTGTTAAAATTTAAGTTCGGATGTTTATTGCTCAATCACGTCGTAACTAACGCCGGTATAGATCAGATTGAAATTGGAACACAGTTTAAAGTATAGAATAAGACTTGAGCTTCTTATCGCGGGAAACAAACGGGAACGAGAAATATGCGGGGCCTATAACAAACACTTCAATTTGGCCACGTTCCATTACCACAGCATAAGCAGCCTACTAAATGTTCCCACTGTTGGGACTAGGGGCCTTCTCTTGCAAGGCCATAATCGATCACGCTGGTCTAGTGTGGTTTGACGGATGGACGCATGGCCCCAAAAGATTCTAAGAAGATGTCGGTTTCCTCACAAAGTTTTTCTTCACCGGTTTTTTAAGTTAACCAAATTACGCACATGAATGCGATTTTTGAAAGCCTTTCAATTTTTTTTGGAGTGATTTAAGGGTTAATATGGATTTAAAATGGCTACCTGCATAAAATGACAGACAACATATTTTTCCACATCATCTCTCAATATGGGTATCAAACGGCTTGACTAGTAGAATGCATTATAATAAATTTCAAATTCAAGATAGCTTGCCACCACAGAAAGTCAATTAACTGTTTTTCACAACTCATTTACTTAATGTGGATATCAAATAAAGGGACTTCATTAGCGTAATACTACGAGTATAAATACAAATCCAACGTAGTCAAGCGGTGAACAAAACTTTAAAATTTATTCTCGTCTGAAACACTTGTGAGAATAGTATAAATAGGGTTAAATGAAGCTCATAGTTACCCATGGCGAAGAGGATGATGAGGGCCGATACCACCCAGGAGCACATGATGCCGCTCACATCGCACGCGCCGGCGCCGGCGGCCGCGGGCGCGCGCGGGCGGGGCGCGGGCGGACTGCGCGCGCGCACGGGCACGTCTGCAAAGCAATGAAGGACCTTAATACCTTGCCTTTAATATTGTAATTGGTTTACATCATTCTTTTCATATCTTATTTCTTTTCATAATACTTAGTATGCTAATAAGACGATCAAGACATACTCGTATTTTCCCTGATGGAAAGCAACATGCCTGTTCATAGCAGTACAGTGACATGCAACAGCTATTGATGCATGAATAGTACACATCATAAAGTAATTTAGTCAACTTGAAAGATAGTATAGCATAACTTAGATTAATGATTTTGATGATGATTATAAAGCAATATTCGAGCGAAGCTTGAATGGGCTAATACTACGCAATATAATACAATACACCGATAACGTGATTCGTATTATCAAACTCACATTATCAGTGTGGTAAATAATGATGAACTTGAAGGAGAAGCATATTTTTGAAGTAGACATATCCTTGTTTCCAAATGACCCTCCCGATTATACGCTGATGGAAATACTACATCAGACAATTGCTTCCAAGTTACCGAAGATTTTAAAGAAAATATACGTATTTTATGTTATTTCGACTAAAAATACATGGCACGCTGCTCACTTATTCAGCCCCACGGTTCATATATGTGGGAGTCAAATGTCTGCTGCCACTGTCAGTGAGTACTAACATGGAAACCATCCAAATCAACATATTTTTGGTGTTAGTTAAAATTATGCTCTGTCTTCAAGTTGCTTGAAACCTCCTCTCTTTTGAAGTCAGATGATAATACTACAGAAGTTCAAGCAGTATCTAGAACCTTTGTTTTCACAAATATTTGATTACTAGAAGTAAACAAAGGCTATATTTATCTTGAAAATTGTTTTTCAACTTCGATCGAACCTGATTCCGAAGTTTGGATTAATTTCCCACCAGTTTATAAACAAAACTTTCACACTGAATTTTTAATCAATCTAATGGAGGCAACTTTGGGGTAAAACTTCACAAAAACTTGAAATCAAACTTTTCAAATGCCTATCTAAAATCGATTTAACAGAATCATTTACTTAATTAAATGTAACTTTTAAATTGACAACAAAATGTTTTGTTTTAATTTATTTCGAAACATATTACAATTTCTCCTTTTTAGAACCAGAATCAGTTCAAATATTTAATTAAAGTATTTGCAGACATTTATCTGAGGTTGTTTATGGCAACAACTACTTTTATGCTAGTAATTGAGAGATTTATTTTAATTTATTCAATACATTGTGCTGATACATTTTTAATTACACAAACATCTACTTATTTTTCAATCAAAAACATAATCCTACGCAAGAGCTCAACTTTGAAATTGCTAAAGTTACTTGCTACGCCGTAGCATCTACGAAGTAACAACACACACAATAAAGAAGTGTCTACGACGTAGCAACGCATACAACAAAGGAGCGTCTACGACGTAGCGAATACAGCGCCCGCGACCTAAGTTGGTCAACTTTGTGACAAAAAGTTTGAAGGAGTTGCACCGTTACTTCCTGAGACATGTTTCCGTCACTACGTTTACTTTATAACATGTTTTCAAAGTATTTAAGGAATATATCCCGTTGTTCGTTGGTAGAGGTAGAATAAAGTTGGTTGACATTAAATTTTATAAAATAAAAGACAAAAACACGGTTTTGTAAAACCCTATTGTGGACCTATGATTATTTAAATAAATAACTAATTGTGTACCCAATTGTAGATTCTCTTGAAATAGGCGTGTCGACTCATTTTTGATTTAGTGTGCCATCAAAAGGCTTCTCGATAACTGAAACATAGGTGAAAATATTACTTTGTTACCTTAAAAACTTCCCGTGATAAAACAATTTTAAAATCACAATTTCGGACTCTCCCAAAAACGCTTCATACAAATCACTACAGAAACGTGACGTCACACTGTCGTATTTTCTATGCGTCGCGAGCAAAGTATGTATGGTAACTATATTAAATATTGCGTTTAGGAAACTGGTTTCATAACAAAAGTAACTTGAAATTAAATAGGCTATCCAATAGTAAATACATTTTCTAATAATTTCGTACTTTTAAAATGGACTTGCCCATCCAGCTTTGAATGATCATAAAGTAAGTAAAACTAAAAAAATATCAAAATTAAAATTGGTACTTATTTTCTTCTATTTAAATACTGTCATTATATCAAATCAAATAATTTAATGTAATTGCAGGACCTGTCGTCACGACGATTACATAAAAAATCTATTGTGATAATTTATGGAGCAGTTTGCATCCGAAATGTACTCCTATGAAGAAGATATAATTTTTAATGATGAAAATATCGTTCAATATACTTGACAGAAAATAATAACAATACAACAATAACACAGATAATGCAACGTTCTTTATAACTTCTTCATGTTATATATAATAACAACGAATAAAATGAAATATTATCAAATTGATAGCTATGATACATAAAATCAAAAAAAATAATGTTTTAACACATTTTCTAGGCAAAAATTGAATCTACGGACAGCAGCTTGTCAGCCACATGTCATATTATCCACTGCAATGTAAAATGTCAATCAAATTTAATTGAAGACCATTAACACAGTAGCCAATGAATGAACAAAAAAAGTAAAAAAAAAATGTATTCTTTTGATTGTGTCAAACCCATTTTTACAACCATTCCCATCTATTATTTAATATTTTCATTTTCAAAACTCGCAATAACAATGCTTTGAAAGATTCTTTCGAAGGTTTGAAACTTTGACTATAAAGGAACTCTGTCAAACAGCAAACTAGGCCAGAACAAAACATTTGTAATTCTGGACGCTGCGACACAATAAAACAGTTGGAAAATAATTAAAAGTCGTATTTCGACATAAATCGCCGCCACCTTCATAAATCTTTGTGACGAGTTTTTAAAGTGAGCCCGGGGTTTGATAAATTACAGTATTTTGCTAGGCCAAGAGCGGACTCGCACACAATTACACTTTAATCATTTTTTTGCCAGAATTATTTGCTCATATAATTTTTCAGCAAAAAAATTGGTTGCCTGTAAAGTCGGTATACGGGCGAAAGTTTTACGTGACAACGACTTTGAGTGGTAAAATAATTTTACGGAAGGACGCGTGCCTTTCACTTTTTATGTCTGTCTCTCTCGCTCTTAGGCGGGCTAACCATGCCCGAGTGGAAGGGACGCGTGCCTCTCACTCGCTCTCGTTGTGAGCGCATAACGTGAGCGGAGCGTAACGCAGTTTCTTGAAGTGTCACCCGGCAAACCAATTTATATAACGTTGTCACGTCAAAAGTAATTATCATTTGTTTTAACTCTTACATGTTAACACTTGTACACTACCTCGCCCGATGCCAAGCAACGCGCGGTGATGAGGTATACGAAGGAGCGTTCTTACCAAGATAAAACCGATTCACTCTCATTTTGAAGACACCTTGAATCATCGGGCAAACCCACTGAGGTAACACATTTAGTACACAGCCTATATCTTCTAAACATAAAAGTACAAACGTAGTAAAGGTAATAGCACTAAAACATTTTGTTTTTTTTTTTAAATTAAAACAGTATCCACTTTAAAACCCGCTCATGTATTCCTTTATTTTTCAAGCATAAAAAGTACTTATATTTATGTTGTTCCAGACTATATACTAATTGTATTCTAATTTTCAAAGCTATCAGTTTAACTGTTTCAACGTGATTGAGCAACAAACATCCAAACTTTCGCATTTATAATATTAGTAGAACTTGCTACGAGTACGTCCCGAAGATTGTACCCCACGGATGTAGACAACCATTTTTTGTCTATGTTTTATGTTAATAATGTTTTAGGTTCATACAACGAAATGAAATATTCATATCAATCAATTCAATTCAATACCAATATTTTCTTTGAATTTTTTCATCTGTTACATAGATACGTGAAAACAAACACACATTATCAAACACGCAAATTTTGTGATTACGAGTATAACGTGATAAATTTATATATTGCAATAGGTAGTTGCAATAAAATGTAGTTATGCATTTAACTAATAAAATTTTCAACGATATTTTAAAATTGTTAATAAGAATCTGACGTCGGTTTCGCAATGACTGAAACTAGCCACCGTCTCCCAAACTACACATTTTCCACTGGATAAGGGGAAGTCTTAATTTTACTCTTGCTGCTTTACGACTTGGAAATTTATATCGTGACCGTCGAGAGAGACGGACGGCGGCCATCTCGCTCTAGTGACGACGGATTAGTGTAATTAGGATATACGTTCCTCGGAGGAGATAGAGGAATATCTTGAAGTGTAGTTTGCAGTTTAGAGTAAGACTTAGCGGTGAAGCGTCGCGCCATTTTTGCTAAGAACTTCAGTTTAGAACTGCTATAAGAAGCAGTGATCTCGGCGGTACAATCTGGGGACTTGGGAGGGAGCGGAGGGAGGGGCGAGGGTAGTTATTAACGTTGTTGTTTCTTTTAAACTTATTTCCAACAACCCACTTTCCTCTTTGTTTATGAATATTCAGTCCACAGAGGACTATTTACTTTCATTTATAGAAATAAATATAAGTAGGTATTTTTTTCACACTATAATTTTTCCCTCAACTAAACAAAGTTAATAAATTACAAAGTTACGACAAAATGTAAATTATTATGTATTAAATATTTCATTACAACTATTAAAATTATGTTTGTGAATCCTTCGCAATAAGAACGTCTGTGATGGAAAATGCGTTGCCTAAGTGGGATTTCCCGATATGTACAAATTTGGTGTCCCCAAGTGAAATTAATCAGCTATTTCTAGGAAATCAAACGCGCGTCACCGTAGACCTCACCACCAGGTGAGATGTTGGTCAAGTGCAATCCTAGTAACCTTAAAAAAATTAAAACATTGCGTTGAATTTTTCTGCACATATTTGACATTACTCTAACCATTGATATATTTAGCTAACATAAGCTTTCGTCAGTTAATCTCAAGTTTATTATATTGCAAGTAAAAGCAAGTTATCTGAGTTTATTAACTAAATCAATAGTTATAGAGGCGAGAAATCTCCGCCGCTGAGTAATTAGTAATGTACCGGACGGTTCCCGCATCAATCGAGCCCTCAGAATGCGGGATCAACTCTATGGGGTCACCGTCCACTACATACACTGAACACCAACCTCTTTTTTTGGACTCATAATATAGGACTTACGTTCTAGATTTTATTACTTTAATTACTTTGACGTTTTAGCAGCGTTACAATCGTTGTGGTTACGGGCAGATCATGTGTTAAGTCCTGCGTAATTCGAGTATGTATTGTGCACAAAATGTGTTAAAAAAATTTTTCAACTTTTGCGATTTGAACAACCTTACATTAAGTAAGTATACCTTACAAACAAATCCTAGACATATTAAAAAAGATTTAATTAATTATTACGATATCAAATTCCTTTACATAAAGGTTAGGTTAAACAAATAGCATTTCATTCATAATTTTAAAATTTATCAAATTATTTTATAATTCATTTTCTTAAATTAAATATGCATAATATTATCACATATTCTGTTCAAATCTTTATTTATTAATTTGGTTCAAGGGCACACTTTTGAACGTCAAATTATAGGCATATTTGATACACAATATCAGATAAAACAACAAAAAAATACAAACAAAATAAATTCTGAGAATAACTCTGAGAGTTCAGTCAAAACAAAAGACGTTTGTCACAAGTCATTTACATTTTTTTTTCAGTTCATACTGTTTCCAAGCCTTTTTGTTCCTTAAAAACTATTGTATCATAGTATGTTTTTTCGTAGTCAAAACCTTTTTTTACTCCCAACGTAAAATATTTGTCACTAAGGCTAGTTAGGCGATCAGGTAACTTGTTAAAATCTGAAAAACATTGTATCTGAATGATTGAAAGTCGTGTTCTGGGAACAATTTACATACTTTCATTTGTCTCTTATATTATAATTGTGCGTATAATATTTCCTAGTAAAGCTAATACAATGCTTTCTATCATACATTATGTTGTAGTAAATATAAAGGCTTGACACAATTAAGATATTGATTTTTTAACTATTCATTTATGTGGTAAACACGAAGTTTTTGTCGTGATTGGTGATGCTTTTTTACAGTGTTTTATCTAAAATTACAAAATAAAATCCATAATATTTTTACGCGAAATCAGCAAAACAATTTTACGCGAAAAACTAGACGATCCGTGTTTATGTAATATTAAAAATACCACTGTGGTGTATTTTCAAGATGGATAGTTTTCTCAATTTGCTTCTGGAACTGTATTTGTTCTTTTTAATACCTCTATCTGTATAGTTTGCTACACTGAATCACTCAACACACCACTCTCAGCTATATCTAACCGAAAAGTCACAAAACCCATAATTATTAAGTCGTTTAGCCCTACACATTTTACAAGTTCTTACTTCTGTAATTTGTTGGTGTGAACATTATTGATGCAGTAAATAAATAAAATTGATTTTATTGTTTTATTTTATCGATAATAGAATAATATGATGTTAACTTTTTAAAATGTGTCAGATATTTTTCTTGTCATAACTTAACTTCATTAAACTACCTTAAGTTAATACTTAGTTAACTTCGTAGCTACAAACGTGATGTTTTTAATTCAGATTTTTCCCACAAATACTCGTAGCAAGTTTTTTAAACGAATAAACGTTTAACTATAGATCACGTTCGTGTTCATGTTGTAGCAGGTACGATAAGCGAATACCCTTAAATAGGGACCAAAGAAATCCACAATATCCGCGTTACAGATTCAATATTCAACATTCGTCGGAAGGGTTCTCGCCTGAAGCCTCGCCTGAAGTCTGAAGGCCACTCATTGTTTGCAAAATAATAGTATTTATCAGTAAATTCATGCCGAGGTAAATAAAAACTTACAAAACTAATATTAAGCCCTAATATCTTTCAGAGATACTACTTAAAAACTTTATCAAATCATGTGTAACAATATAATAATCAGCACCATATCTTAGTCCACTGCTGAACATATGCTTCTCTTATGGGTCACTAATCAACCCGATCTTCAGTTTTACGTTATCATCCACAGTTTGCTATCTTTCGTATATCGTCACTTCATCTAGTTTCAGAGCGTCCAACTCTACGTTTGCTGATTCGCGGTCAAGGACACGTTTACACCAACGGTTATCGGTTCAACGATAGATATTTCGACATGTCGAAGTGAAACGCGATACTAAGAACTCATGGAATAGTTTTGACCCGCACCCGTCACGGTTACGCAACCGCGGCGGTGCTGGTTTTATTTCAACACTCACGAGACCGCTGATTTTCGTAGTTTCGCAGCTGCCGCGGGCGAGAATCGCCCGCGAACGTGGCGAGTGACGAGCGGCCGGCGACCGCACGGGAAACTCTTCGTGAGTTGTGCTTTAAATTTTTACATAATAATATATCTGTGCGGCTGAAAATCGTACTATGAGTTCTTAGGCTCAGAGAATCAATGTTGCCGACATATTTTAACATTAAAAAATAAAAGTATCTATCATTATTTACAAACATAATGTAATCGGACAAATTTGATTTGACTATTTATGATTATTGAAAGATATGCGAGTAATTGATATACATGATGGTATGGAATACGCCTGCACAAACAAACAGCACGGTACCACGCAGATGTTTTTTGACGTGAAATCGCTGCCTGCATTGCTATGCAATGGCCCCCCAGAGATGCAAAGTGATTTATCTCTCTATCCACATCAATATTTTTAGAGGTTGTGTTACTCCCATGGCACAAGATATGCTCAAAAGAAATAAAAAATCTAAGTAAAACTGAAGTAAAGTGGGACTAGTAAAATATTTTTGAACAGGCCAAAACACTTCACAAACATGTATTTATCAAAACAAATGTTATATTATGTTTAGTTTTTGCTCATTTTATAGATTATTTAGTAGTTAAACAATACGTATACAACATTTTATTTTCAGATAAAGTAATTGATACCAAAGTCATTGACTTCGGATTCCGATTGAACTCACACAAATATAAATCTAAAATTGACTATAAAGTTGCTAACCTTGCTAAAATCTCAGTCACATCTGTCAACAAAGTTCAAACTCGTAAAATTGGATTGGCACTATACAGGGTTCCAATCCAACCAGCACAAACGAAAATGACTGAAGGTCCTAACCGCAGAATAAATCATAGTATTAGTTCAGTCCACAGAATAAAGAACCCTCACTCGAGGGAGAGTTCAATAGGCGCTTGACGCACACATGCAACCCCAGACAGTCTAAAAACCTTTTTTCTCTCTATGCCAATCTCCCTTTGCGATGTCGCTTATTTATCGAGTGAACGAAGCCAAATCAGCTATTCACAAACTTTGACTCTATCTATTCAAATATAAAGTTCATATCCGTTTATCACGAAGAAAAATATTCTTACTGCAAGTCCCGTCCTTTTTCAACATTGATAAAACTCTCAGACACGTCCTTGTTTGCTTTAGGGTAGAGTTCAATTTTCGCTGATTGGAGTATATTTGTAGGGTGGTTAAAATAGACAGGTCTACCACTCTTGAGCTTCGCAGATCAATTATGCATTCCCTAACAGGAGTTGGGGACTTAAATTATAAAGGAAAACCTATTCACTGGAGGGCGTCTGATTGGACTAATTTTATCAAGTCGGGTTAGAAGGCACCATGGCGGGATTGGCGGGGTTATACGGGATTGAATATTAAATAGGGATTAGTATAGATTCAACACTACATAAAGATTTCTGTTTACTAGAACTAGTAATGTAAAAAAAGAATAATTTTGTTGCATTAGTCAATGTACTTCATATTACATACATATAAAAACGTTAATTTTTTTATGTTAATTGAATAAAATTATTATTGAACGTCAGATAAAAAATTAAAGGATGAGATCTAAGTGCAACTAAATTATATATTAGAGTAAGTAAGTACTATAGCGACAAACAGCAAATTTTTTTTTTTTTTTCTCCCGTAATAATTACATGTTTGCCCTTACTAGGTTTTGAAATCGGGGAGCCGAACCAAAGATTTCAACGAGTAGGTTTTACTCCACTTTCTTAAAAAAGGAGCGTGTAGGCTGGAATGCTTTGGCAAAGTGGATTTTTCACCGATAAACACAACCTCGGTGTCTTCAAGTCTTTAGTAAATTAGTATCTTCTAGGTAAGTTAGCTGGATCGTAGACCTATGATCTAACGGACTATGCTCCTTAACATTAGGCAAGACTCTGATGCCAACAACTATCATTAACAATATAATATATCGTTCTGTTTACGTAAATCATTCGATGTTAAATAGCATTTAGCAGTTTAATTGCCAACATAAATCACTGCGTTACAAAAACAGAACATAAAATCGCTTAAATAAAACACGAATAAATATATTGAAGCCAAAGTTAAAGTGTAATTAATTTAAACGACATCGAACAAAGGAACTTTTATGGGACTAATTGCACCTCTAAATTAATCTAAATTACAGCTCTCCGAAGGCTCGTAGAGCTCTACAGCGTAGCCGTGTTACGGCGTAGCGGTGTTACGGCGTAGCGGTGTTACGGCGTAGCGCGTCTGCGAACTCATTTGAGAATTCTCTGACAGAAATGAATGAAACGCAATGTAACAATTTTGAAAAAATCAATCAATTTCAAAAAAAATAAGTTTGTAGTTAAAATTAAAGGAAACATGGCAGGACTAATTTTGATGCAATTTGAAGCTAAAGTAAATAATAGTAAATCGTGATACAAGTAAATTTGGTTTCAGGATAAGTAAGATAGAAGAACACTCGACTAGACTCACTCGGCGTTTTTAAATAACCGTGCTAAATAAATGAATAAAAAAAGTATTTGCAAACAAATCTTAACGTTTTTAATCATTACCTCCTTCATATCACAACTAAAAGGTTACACTATTAAAAAACACGCGGAGTAATGTAATTCTTTTAGTCACACAAAATTTTCTCTCTTGGCTTGGCAGTATTTTTGAATGAGTAATTTGCGAGTGTTAATTTGGAGCAGTCCATCACTTCGCAGTTCATTGCGTGTTTCCGTGCGCCATCAGATAAAGGCTGCCGGCGCGAGCGGCCAAGGGATGCGCGCCGTCTCACTTTACACATTATAATATGTTAAATAGTGAAGGAAAGGTCTTTGTTAGAATTTAAATAAAAAAGTATTATAATTACGTACATCTTATTAAATTGTTTACGTCTCATCTATCACACAAGACGTCAGATCCAAAAAAAAAGCTATTCCAATTTCAGTTCTAGACCCATTACAGAATAATATCAATGAAAATTTAAAACATTATACATAGTTAATTTTAATTAAGTAAGCTTAATGTTGTTTTGAAAGCCGATTTGTTAAGTTACTGTTTTTTTTGTCACAATGTGAAAAAGCAAATTACCTTTATTTTAGTAATATTAATACAGTAACAAAACTCATAAATGTAATTTATCACGTTTGAGTTTAAAACAAATTTATAATTAACTAGAAGCGCTACTAAAATCAGAAACAGCCCACTAAATGCTCCCACTGCTGGGACTCCGCGAGGCCACGCTGGCCCAGTGCGGGTTGGTGGATGTATTTTTGGATTAGATTTTATTTATGCCGCTACTAAAAACATTCTTGCAATATTTTCGGAATAAAAAGTAACAGTGAAATTATTTTAAACTATAATTTAACTAAGTTCTAAATTTTACTCAAAATAATTCAGCTATTTTAAGGCGATGGAGCAACAAACGTATGATACATATTTATAGTATTAGTCAAAATAGGACGTTACTTCCATAGCATCATCAAAAAAATCTTGTTTTTACTTTTTTAGTGTTTTTAATTGTGGTTACGACTTAAGCCGGGTTAAACCAACCATCTAAACGTGAGTTACACGTTAGTTAACTGCAAAAGTGTTAGAACCACTTTAGTGTTAATAATTAAATTAAATTGAACCGTTTTTGATTACTTTTGGCCTTTGAAACAAAAACAACAAAATCAAAATCAACTCATTCGTTTGGGAGCTGCGATGTACGACAGGACACACACACAAAAATAGAGAGGGAAAGATGCATAAAGTTATAACATCCCGTCGTTTTTGTGTCGAGAGTTAACAATAAGAAATAAATGAAGATCGATCAATTATATACTACACCGCCAGACCGCCACAAGCAAATACACAAGAACACAGACACGTCCCACATTCTTACAATTTTCTATTCCTTTGGAGAAAAGAACTATAATTGGAAGATATATTGAATTACAACCACTAGTCTGACTTTTCTGATTTCTCAAAGACTCAGCTGTAGCAGAGTCTCTGTTACAAGGAAGTGAGGAGTAATGGCTGATAAGATAAGCTTTCACTTTGCAGAGTGAGCTCCGAGCGTTCATGCTATCATTACGGTAATGAAGGCGGCTCATTATTCAACGCAATTAAAACAATAGGATATTATTAATGTTTTATTCATGTAGCAGTAGTATTTATCCCACAAATATTATAAACGCGAAAGATAGTAAAGTAGGGTTTGTGTTTGTTACTATTTCACAAAAACTACTAGAGTGGTTTTGAAGAAATTTGGTACATAGATAGACAATAGTCATAATAAACCGGATCGGAAACTACGCGATTGAAACCGCAGGACGTTGCCAGTACTAGTACTGCCAATATTTTTTGGTATCAAAGGCTTTCAGGTCTTTTTTCAATATACAGGAGCGGTACAAGCAAGACATGGCAACCAATACACTCGCTCATAAGGGTCGAAATTGCGTGATGCGGTCGCTCACGCGGTACAAAACGCCGCACGCGTGTGTCCGTTTTGCATAGAACCGCGTCACGCAGTTTTGGGCCTAACGGCACAGCGCTATGCGGTTAGTTTGACACTGCGCTTGTCATCCAGTCATACAAATCTAATCAAGTTTCTAATATTTCGTTAGTAATTTTCTATCCTTCAAACAGTTGTTTGAAGGGCTATAGTTTCGTTATTAGTAATGTGCAAACATAGCCTATAAATATATGGTATGTTTGCATTACTGGTTGGTGATACTACTTAAAAAGGTGCTGCATTTCTCCAAGCAGACTGCGCAAAGAATCCCACCATTGCAAAATTAATTAATCGTGATTCCCGTGCTTGATAAAGCCTGTGTAAAACACAACTGATAAGACTTTAATTGAATAAATTACACCCAATCTGTGCTTTTAGTATGAGGCATTTATTACTAGACGCATAAAGCGACGAAAACCTCGAAAAAAAATTATTGAAGTGAAAATTTCGTAATCTTTGAATGGGACCGACCGTCACGCTCGGAAGTAAAAGGTTCGATGGGGTGAACTCAAGACCGCAGAATGTACACAAGCAGGAAAGATACAGTCAGCTCCTACTCTTAACTGTCGTGTCGGTGTGTTTACTGTAATCAATTTATATGTCAATTACTAGATTGAAATAGTGTTTTCTTATTTTAGTTTTTACTTTTGCCGTGCAATTATAAGCACACACTTACTTTTTAAACTAGCTGTCCCTACAAGCATTATTAAGCATTATGGTTCTGTTATTAAGTTATCAAATGAATAATGCACAGTGATGCGACACTTCATGTAAATGTTAAAAAATGTAATTTTTTTTTAACTCAGATGAAAAACATTGTACAAAACTTAGTCACAATTCAAATATCTCGACGTTTCGGTAGCATTGCAACCGCCGTGGTCATGTGAAGACGCTGCTGAAACATCGAGGTAATTAAATAATCATTTAGATCTTGATTAATGTTCTATTTTTTCAAAATAGAACGATTGTTAAACTATTGGGATATTCCCCGCAGTAAAATGATAACACAAGCGTAACCTACTGAGGACACACTAAAAAATAATTGAAATCGACTGAACAATTTCGGAGCAGTAGGAACAAGATCCCATTCAAGGATGCTTGGTCGTTTCTTGATTTTCCTTGACAGTGCCTTCCATGGGCTCATTTGTGAGATATGTACACTAGCCGCCGTACTTTAAGTTTGACATTTGGAGCACTTTTAAGTATTATTAATAATATTATGTTAGTGGGGCCTGGTCATAAGCGGTCCGAAGGGGAGGTCACAGGTGACATGACCCCCCCCCCCCCAATCCTATTCGTTAAACTATAAATCTAAGAAAATTACTGAAACGGGTTAAATCGTGGGGCGCTACTAGTTAAGTTTTTTTTTACTCGATTTATTGTATTTCTACTGGTGACCGCAATCCAACCTGAAGCTGCGTGTGACCCTCTCCAAAATTCGAGGCTGGGACCGCGCCTGGGCCTAGCACTTTTTGCACTGACCCTAAGTTCTGTCCCCAATAAATTTCTACTGAGGCTAACAGACTCTATGTGTGGCAGGCCTTATAAAACAAACTTTATAAAGAACAGTAATTACTAACTTTTTGTATTATTTATGTAGTTTTCCAGGGTTTTTAAAATTTTTATTTGGTAGAGGAACGAATACGTACGAGGAGACGATGTACGACGATGAAACTCCCTATAATTAACATTGTCATAGCAATTTAGAATACAGTAACCATTAATCTTCTTAAATCCCCTTTCACAAATACCCTTCTTTAAAATATTTCCTTAAAAATAATCGTAAGCGTTGTGAGAACCGGCAAGCGGCGACCTTTTGTTGTTGATATCAAAAGACGCCTCCGAAACCGCTAAGTGTCAGACATAAATCATTTTCGGCAGCAAGAGATACACCTGCTCAACTCCGCTGTATAACCGGCATCTATTCATATTTTAATAACGGTAAACATGTTTATTAAAGAAACTCATATTATTATGTAAATTTACTTTTAACATACATATATTCCCCTACCAGAACATTATGCCTAGTTATTTGACACTTTAATTAGTGGGTAATCTAATATCTTTTTACTAAGAGCTTTCAAAGTAAGAGCGAGGCCTATACCCAGCTGTGGGGTAGAGAAGGCTGTGGATAATGATGATGATGATGATGAGCTTTCATAATGTTTAAAAAAATATGCTAAGGTTGCTCGAAAGAAATTGAATACAGCGATACGACTTCCAATTGTTACACTGTCTTTGTTTTCCTTATCCTGTATTATTAGTATTATCGGTGGGAAAAACAAAAAATATTGATGTAATATTATCAGTAATAATAAGTTTTATTATTTATGTTCCAATTTTTTTAAAGTTCTTTCCGATAAAATCTAACGTCGCGAGTAATATAAATGCAAAGACATCAATTTCGGTAATCCATAACAGCGGTTACTTGCTAGTTCTGTAACTAACTAGTTCTAGATCCTTTATAGTTTACAGCCGCAGCCTGCATCCACGCTGTGCAACCAATCTCCGCGCAGCCGATTGCAGAGAAGAAAATCCTTTTGCATCACGAATTAGTCGCAAGTATAGATAGCGCTATCCTAAATTTTCAAAAGTAAATTGGCTTACAATCATGCCTAACATAAACCCCAGCTTTTAAAATTATCTTAGAAGTGAAAACTAAATAAATCGTAGAAGGCATCTTTTACTTATGATATTCCATAAACTACTTTGTAGACCAACCACCTTATTACAAAATCTTACTCAGACTCAGTTTTTTTTCTGTAGAAGCTTATCTTATGTCATAAACCTTAGGAAGGTAAAATTTCTATACTGTTTTGAGTTTACTCAAAAAAAAATACTCTATTAGTCAGTAAATATTTGAAATACGGCAGTGATTTACTTACTCTGCTTACAAGAAGCGTAAACATCAAAATTATTTCTAAACGATAAGTTATTTGATATATGTCATTTCAAGGTTTAAATATGTACAACAACATGCTCTATCTGCACTAAATCATCTCTTAAACAAAATGTCAAATAGGTTACATATTAACGTAGTAGAGAAGTCACAAAATAACCTGTGCAAAGCTTTATAAGCTCGATTGCTCCAAAGGTCTCGCGTCAGCTGTCAAACGTTACAATATAACTTCACTTTTCACTAAAGTCCTGTCCACAGCACCGACGAATATTACGTAGAAGTCTGAGTTTGGAAAGAGTGATGTTCTTATTTTGGTTTTGAACGGTTTTTTTGAGCGACCGGTGTCTGCGGTTGGTGTTGGAAGGGGCACGCGGCGTCGCGACGTTCGCCGGTGTCGGCGGCGCGAGGCTGACTAAATCTGTGTTGGTCTCAGCCAGGTCAGGTCAGTATAGGGGCGCGTGCAGGGCGGGCCTCCCCGCCGAACCTGTAAATGTTTTAGCGAACTGCCCCGCGCGATTTCAACGCCAATTTGGCGGGCCCTCGTGCGTTCCGATACGAATTTGTAGGTGTCGCTCTGAATTTTATTAGTGATTTATTTGTGCGTGTAAAGGTCAAGGTTAAATTGCGAAATTGTTTTAATTTAATTTCAAATACATTTTCCTTTGAAAGAGTAACTTCTTGTACGGATATACACAGTTCTAGAGTTCCAAAAATGTTTGAAGAATGATAGATACAATGAGTAATCAATTACAGGAGATTTATTTTGTCGTGGTTTATGAGCTACGTTCACGTAAGTACATGAAATTGCATCGAAATGTCAAGAACTTGCTTGGCCATATTAGCACCATATGTAATAATAATAAGTCAAGAATAATTTCCCATAATTTAATACTAATGTTGTACACAACCTTGATAGTTTAAAACAATTTTTAAACATAAGAATTGCACCATTTCGATGTCTTAATTTGTCTAATTACGAAAAATCTTTCATTTTTTCTGTTTGTTCTCTGTTTAAAGTTATGCGTGGTTTATAACATTGTTATGTTTATTTGCAGTGTTTTAACGTATAAAATACTATATTTTTCCTTTTATCAAAATTGGATGTTTGTTAATGTAATTGTTTCCTTGTAGTTGATGTGATATTGGATACGCTATTACTAAAAGCCAGCAACAGCGACGAATAAATTAATTTAATGAATATTCCTAAGCCACACTCCATACAAAATCGTACAAAGTGAAAAAACAGTTTCTTTTCCCTCTACCCATACAATAATTTTCCCCGATCGCTGGCGAGGCATAAAACAATCGAGTGTAATGTTCCTTATCCAGCGATAAGCCGGCGCGGCGGACGGCGGCAGTTATTGTATAAAGAACATTGGCCCAATCGAGCCAACTCAATCAACCCTGTGGAACACGCTTTACTCAGCATCCCACGCACACACGCGCGCGCACTCACACACCCGCACCTCCACATCCTTCGACGAATTTGATACGTTTTAGGGTTGCGCAAATTTTTTCAGGAAACCATATGAATGATAAAAGTTTTGATGGCGCCTTTTACGAGAGGGCTGAGCTTTGGCTTTTCGGCTTTACATTTTTAAGATTATTTTTCTGGCTTCGTCATTTTTTCAGACCAAATCTTGGGAAGGTTATTACTATTGATATTGAGGAGGATCTGATTACATTTTTATTGGAACGTGTCGCGCTCGATTTAATATCTCTGTAGTTTTACCAAACACTAATTTATTCACCTTGTTAGTAAGTAAGCTGTACGGGTCCCGTTTTATTTGTGTGCGTGTGTGGGTGAGAACCACGTATATTCGAGACTCGCGTGTTATTGCATGTATTGGTTTCCCTGAAAATGGCCGCCGCTTCAACAGCGCATGCGTTGAGGATTTCTGGTT
Organism: Ectropis grisescens; assembly: GCA_017562165.1. NCBI lineage: Eukaryota > Metazoa > Arthropoda > Insecta > Lepidoptera > Geometridae > Ectropis > Ectropis grisescens. The sequence continues at coordinate 30,416,801 of CM029771.1, forward strand.
TTTTCGTTTGGAAACGAGATTGTTGTTGGAATTTGAGCTTTATGATCTTAGAAATATGATGGTGTGGGGGTTTGAGGGTGCAATGTGTGAAGCTGTGGTTGATGTGAGTTTTTTTAGTTTCCTCCTTGAGGAAGGTAAGGACACACTTGAGGCACAGGAGCGCGCCGGGCGCGGCGCGGCGGCGGCGGGACGACTCGGGAACTTTTCAATAGACGGAAGTACGAACCTGCACCTATGTGGTATGCTAGAAAGAACTTAGTTAAATGGCCATAAACATTTCTTAAATTGTACAGTGATCAATACAATTTTCTTTAAATAATGAATGAAATTATTCTTCTTAACCTATTATAAATCTGTTTTATTTCAAAGTTGTCTTATAGTGCAAATTAATTTAGTTCTTACCGAATAGTTTGGCTGAAAACGGTGTTTAATACTCATAGTAAGGGTCAGAGTCACTGTTAACGACAAAATTAAGGCATTTTGACTTTTTTCGGCTGATTGACAACACAACTTTTTAAATTTTAGTACCGATTTGACTTGACTAAATAAATATGGGTATGTGTCTAGGTTTTCGCTTAAAATGTTTGGTAGTAAAACTGTATTTATTTGTAATGATATATGATTTGTAATGATTACAAAAAAGAAAAGCTTGTGGAGTCTCATACAATACCTACACTCCGTTAAAAAAAACTACTTTCATTTTGTGGTTATTTATGATACAGTGACAGAGCGAGTTAGACGGGCGCCCGAGAGGGTAAGAAGCACGCTTGCACATAGCATCACGTCGCAAACTACGGGCTATTTTAATAAAAAATATCAAAGTCACCAAACACTGTCATCTGGAGGTATAAATCGAATCATCTCTTTGTATTACCTAAGCTCAAATTTGTTCAAACCATAACATTTGGTAACGTCAATTACAAATGGACAAAAAATAAGTCTACAAAATAGGACAAAGCAGCTTTAAAGTAGCTCGTCAAATAAATACAGTAGTAAAAAGAATCTATCATCAAAATCTATAGCAAGTAAGTATTTATTTATTGCACTAAATAATTGCCAATCAACCAATGTGTAAGTTGTAAATACTTACGTAATTTCATAAGTAAATTGTAACGGTTACCTTATAGTTAGTTTATCCGTATTAAGGTACCTACGAAGAAGGTAAAAATAACTTAAATAACTGGCTCTTTTTTACATGACTCTCAGTATTTAGCTCTAGATATTTCTGACTGTATGTACATGTAAGTCCATTTAATGACATCTAACTGTCGGTTTGCCGGCGCCCACCGCAGCTCCGGCCGCGTTCCCGCAGTTTTATTTAAAAACGTGAAATTAAACACAAAAACGAAATTAAAAAGTTGTCCGTGACGCGTCTGACATTTTCACCTGTCGAGTGTTCGCGCTGGAATGTTTCACGCGTTTAAGTACTGGTGAGTAAATGAAGACTTTAGAAAACTATGAATGTTTCAAACTAAATCATCACTTTGATACATTAATAATTCTTTGAAATTTATTTTTTTAACGGGCAATGTTGATTGGAAAAATTCGGCATTTTGCTGAGCTGAGGCCGGATTGTGATAGTCACAATCCGGTCCCAGATAAGTTAGGTAAGTTGGTTAGTAAGCTAAGTTGGGTCATTACATATTAACTATATGATAATAATATGTTGTAACGACCCAACTCTGAGGACGACGTTCGGCATTGAGACTGCCAGCTATATCGTTGTTGTCATATCAGCATCCAGAAGAGACACTAACTGGATAGGTCTTAGTTTTGGACCGTGTTTTCGGAGTGGGGTTCAACAACAATTTGAATAGTAGATAAAGTTTTGTCACAATAAATATTTTGTCGTTTGTAATTTGGCAGTGTTCTTAAAAACAAAACTAAATTATGTATTTAAAAAAATATGTTATACTATATATTTGGTTTCAGTTTTCGAGGTTCAAACTCATATTTAATAACAATTATAATTTGATCGTGATTTAGTCATTAATATTATTGAAGATAACAATCTATGCTACGAGTATATTAGCAATGTTCCGCAGTACACCCGTGTAGTTTTTGTTGCCATAATTTTAATGCAGATAATGCGTTTTATTACGGGAGTATTAGGGGAATGGGAACTACGTGGAAGCATAGACTTTCATCATTAATACGAGTATATGTATCAAACGGACTCTATGCAGTATCCAGCTTGGAAGGTACCACATCACCAGTTATTATTATGGTATATGTATTTACCGCCAACCAATAATGTGCAAACAGTACAGTGTTCCAGTTTGAAAGGTAGTGTTTCCCGAAAAAAATAATAACATACCAAAGAAGTCAGTTTTAATGGGTGACGAATGGAGTGTAGAACTTTTGATGGTTGAATGATTTGGACTTTTTGTATTACAATGGGGCGCTTTCAAGGAGCAAAAAGACTTGTCAAAGACAGTTCCCAATTTCACCGTTAGTGGCACCACTGTATTATTTTGATAGAGAAATTTCACAAAAACCAACAGTGGTGCCACACTTGGCAATGTTTTGATTCTTGGCAAACTTGGCTATCTTTGACAAGTCTTTTTGAAGCACTACTACCGCTGTCAAGCGGAAGGCTCCCGAGCCCCGAGGGAGGCCGCCGCCGCGCCGTTGCCGCAGGGGAGGTAACGGCTCGTCTGCGCCGCTTCAGCCGTACTGACGTCTGCACGGTTTATATGGTCACCAGCAATACAAAACGATGCTTTCATTATTTATTAAGTTTAAGGTAAAAAAATACAGTCAGAATTAAAGCAAAACGCCTAGTTCTCTACATTGTTTTATTTCTTTTGTTGCTTCACCTATACGTACACTGTCCTATTTTTGACCAAAACTTATCTCGCCTATTCTTTCCACTTGTCTAGATATAGAACTACTGGTACTTAATATATAGCCTATAGCACTCAGCGACCACGTACAATTACCAATACCGCTTGACACACCGCCCGCTCTTCGCGTTTACAAATTTGGCGGGAAAACGGGTGTCAGGTTACATAAGTGCGGTGTGTATGTTTCGGCATATGAAGTGCCGCCTTACTTTTACCCGTTTGAGCCATTTACTCTCAAGAGCGTTTCAAGACGCTTCTAGCGGTATCATTTATTTATAATTAATGTACTTAAAATGTAAACTAATATTTTTGACACTTGAGTAAAAAAATTTGCAATTTCTCAAGTAGTCCAACAAATATTACTTTAATAATATATAAGGGAGACAGTGGTTTTATGAGTTAAATGTGTTGTATACAAAATAACAAACTCGAAACACCAAAAAAACTGTATTCGATTGTACAAATTATATTTTTTTAATTTTTTTCAATACTTTGGGACCATTTTCCCGTCAAAAATTTTGTTTTTTTTTTATTTTATGATTTTTCAATGTAAATGAACTCTAATTTTAATGTGGGTTATATCAAAATAAAGACCGGTTCAAGTAAACGCCATTAAACACAAATTTATTGGAGACGATTTTCTTAGCATTCCATGGATTCACCGTGCTTGTGCCGGGTGAATCGTGTGGCAGAGAGAGAAAACCCGAGTAGACCCCGAGACTTGTGACTCGGGCGTAGGTTTAAGGGGCCCCTTTCTGACGTACATCAACACTCACCTTCACCACTCGTCTTTCTCTCCCTGCCCAGCCAAATCTGATATGACCCTACTAGTGCAGCTTTAGATACTCGTTCTAGTATAGAACTTACTGCACTTCTGGATAAGCCAAGGTCTTTCAGCAGGTTATAGAGATTTTTTGCTGGTATACCTCTCGCTCCCACTTCTACAGCGTATAAACTAACTACATAGCCGTTTTTGTTAATTCGTTTAGGAGGTCGTAATACTTATTTTGTTTCATCGCGTGGTCTTTAGGTATATTAGTTTCCCACGGTACGGTAAGTTCTACAAAGACTATGCGTTTCGTAGCTCTAGAAAAAAGGAAAATGTCCGGTCTGGATGACAAAACACCCACATCCTCTGGGATCCTGTAGTGCCTTTCATACGTGTCCATTAAAATAGTCCAATCAGGCGCTGAACCCAGGATTGAGTAAGGCTTGTGCCTGGGTTTGAAGTTGAGCCTTCTTTTACAAAGTTAATTTGTCTTTTGTTTGTCGTCAATCCTTTTGGGCTCTAGCTACTGAAAGGCTCATGGCTTCACGAATGATTTCTAGTACTCTGTCATGGTGCCGCGAGTAATGACCCCATTAAGGAGCACCTTGCATCCCACCAATATGTGCCTTGCTGTACATATCGCCTCTCCACAAGTATAGCAACATTTTCAGAGGCTTTTCCCCACCTTACCAAGTTACTCTGGTCAGGAGGTTCATTTGGAATGCATTTAGATAAAATTTTAATAAGGCAGGAGACCAGTCATAGATCAAGGTGCGCCACTTTAGAGCTAATGGGATACAGAACTCACTTATGGTTAACCACTCACTTTGCATTTCTAAATTCATAGCGTGCACTTTGTAACCGTCATTTTCGTCTTGTTGTAGAAAGGTTTTTACCATGTCTCGGTCTTCCTTTTCTTTCTCGCACCCAACCCAGCAGTATTTACTTGTGCACCTGCCATAAATTGTTTATGGAATTGAAGTCTAGATTCCAGGTCTGAAGCAGTTTTGTCTTTTGGGAGAGATGTAAATAATTCGTCTTGCGACTTTCCCAAAACATGCGTTTTTGTAACTCTTAGGTGTTTGTAAAGTTCAGACGGTTTCTTTAGTTTCAGCCCAAAACTATTGTGATCCCTAAAAAGAGTAGAGGGATCAGCCGGATGTGCCAATCCGAACCATGACTTCAATATCTTTATGACATTGGCATCCAGCTTTGCCAGGAGGGTTTTACCGATGTCATATACTAGGAAAGGCCAAGTGAGACGTGATGTGAGGTAGTTGTCATATATCCATGCTTTTTTGATATTTCTGATAGGCTGCTGGTCTACCTTTTACTTCTTCTGCTGGTCTGGTTGTTCATGAAATTTTCAACAACCACCTCTAATGATGGAGTACGTCCTTTGTGATCTATCTTTCTACCAAGAAATTTGAAAGGCACTGCCTCTGCAATTGTGGCAACTCCTTGGCCACTTATGGAGAGTCCCGTATCGTAAGAAGTATATTTGGTATTTCGTCTACCCAGACAAAGACAATGACATTTAGTTGGTTTTGTCCTCATTTCCTCCGTCCATGTACAGTACTCATCGACTTCGTTCAACAATTCCTGGCACTGTTTGGGATTGCGTGTAAGTATTGCAAGGTCGCCCGCAAAGGCCAAGATTGACTCAGTGTACTTATTGTTGATTTTAAACCGGTAGCCCCATTTCTTTTCACGGGATATTAATTTGTCTACTAAAATATTTATAACTATATTAAATGCTATTGGTGATAAGCAGCACCCTTGGAATAGTCTTACATTGTATTCAAGTGGTTTAGTGTATTCCTTGTTTACTGCTATGACGAATTTTAAGTGGCAATAATAAGAATTAATTATGTCAATAATTTCAGCAGGAAAGTTATACCATTTTAGAGCAAATATCATAAGTTCATGCTGGACAGAACCAAACGCGTTCTCTAGGTCTATCCAGCAGACTGTTATTTGCCTCTCATGTGTTCTGGCATCTTTCAAACTTTCTGCTAGTAATGTATTGTGTTCCAGGCATCCAGAAATACCAGGCAAGAACCCTTTCTGGTGATTGGGCCTGAAATACCTATTGCTAGTCATAACTGTGGTCATATTTGTTTGCAATATACTGAAAAAGATTTTAGAAATTGTATTGGTTAGGGCTATCGGTCTGGTGTCTTTTTTACCATCCCAAATAAAAACACGAAAAAAAATTTTTCCCGCCAAAAACGCAAAACGCAACTATAAGTTTGTTTGTTGTCGTCATCAACCAAGTTTTTGGGTACTATATTAGACACCGGAGTGTCAAGCGGGTAAAATAAATTAGCAATCCTGAGATTAGCGCGTTTAAAGAAATAACCTCTTCAGTATATTACTGGTATAATATAATACTACAGTTTCACCCACTTTGTTTGGATATTTGGATTCTTGCTTGATCACGTTGTAACAACGTATGAACGGATCGGGCCGAAATTTGGAATACAGGTATATTATAGTCTGGAAGAACACATGGGCACACTTTTTACCTGGAAAAGTAACACAGACAGGAACTACGCTGGTGAAACCAGGGGGCCCGGCTAGTATATTATATTGTTGAACATTCCTCACACAACACCGACTACCCCAGAACTAATCAGCGCTAGTGTTATGGTAGCGGTTCGCCCGGACACCGCGACACGAGACCGCGACCGGAGACCGCGACAGGAACTTGACACTATGGAATAGTATGGGCGCCAGTTCGCGCCGAGACTCGCCGCGAGGCCAGTCATACCTACATACTCCTATACGCATATTATAATATGTAAGTATGTATGGTACCTACCTACACCTGAGTATTTATTGGGAAAACTGATGGCAAAGAATAGTTTGCGTAAAATTTGCATGTATTAATGAGTGTTCTGCGTGGACTTGGATTTACGTTTTCTAAATTTATTTCCAGAAGATGTCACTGTGCCTGCTTTCCATCTATTTTAAGCGTAGTCTCTCTCAAATATTTATATCTAGTAAATTCTCGTAAATAGACCTCATTTCCAATGAAATTACAACATGGAAAACATTTTAACGTTCTCAAGAATGGTGCCGTTTTACTCAAATAATAATCCTTCTCGAGTATCTACTTATTATTTAGACATATAATAATAATTTATTTGGCATAAATACATGTACAAGAAATTTGAATCCCAAAGGCTCCTGAAGTAGTTAAAAACTGTGTGACAGGAGCCGATGGCCACTCCCAATTACAACAATAAATTATAACACGCTAAAACTAATAATTTTTCACAATATTCATTAAATATTTTATAAACGAACATTCCTAATATATATAAACAATTAATTCTAAAAACAAACTGTTTCTAAACAGTTTCAAATAAAAGAAAAAGAAAATATGTGTTGAGTGAGGTGTTTAGTTTATTTTGTATCTAAGTCTGAATCGAGGGTGAGAGGGTGTGTGTGTGTTGTGAGGGTGTGTGTGTGTGTGTGGTGAGTATGAGAGAGTGTGTGTGTGTGTACGTGTGAGGGTGACCATATACATATATTTGCGTACTTACGAATTTTACTGCTTATAAACAATAGTTAAGTATAGAAACTTTCTAGCATGCTTTCTGTTTGCTTATAGTCATATTTTTTAAGCCAAGTAAGTATAGTTTTTTTTAAGTTCCCTGTCTGTTAATTTGTCAACACTGACATGCTTATTTATTTCCCTGTATAGTTTAATAGAGACAACCGTATATTGTTTTTGAGCAAACCTTGTACTAACCAAGGGAATAGCACGGATATAAAATTTCCTTGAAATAGTATCACTACTATCGAACTGTTGAACTACAATTCCTTTATGATAACGTCGAATACATTCATAGATAAACAGTTTTCTTACAGACAAAACGTTTACTAAATCATATAGATCCGTGGTAGAGTGTCTAAAGGGAAGGTGCATCATCACCTTTAAAACTGACCTTTGAGCACGTTCAACTGTAATGAGATGGGTTTTATTCGCACTCCCCCATACACATATACAATATCTGATGACACACTCACACAAGGCTTTGTATGTTTCTGTTTAATACCTACTACTATCTTTATACCTCTACATTTATATAATTCTTCTGTATGTGTGTTGACAGTAAACTCCTCCTAACAGGACCGATTTGAATGAAGATTGTTATAACGCAACAAAACAACACAAATGCGTTTGTGTGGCGCCTTGGAAGGGTTAAGGTATTAATGCCCTGTAATTTCTCTGGAAACATAATATTACATTTTAAACCGCAACACTGTAATATTGGCATGTTATGCCTGGCTGTACGATAACTGGAAAATATGTAATTTTCTCCAGACAGACACACAAACACACAGAGTGCTACTTGTACACGTTGGAGTATTCCAATCAAAAACATGTCAAATTGATCATTTTTATTGGAATGAAAGATAATATGCATCAAACGTCCAAAACCCATATATTTTGGCTTTGTAAAAGAAATTTATCTTCAAATTTTCAGTGGTGAAAAGTGGTGAAAGGCTTTTTATCACACATGATGTTAACCAGTAATACAGTGATACGACTACGATGGAGCATCTTGAAGATGAAATTGATTCACGACATGAGGCATCGAAAAAACACTCGGACAACGCGTTCCACAGCGTTGACGTTGTTATTTCCAAAGTGAAATCTTCCTCATTTAAATCTTAGGAACACCAATCATAAAATGGTGTAGCTTTTTATAAAATAAGTAGCAATAAACATACGGCATGCTTGATTATAAACAGTGGTCGTAGCTTATAGGTCAACATATGCTACAAGATATACCTATTGACGACGTTTTACTAATCCGGAGAGTTGTTTAAACAATTTTTTCTTGTCAAACTCGTCGAAAGTACTTTCGGAAAAAGGGATTTCTTAGCCCACAGGTCAGTGGTAGAACTGATCGGGTGAACGGTGACGGTTTGATGTTTCCAATTTGGTAAAATATAGACCTAAACTTATTGTCCGTGTGTTGAAACTCCCAACGCTGTTCAAACACTCCAATTCGCTGTTCAAATTAATCCGGTAACAAATATAAAGAGACCTCACCTCTTTACGGCGACAAAGTGGGTGTAACTTTTTTGTGATTGTGAAATTTTCAAGCAACGAACAATTCGATGTCCATATTCCAGACATATTGCATGCTTCTAGAAGAAGAGACCAGTTTGTATGGGTCAACTTCTAAAATGTTTTAAATCATCATATCTTAGGTATAAAATAAAGATTTTTGTATTTGTATTTGATAAAAAACTGAGCAATTTGGTACTAGATTATGCAGATCTAATGCTCTTTTGATAATCCAAGGCAGCGTTGACAGAGAATCTCTCTACTTAGTCTGTGGCGTTGACCAAGACAGCGTCGTAGAGAGCGGTGACATTGATACGTCTGATTTAACAAACTTATTGCTTGTTTTCCCACATTTTTAGCTAGCCTTCTTTTTTGAACCCTTAAACTATACTTCAATCGTCCCGATTCTATGTTCCGAGCCAAATGCAATGAACTGCTCCCGATACACATTTAACCCATTTCAGGATGTGTTATAAAAATTTATTGACTCGCTTAAGTGTTTTTGTGGTGGCTTCGCGCCAAAGATGCAGCGACAGAATGCCAACCTTACATGAGCCAAGAATTTTCACTGGAAGCAGTATTTAGATTACGATTAGTAGGTACGTTGCTCACGCTGTACGGTATCTTCAAGTCGAGAGTGAATGGTTTCTTTTATTTAAGCACGCTTCATCACAGACCGCATCATTGCTTCACATCAAATGGAAACCGAACCCAACTTTTAGAATGGCAAAATCAGGTTTTTGGAAATGTAAGCCTTATACCGTTATATTACCTAGGTACCGTTCATGCAAAGGTGTAACGAGATTTAAAAAAAACTTAAAAATAGTAAAACTTAGGTACAACTAACTGTGATACTAATTCCACAGCATTGGTCTATTACATTATATAATTAATACAACAAGGCCATTTCTTAAGACTTAAGTCTATAAAAAACATATGGAGCTTTGTCATTAATAAAGTATTCTATTGCACAATATTATCAACATTATTCTCAACCGTTTTTCCCCTTTCAAATGTAGATAGTAGATATTCATTTCCGGTCAAGTATGGTCCAGTCAAGGTCACGTAATCGTAATATTGATGAGCCGCCAAATTTAAGTAATCCTATATAATTAAGTACATATTTTCTTTGAAGAATTTTTCGAATAATAATAAATAAATAAATATTGGTGGACAATTCACACACAACACCATCTGACCCCAAACTAAGCAAAGCTTGTAATATGGCGGCCAGATAGCTGATATAATATGTATGTAGTTGTAAATATATACTTATTATACATAGAAACACCCAGACACAATACAAATATTTGAATTCATCACACAAATGCACTGGGTGGGAATCGAACCCACGACCTTCGGCTTCGGAGCCAGAGTTACTACCCACTAAGCCACGAAGCCAGCCAAGTGGCATCAGATAATAACCAAAACTAGTAGCCCTAGAGAGTGTCTATGATGATGATGAGTCCATACCTACTATTAAATAAAACTGTGACCCAGTGTGGCTTGATAGGTAATACATTAAGTAAAAAACAATTCAAGGAACATGTCAGTTTCCTGACGATGTTTTTATTCACCGTTTTAAGTTAGCGGCATAGTTACTAGACATTAGACAATGCAATTTACTAAGTTCCATGCGCCATAAACCATAATTAAATATAGCAAGTGCTCTTACTAAAATATTAAACTAATTTCTACAGGGATTTAAAGCAATAATCTGTTACAACACAGTTATTGTGTTTTTTTTTCAGTACTATGTATATCTATTTATGCTCCTTATTTAGTATTTATACAATCAATATCATAGTGTTACCCAACTGAAAGAAGGATTATGTTTTTCGCGGGTATCTTGCATGTATGTAAATTTCTTTATTCCCACGTATCTTCCAAACGGTATGATGGTTTTCTAGCAATTAAGATATCATTATATTCATCTCAATCACCCGAGTGGCCTTAGATAGTTTATTGAAAATCATACTATGTTTTTTTAAGTGTTGTTTTTTTGCAGTCGGCGACGAGAGGCTGACTTATTTGTGGTTGTTGTGCAGTCTAAAATGTACTTTTTTACCCTTACTAGGTTTTGACCTGGGGCAGGCGTAATGAGATTAGTGCTGCATTGTGATAGTTTTACTTAAGAGATCGTTCACTACGGGTAAGATTAATAAAACTACTAACACTTCATTTTTAGTTTTCTTTATTTTATGTACAATAGATACTTCAATTATAAATATCCTACATGAATTTCGGTAGACAGGCAGTGAGAATGTAATACGTATGTAATGAGTTCATAAATTCTTTCGACAAAACACTTATAAATTTTTCTTTCACAAAATTTCACATCTTTTTTATGAGTAGCTCACGTATGAAGTGGTCTGTCCAATCCGACGATATCAACTGCATCCAGCGACTTTTTTAAGGAGTAACCATTGCAAGTAAGTAATAAGTAAAATATTTTGCATTCTACTGAGGGTGGGCATGCACCGAAAAATGCAAAGTCGGCGGGCGCGGGTGAAATTGGCTCCGTGAATGCTTAGCCTGAATTGGACTGGAGTGGACCAATCATGTAACACTAAATTACTCGTAAATTAATTGAAAAATTTAACGAATACGTTAGTTTTTCTAGACAAAAACATGTTTTACTCCAAATGATAACACTAATAATCTATTTTCACGGTAGATATAAAGGATTTTTAAAATTAACTCCCACGTGTTAATACTGGTGGTAGTTCGCTCGTCTGTGGCTATGTGTATGTGACTGTGTGTATGTGACTGTGTGTATGTGACAGTGTGTATGTGACAGTGTGTATGTGACTGTGTATATGTGACAGTGTGTATGTGACAGTGTGTATGTGACTGTGTGTATGTGACTGTGTGTATGTGACTGTGTGTATGTGACAGTGTGTATGTGACAGTGTGTATGTGACTGTGTGTATGTGACTGTGTGTATGTGACTGTGTATGTGACTGTGTGTGTGACTGTGTGTATGTGACTGTGTGTATGTGACCCGGTATTGCTGGACCATTAAGCAAACAATGCAGGAATCCATCGATAAAATGTAGTAAGAATAACACAATATTATACTTGCGGTAGGAGATTTATTAAATTGAACTCTGTAATTTTCTAGCAAATATCGTCGAGTATCTTAAGGAATTGCATTCGAGGTGCCACGGCCAAGTTATGCGTGACGGGATTCTAGTCTGACATGAATGGTCAATAGCTAGATATCACTTTATAATGCTGGCACTTGATTGTAGAAAAAAACTTTTAAAATTAATGTCAAGTAATTTTAATATTTAACGTACCTAATCTCAAAATGCGTCAGTTCAAAGATAAGTGAGATCCTAGCTATTCTAAAAATTATATTTATTTGGCCACATTATTTTATTTTCTATATCTAGTACCTAGGTATATTAATACAAATAATTTTATGTAAATTGAACGACTTATTGTTTTCTTTAGTTAATTTCTTAGTTAGTTGTACTTATTTTATTGATATAATCAGGATCTTATCATAATTACACCTACCTAGCACGTTTTATCAACATTTCTTAACATTCGATAGTAACGGTTTATTTATTTAACTTTTACAATGAATCTAGAATATTTATTTACCTTCACAACTTTATCATTGTTTTATTATCAAATTAAATTTTAATGAATTTGTTTTCTTAAATTTTTAATCCACTTCTAAATTATAGGCCGCCATAATTTTGAAGTCCAACATTGTACAAAAATCTTAAAAATATTTACAAAAATCGTTTCTTCCCTACATAATATTAGCTAGATAACAATGTTATTTTGCTTGTAGCAGTCTTTATTGTCTTTGTATTCCTATACGTGTATTGTAAAATCTCTTCTCTCTTGTTCCTGTCGATGCTGGTACCTGGAACATAAATTTGTTACAGCGCCACCTTGTGATAAATAGCGGAACAACTAAAAGTAATAGGTCAAGACGACAGGAGTGCTTACGAGTATTGCTACTCATGAAAGAGGTTTATTTCACTATCCAGTACGGGCATAATACGTAAGATGTCGCTGCGTTTGCGTAGGTAGTGCATAATAAAGTACGCACCAGGCCCCACAAAATATAATTAACACATTCTCGTCTTGTTCGTTAGATGGCGTAGTGTGACAATTTAACTAGGTACCATAGAAATGGCCTAAGTTTCTGGTTCTAGGTACGGTTCTGGTTTTTTGTCGATAAATAATTGTTTCGCATTGGACCTCCAGGTCGCTTGATTTTAAACATCCATGTGGTTTATGATTTATGACGGAGTGCGCTTATCGAGAAGAAACTGACTGATTCGCTCAGAACCTCAAGACGCCCAGATTATACTCATCAGAGACTACCCGCTCCGACAGCACATTTCACGGTTTAGATGTTATTTTTACGCAAGTGGAGTCAATCTCTGTCTGGAACGTGGACGATGAAACGATGTCGTTTTTGCGAGGTATGAGTACTCTGATAAAAAAATATGATGGTATTAGATCATACAGATCAGCCGCACTGTTCCCGAAATGGGTAAATATTCAATAGGCCTGAAACAATGCGGCGATGATTAAAACTTTGAAGTCGTTTATAAAAAATATTACTCACATCTACTACATCACGAAATGTTTTTTAATTATCTTTTCGTGAGTACTCACGGCCATTGTAACGCGATTGAAACGTCAGGACGTAATTGAATCATTTGCATCGACATTTATTTGGTAATGTTCTCAGAAAGAGTTTTCAAATCGCGAATGAATCAGATCAATGAATGAATGAATGAATGAATGAATGAATGAATGAATCAGTCAGATCAGAAGTTTTTTGTGAACAAAGAAGTCGATGCCTACTAGTTGTATGTATCACATCATATGAATCTAACGATTGAGGCTAACATCACCAGTTCATAGGTACCCACTCCAAACATAAAAGATTGGCTCTGTTCTTGGTAAAATATGAGCAATTATTCAGACGTTCATTTGCACATTTGATATTTGCATCTTCTTGCAGACACTTCTTACATTTTTGGCAGCTAATTTAATTTTGGACATGATAAAATACCAAAAATTGAGATAAACATGTTCAGATCGTTAGTTACCAGAACAGATATAGGCACTCTAAATAAAATTAGAGAGTCAGTTCAAATGGACTCCTTTTGCGGAAACCTACGCCTGGGTCTCATTTAAACTAGGATAGGTTCGCATCGCTTCATTGAGTTACCGTCAGATAGATAAGGACCAGTTCAGATGTTCTACAATTGATAGCCGGACTTAGATATGGGGTACATATAGGGACTCTTGCCATGATAGTCATTTCATTAAACGAGTCGCCATCAATAATAATTCTTATAGATGATTTATATTAAGAAGTCTTATACTAGCAAACAAACCTTGCTGAAAGCTTGCCTATAAAACCATAATGCCAGACCCTGTCAAAAGTCTTCGAGATAACCAGAGCGACTAACACAGTGCTTCCACGTGCTTCTCGATAACTTCTCTCCAGTACGTATCCTGATTGATTCACAACGCAATACGATTGATCTCTACACGAAATCAAACCTGTCTGTCTTGGTCTCTCCGTTTACAATGACAGAGACAAGATTTGTCACTCCAAGCCAGAACTGTTAGGATAGTAAGTATTGTCAATTAGCGTCCCGATGTGAGCGGCGTACGGTAGAATATCTCTGGTAGACTGGTTTCGGTTAAATCTATTAAGCTGGTCATTGTAAAAGTAGTTAGGTTCTAGTACGTTAGAAACTAGAAGTTTTAGACATCTATATAGTATTACAAGAGTATGGACGTGACCAAGATGGGCTTGTAATTGAGGTCGTGCTGATCCGGCTTTTTTGGGCACAGTTTGCACGTTGGCAAATATGTCACAGCAAAAGTCTATGGAAGTCTTCGATATTGATGGTTCATTTTGCTTACGCGAAGGGAATTCGAGAGATAGTATGGGAACGATGGTGCAAGGTTAGCTACCTCGATGGTTACCTGTTCGCAGGCAGGTGCCGGCGCGGGCGCCGCCGGCCCGCCGGCGCCGGCGCGCCTGGGCCCGGCGCCCCCGCGCCTGCTGATATGTACGGATCCTCTGAAACGTCATACATCATACTCGTGTCATAACTCTTGTCCTAGCATTTTGAGCGATTTTTAGCAAACAGTTAAAACACTCCAGAATAATTCACCATTCAATCAAAAGGTAAAACAATGGGGTCATTGTCTGTTTGGGAGCTACGACACCACAGACAGAGAGAGACACGTATAATTTATAGCATTCAGTCGTATTTGCATTGGGGTAAATAAAAATAAGTTTTTAAAAATATTTTTATAGCTCTCTATGAATTGAGTTGGAGAAGTAAAGGTACCTAATTAATACTGATGGTAAGTAACATGTCTCCCCATTACAACACAGTGACACATTCCAGCTATTGCAACATGATGAGTCCAAATCATTACCTAGCTCATCCACTGCTCAGAACTTTGGACCAGTTTGATTATAGACTCGGGAACAGGGTTGTTACGGATGCAAAAATTTAGACTCCGCGGATGCAGATGCGGATGCGGATTATTAGAAGTTCACATCCGCGGATGCGGATTCGAAGCGGATGCGGATGCGATGGAGATGCGGATTTTGGGATTTTAACAGGATAATTATTTAAATTTTAAGTGTAAAATAAGTCCAGATATTGCTTTTTATTGGTGGCGACATTTCACCTAATATTTATATCAAAATATTAATTAAACACACAAAAAACCATGACGTACACAGTAAACACTCACTGTAACTATAATTTATTGACAATGAGAAAAAACACAACAAACAAACCTGTAGGATCTTGTTACCAATGTGCGCCTCTCTATTCGACAGTTACTGAATGAAGTTAGTAATTACCAAAACAAACGCGAAGCACGTGCCACTCTGGCTCCGCCCACTTTCTTTACATGTAGTTACTTGTTGATGTGAATCTGCATCCGTAAAAACTCCGCATTGATTGATGCGGATGTGAACGCGGATGCAGATGTCTGAATTAATGCGAATGTTCCGCATTTGCGGATGCGGATGCGAATATTCGCAACAACCCTGCTCTGGAAGACTAAACAATATATACAAAGCAATCCAACTGCATAATCCTAGCTGTACTAAGAATACGTGTAACTGTACGTGTGATATTTTGAGCAGGGTTATAACTGTCAAATATTTGGGTGTTATTTTGGACGAGAATTTGACTTTCAGAAGCCATTTAGTTGCCCTCTCTGCACGCGTTCGAAAAGTTATAGGTATAATGAAGAATCTTCGTGATGTGGCTCCCCCGGATATTTTGTTGTCTGTATATTTCGCATTGTGCCAATCACTTTTAAATTATTGTATTACTTGTTGGGGTAGTGCAGCCAAGACATTCATTATATTAGTAGAAAGAGCACAGAGGTCCGTACTTAAAGTAATGATGAAGAAACCGCTTATGTTTCCGACTAAAGATGTTTTTAAGGAAAGTGGAGTGCTAAGTGTGAGGCAACTATTTATATACAAATTAACAATTTCTGTACATAGGTCCACATTAACAGATTAAAAGAATGACGAAAACCTCAAAAAGAGGGGAAATTACAAAATTCCTTTCCCACATGTCCACACATCTTTTGCTCGTCGTTTTGGTGGTTTTATCAGAGCTCACGTGTACAATGTCTTGAACAAGCACTGTAATCTCAAAAAACTGACTATTCGTGAAGCTAAAAGGTCACTGAACAATTTTTTAAATGCACTTGATTATTCGGAGACTGAAGATTTGCTAAAAATTATATCCTGATTTTACTTTCGCTATGGCATTTATTCTTCCATTGGAAATGTTTTTGGTAGGTTTAAAATAACAACTTTATTAAGCAAAATATTAACAAAACAAATATGTGGATATGTCTATTTTATGGCTATTTGTGTATGTACTCGTAGATAGGTATTAAATTGTGTTATTTACATTTAGTGTAATCGTATCTCATGATAATTTACCTTTTTACCTTTTGGATTAATGTGAGGTATAGTGTGAGAATTTTGTAGTTTTACCAGAGAAATAAGCCTGCATTGATATATATATATAAATATATACAGATATGTATTTTTTGCTGTTCCTGAACTTGTTTTTCAATTTATTTTGTGTTTTGTACAATTAGAGGTGTTTCATTTTGGAAATTCGTATCTTGGTTCCCGCGTCACAGGCGTTGCCTAGTGCGGGAGCTGCAGTGTATTCTATGATGTGCCACCCATAAACATAGGCTATAAATATATAAAACTTGACTTACTGGAAACCATTTCATGTTTATGTTTATGTAAATAAATATTTTTTCATTTTCATTTTCATTAATCTGGCTTTTATGACGTGAAAATAACGTACTGAATCTAATGTCACCTTTGGCGGGGGTGTGCGGGGTGTGCGGGGTGTGCGGCGGGTGCGGCGGCCGGTACCGCGCCGAGCTGCACTCGGCGCACGGCGAGCCGCTGGACTCCGAGTCCGACTCCGAGCGCCGCACCATCATCGTCATCGCCCGCGACAGCGCGTACTCCTCTGCAAGGGAACAGCTATTTAGAAGCATCCCGCAGCTTTATGCCGCCATGATAATCATTGTTGTCCACTGTACGATATTTGGCCTAAGGTCCAGTAGTGGAAGAATAAGCTTATAGGTTTTGTATTAGGGGAAAAAAGGCAAATAGTAGGGAGTAGGGAACGTTTTGAGCCTAATTCAAGTGCTCTTTAGTCCAATTTGGTCAAAGTCAAAGTCAAAGTTCTTTATTGATAAATGTACAATTTACACGTCAATTGTATAAATCAACAAAATAAGAGCATACAAAGAGTATACATTTTTAAAGTTTAAATTTAACTTTATATTGTACGATAATAGGTATCGGACAAATGAGTGTTAAAAATTAAAATATTTGGTCTTATTACAATTGTAATGAACAATGTCAACTTTTTTACAATTTTATTGTGAGTTTGCCATCACTATATAAAAATTCGCTGTAACTACAAAAAGTTTGATCGATAAGCCAGCTTTTTAATCGGTTTTTGAAGCTACCTGAACTCGGTGCTGATTTTACTATTTTAGGAAGAGTGTTATAAACTTCCGGTCCCATTATGTGAGCCAATTTTTCCGATCTCGCGAGAGAGTGAGGTATAGGTACTATCCAGCTTGCCAGCGTTACGTATATTGTGCGAATGTCTCTCTCCTCGCGTGTCGTATGAGTCTAAGTTGTTTCTGACATACACAGCTACTTGGTAGATCAAGATTGCAGGCAACGTAAGTATGCCAAGCTCTTTGAAATATGGTCGGACGATGTGCATTGCGACATGCCTACTATGGCGCGTATGACACATGGTCTGTTATATAGATCACTACCAGTTGGGACTCAGCTGGTAATCGACTCATCATCGTCATCCTCCTCCTCCCAGTTCAGAGCTCCACGACAGAAGCATTACTATCCCTGATGGCCATCTTTAAGTTGAACTCCTGATATGGCGACTATAGCGCCGTCGGTGTCGTCAGCATAGTATGTGAAGGTCTCCGTGTGCGGTGAGATTGCGACGACCGCATGGGGCACGGTTCGTGTTGGCTTGGTTTCGCTGGCGGTCGCCGACTCGTATGCCTGTCCCTGCCAGCGTACCGGAGTTGTTCTCCCGCGCGCGGTGCGCGGGCGGCGCGGCCAGCAGCGCCGGCGGCTCGGCGCGCCCGAACGTGCGCAGCGTGCCCCCCCGCGCCCGCGCCCTCCCCGGCCTCGCCCGCGCCCGCGCCCGCGCCGCCCGACATGCTGAACGTGGCGTACGGGCTGATCTCGTACATCTCTGCGGTACAACGTATGACTATGTTTAATGAAAAGATGTGGTGTCATGACACACCACCTAGAAACGAAATTTAAGAACGAAGGTTAACATTGAAATAACAGAATTTGCTTAATTTTATTACTTATGGTCCGATCGTCTGGAAAGTAAAGTTGGCAACACTGGTCACGGGCAGTTTTAATGCATCACTTCCGCTTTAAATTTTTCTTACGGTTTAAGTGTCATATTTCTTTCATTTAGATCCGGCAGCAAAATTCAATTTCGTTCCCTTAAAAAGTAACCTATGTGTTATCCCAAACTTTAATTTAGCTGAGTTCTAAACTTAATTTAGGTGTTTCGACGTAATTGAAAAACAAACAGCCAAACATAAACACATGATTAATAATATTTGTAGGGTTGGGTGATAGATGTAATTATCAACCTTGCTGGTCCTTCTTCCCGTGTTTGATCGGCGAGGAGGTGTACACCTGCTGACAGTTGTTCCTGTTGTCCCTCTTCTCCACCGACTTGTCCTCTTCCTCCGAGATCACACCCTGGGAGTAGCCCTTCTTGAGGCAGCGCCCGGACGGACTAGAACACAGGGTACACAACTAGAATCAGCTATGCATTCATGAGTCAGGCATGATGCGGTCTTAACGATATACTCCAAAGGTTATTGACATAGGTAAAAGTAAACTCTTTATTACACTTAAATTACAAATAAAATACAGAAAAAACTTCAAATAAAGTAAAACTTTTGCGACCTTATCGCTCAAGCACAATTTTTTCCTAAATAAATAGGGACATGGGACGTCAACGAGTAATATTAAGAGCAGATAGATCCACTAGGAGGGAATCCTGGTGTGTAGGGAGTTTAGAGCTGACTGACTCAATGTTATTAAAATTCTCAAATGAATTATCGGACTCGATGGTGTACTAGTCACCAAGCTGACTCAACTGATGATAAATAGATTTCTTCTTAAGAAATCGAAGCATCAGTTGAACTAACACACCAGCACAGCGGCCGTGCCGCGACCTCCAGTAGGCGAGCCCTCCATACCTCCTCCAGTAGGCGAGCCCCGCTAGCAGCAGCAGCGCCGCGAGCGCGCCGCCGACTGCCAGCCCCGCCGCCAGCAGCGGCCGCGCCGGGCCCGCCTCGCTCTCCGGCGGGAAGTACGCCGGCGCGGGGATACGCTCTGACGTAAAACATAGGGCTTGTCAGAGGGGTTTGGTAAATTAGTTATTCAAAATTTTTAAGAATAGGAAAAGCGTAAGTTTGTTATAACCTGCAAGCAGGCTTTAACGGTATAGAAAAATGTCGCGAAACCAAAAATCTTTCAAGATCATCATCCACTGGCAACATCTACTCGCATTGGTCCAGTAGATTATGACCTTGACGTTTTTTTTGCGTGAGAAGATCGAGTTTTCAGTATCAGCAGAGCGAATAATTATTAAGGTGCTTATGTTAATGTTGAAAATGTTTACCAAAATTTTTTAAGACATAAAAACCTATACGTCCAAAACAAAAGTTCGAAACCAACCTCCATCCTCAGTCAAAGTGGAGAAATAGTAGTTCCCAGTAGTGGTCCCCGCAGTGCTGGTGGCGAGGACCTTGAGTTGGTACCAGGCGGCGGGCCGCAGCCCGCAGAGCGCCAGCGGCGCGGCGCCCGGGTCCGCGGGCAGGGTGCGCCAGCCCGGCTCCGCCAGCTCGCGCAGCGCGGCCTGCAGGCGGGCCAGCGGGCAGCCGTTGCTGTCCCACGTCAGCAGGTTCAGGCGCACGCAGCTGCTGTTCGTGGAGATCAGGTCTTTTTCTGCGGGCGCTTTGGGAGCTGGAAGCGTAGGACACACAGATCAAATAAGGGCTTTGTTGTAGCCCATGTTCTGTGAATATTGTGTGGTGTAATGAACTTGATGGCTGTATCAAAAGTATGCCGTGACAGTTAGCCCGTTAGATTATGAGAAATACGGGACACCAATTTTTTGGTCTATATAATTATTGAAAATCAACAAAGACATGTTATTGTATCCAACTTCTGGTGAGTTTTGTGCATGCGCGGTCCGAGAGGGGGGGGTAAAAATTGTACAATGACGTAGCGTAATTCGAAACTATTAAACTATCCATGTTACACATTTTTTATTTGCGAAATAAATTAAAGAAATACGTTTACGATATTTTGTATTAATCAAAATAACGGACTTGTTGGTTTTTTACACATCATGCTTATTCTATTATGAAGAAAGCTTCAACCATGTTACATAAGTAGTAACTTAGTTCCCTTTTGTTGTAGTGGTAGGACTCTTGGCAGGGTTCGCCTGGGGACACACACCTTTGCCAGTTGTTCTGCTGCAAGCAGTACCTAATTGCCTTTATATCACAGTATTTCGGTGTGAAGGGCAATGTTTCCAGAAAAATTATTGGGCTAAGAGATAAAACCGCCTAGATCTCTTGGTGATGAACGCAAAAGTGCAGTGCTAAGTTATTTGGAATTTTTATTCCCCAGGTTCCCATAGCTGCGTAACACTGTGCTGTTATGGGCAGGCATGTTGCTTACCATCAGGCACATTGTCTTGCTCGTCTCGTCACTTTTCACTATAAAAAAAAACGAACTGCCAATATCATCTTGTGTGTTGATCACGAATGTATGTGGTTATACTCGTATGCAAGGAGCCTCACGTCCGCCGAGCGTGGAGAGCAGCATCTCGTCGCAGTAGTCGCCGGCGCCGAGCGCGGTGAGCGCGGCCACGCGCACGCGGTGCCGCGCGCCGCACGCCAGCCGCTCCAGCGCGTGCGCGCGCGCCGCGCCGCCCACGCGGACCGCCTGCCACGGGCCCTGCTCCGCCGCGTACTCGATCAGGAACCCTGTGACGGGGAGATCACTGGTCATCATGGGGCTAGGATACACAATCTTAACACAATCGAATAAAGCATGTAGTCGTTTGAGCAAGATATCAATCAATACGGGGAAATCTTACGGGGCGAGACAAGATACTAAAATGCGGGCCCTGGTCTGGCGTGTTTTGTTCAGGAACCTTGTGAAGTCGCTGGTGACTGTTAGCATAGAATATACAGCCCTAGCGCAATCTAATAAAGTGTATAACTGTGGTACTAGGACCACTAAACGATGATAAGGAAAACTTCCCACTTCTTGCCTTATTGCCCTAACAATTTTAGTATTACCACCTCCCAGGCCGCTCCTCGCGCGCGGTGAGAGGTCGCCGGTGTCACGTTACCCAGCAGCGGGCGCGGATGAGAGGCCGCCGGTGTCGCGTTACCCAGGAGCGGGCGCGGGTGAGGGGTCACCGGTGTCACGTTACCCAGCAGCGGGCGCGAGTGAGAGGCCGCCGGTGTCGCGTTACCCAGGAGCGGGCGCGGGTGAGAGGCCGCCGGTGTCGCGTTACCCAGCAGCGGGCGCGGGTGAGAGGCCGCCGGTGTCACGTTACCTAGCAGCGGGCGCGGGTGAGGGGTCGCCGGTGTCACGTTACCCAGCAGCGGGCGCGGATGAGAGGCCGCCGGTGTCGCGTTACCCAGGAGCGGGCGCGGGAGAGGCCGCCGGTGTCGCGTTACCCAGGAGCGGGCGCGGTGAGAGGCCGCCGGTGTCGCGTTACCCAGCAGCGGGCGCGGATGAGAGGCCGCCGGTGTCGCGTTACCCAGGAGCGGGCGCGGATGAGAGGCCGCCGGTGTCGCGTTACCCAGGAGCGGGCGCGGGTGAGAGGCCGCCGGTGTCGCGTTACCCAGCAGCGGGCGCGGGTGAGAGGCCGCCGGTGTCGCGTTACCCAGCAGCGGGCGCGGGTGAGGGGTCACCGGTGTCACGTTACCCAGCAGCGGGCGCGGATGAGAGGCCGCCGGTGTCGCGTTACCCAGGAGCGGGCGCGGGTGAGAGGCCGCCGGTGTCGCGTTACCCAGCAGCGGGCGCGGGTGAGAGGCCGCCGGTGTCACGTTACCCAGCAGCGGGCGCGGGTGAGGGGTCACCGGTGTCACGTTACCCAGCAGCGGGCGCGAGTGAGAGGCCGCCGGTGTCGCGTTACCCAGCAGCGGGCGCGGGTGAGGGGTCACCGGTGTCACGTTACCCAGCAGCGGGCGCGCGGGTGAGGGGTCACCGGTGTCACGTTACCCAGCAGCGGGCGCGGGTAGGGCTGGCGCGGCGCGGCCGGCTCCCAGGCGAGCGCCAGGCGCGCCGGCCCGGCGGCCGCCAGCCGCACGCGCGGCGCGCCGGCCGGCCACAGCGCCGCCACCTCCCACGCGGCGCGCTCCTCGCCCCACGGGTTCCGCACCGAGCACGTGTAGTTGTCGCTGGTGTCGCGGTCCACGCCTGCAACATGAACTTGGTCAATGGCACACCCATGATAGGACTCTTCTCCAGAGTCCGCCTGAGGAAGTGCCTGAGGAAGTGAGGAAACTTTTGCCAGTTATTCTGCTGCCAATTATTAATGTGCCAACAACATCACTGTGTTTCCGTGTGAAAGGCAGTATTTCAGTTACAAAAGTCACGAAATCATGAGGCTGTGGGCTTGCTAAATTTAGAAACAAAGAGTGTTCATATGTGTCGTGTGATACTGACTGAGTATGACGAGATAGTCCCCGTCGAGCCGGTAGCGCGCGTCGGCGGGCACGGGCGGCGCGGGCCGGCGCCGCGCCCACGCGCGCAGCGGCGCCGGCGCACCCGCCGCGCCGCACCGCAGCCGCAGCGCGCGCCCCGCCGGCACCAGCACGCGCCGCCCGAACGACGTGATCTTCGCCGGCGCTGGGAACGACGGCATCAGCTAATATTATTCCAAAGGTACAAACGGACCACAGGTCATAAACATAGCTGCAAGCGACATTGCTGGCAGACTAATAAATTATTCGTTCAGATGTCTAAACGGACCAATAGTGCGACAAATCTGCCTGGACCCCCCTTATGAGAGAAGGTCAGCAGTGGGAACATTTAGCTGTGGCTGTGGTTTGGCTCAACCTGCTCTGGCCTGGACTTCTTGTGATAGACAGCCGGCAGTGGAAACATTTAGCTGTAGCTTTGGTTTGGCTTAACCTGGTCTGGCCTGGACTCCTTGTAATATACGTCCGGCAGCGGGAAAAATAGTGTTGTGGTTTGGTTCACCTAAGTCCAGTGAGAACATTCAGTGGAGTGGTGATGTGGTCACCTCTGGCGTCCGGGCTCCTGGCGACGACGGCGCTCATCTCTCCCTCCCCCGCGGCGGTGGCGGCCGTCACCCAGAACTCGTGCGGCTGCGGCGCCAGCCCGCGCAGCTCCGCCCACAGCTCGTCCGCGCCCGCCGACACCACCAGGGCCTCGTGCTGGCCCGTCCTGACCGCACAAGAAATAGTAGCTAGTAATAATAGAAAAGTTTTTATCGGATACACTGTAGACAGTCAAACTGATCTACATGACCTAATATCACCATACCATATGAACTCGGGACCATGACCATCGCAAAAGTATGTCACTTCTCGAGAGAACTCTGCAAATATTCTTGCTACTAAACGTTTCCTTACCCTCACCCTTCCTTCTTCCGTGATTGCCTATTGTTGGGTTTCCAAACTGTTCAAAATGACCAAAACTTAGAAGGAGCATACAATCAGGTAATTAATATGATTACCTCTGCGGTCGGTTGTACACTGTGTAATGCTTGATGACGCCGTTCCTCTGCTCCGGCGCCAGCCAGCTCACGATGACGCTGTCTTCAGAGTTCGCCGCCACCTTGATGTCTGCTGGCGGGCCTGGGACTGAACAAAATTTCAATGTAAATAAGTAAAATTAAAAAAGAATTAAATGTTACATAATAAATAATACTAATTTTCAACTGAAACAATTACAATTTATTAGTAGATCAATATTAAAGGTAACGTAAGTATGCTAATCTCTATGAAATTTGGTCTGACGGATGTGCATATTACGATATGCCAACGCAGTCCGTACGGGATGTTTTTGGGTGCGGCACGCACGCCTTCAGTCGGCAGCGCGTGCCGATAGTACAATACCGTAGTGTAATCGAGAATGCACTGTGGCAAAGTAACACGCAAGAGACACTTCTGTAGATATTACTCTGAATAATAAGACGGGTGTCTTAGTTCAATACTGCGTGCATGTGGCACTAAGCCTTAAGTTTATAGTAGTTAATTTTCCTTGAGATTTTATCGGCTTCTTAGCAGCAAACACTATTATTTCAACTTTATGGTATCCTACTAATCTTACATATGTTAAGTTACTAAGTAAAGTGTCCTACACACTTTACTTTTTAACTTAACATTTGTAATATTAGTAGGATAGTACCTACAAGTGCACAAAGTTTAGAATTTTGTGTTTCTATCACGTCAGTACGTCAGAACAGTTTAGATCATACGCTGTGTTGAATGACATGTTACGAGGCCGCTCTCAACTGGTGGACGCTGGCGATGGCGATAATAAATCAGACCCATTTTTTAATTTTCCATACCATTTTCTTATTTAGTTAGTTTATGGTTTGGAATAGCACATAGGTTCTTTTTTACCATGGAAAAAGAACGAGAACAGGGAGCTGCGTTTTTTTTTAATCTTTTTTAGGCTTTTATAACTTGACCGACTAGCCTGATGTTAAGCAACGCCGACGATGCGGTCTACGACGGAGCGTGTCTCTTTAAAAGAAACGATTTACTCTCGATTTGATGATACAAAGATTGTAACCGTCGGGGAAAACTCACTCAGGCAACGTATTGCACAGCCTAGACGTTCTTATCACAAAAGTAGAGTCAAATCTCTTCGTTCGTGTCTTTGGAACATCAACTATGAAACGATGTCGCTTTTTCGAGCTACGAGCATTCCGATAGAAAAAAGGGCAAGGTGGTGTTAGATCATGCAAATCAGTCTATCACAAAATGTATCCGATAAAAAACCGATAAGCAATTTGGCTAAAATCAAAATGCTAGTTCCACATAAACGACAAATTTTGTGAATATCGATTGGCATGGGGAAGAGTTCACTGGGAACAAACACGTCACTGGGTTTTATAACCATATTAGCTGACCTTAATAGCTGACTTCGTCTCACTATACTTATTTTTCGTCAACATTTTCTAAACGCTCTGCTATACAAACTTTGTTCCAATAACAACAAATACATAAAACAAAGAATCATCCAATTTGGTGCAGTGCTTCAAAAGTTATGAGCAAACATACATTTCTAAGATCGTTTGAATGTGTGAAGTTATGTGTGTACTGACTGTCCTCGTGCGTGTGGCAGTAGACGGGCGGCGCGGGCGGGCCGGCGCCGGCGGCGGTGCGCGCGCGCACGCGCACGGAGTAGTTGGCCGCGCGCGCCAGCCCCGCCAGCACGGCCTCCAGCCCGCCCGCGCGCCGGGGCTCCGCGCCGCCCGCGCCCGCGCCCGCGTCCCAGCGGGGCGGGACCTCCTGCGATCAGAACAAAATACTTAGCAGTCAAAGGAACGGCCGATAGAAGTGAAAACTTATAAACTCAGAATTTGATAGCTCACTTTGCAAAACTACGGACACCGAAACGTGAAACCGGAGAACGTGACCCTAAGGATGCCCATCTAGAAATGCGTCAGCATGTGGGAGCACTAATGGGAAAGATGACTAATGGCCATAGTCCCGAGTTTACCCGAAGATTTCTTGTCATTCCCGAGCGTGACACTAGAATTCAATTCACAGCCCACAAAAATCTGTCTGTGCCGCGTCAAATGAAGTTTTCACTTCAATAAAGAACACCTTATAGACTACAACAGGCCCGTGTACACAATTGATGGATCATTTGATAAACCACCAGGAGACCTTGTGGAAAGATAGAAGGGTATAAAATAATAACTTTCAGCACCATGCCGTCATTTGTAAGCTGTCCCACTGAGTGCAGGTGAAGATAGAGGGTCTGTTCCCCTTGTCGCATGATTTTTGTACGCCGTTGAGGAATAATGGGTTGGAAGAGATATTGAAACTCTTACATGTATCTAAATCTATCTTTATCTAATCTTTGGTATCATCTAACAACCCGTACTGGGCCAGGGTAGTGGATTATAGCCTTGACTTTTTCTTTGCCAAAGAAAGCCTCGAGTCCCAGCGGTGGAAACATTTACCAGGCTGTTTATGCTAAATACAGAATGAAGATTGTGGTCATCGTCATGATCATAGCCGTTGTTGTAATTGTTGCTTGGAATAGCCATCGGAAAATCGTAGCACGTAGAACAGCCATGGTCATAATTACGGTTGTGGTCACGGCCGTAGCCATGGTTCTGATCATGGTTTTGATTGTAGTTACTATAGTGAGCAATGAGCATGTTTGCGATCATAGTTTGTCGGCAATATTGGCTGCTGAAGAAAAACGATGTCGTAGAAACCGAATTATTACAAAAACGTCATAGTCCTGCGAATTTGACAATAACAAATAAAGTACTTAGATTTTGTCCACAAACAGGACAATACAGAAATTAAGCTTTCAGAAACAGATAATTATCATCCATCAATCCGCAAATTGTGTATAAAAAGCTGTGCGGCACTACGTGAGCAAGCGTGGAGTTTCCCGTCAGGTCTGTCCCGCGGTGCAGCCGAGCAAGCGTGGAGTTTTCCGTCAGGTATGTCCCGTGGTGCAGCCGAGCAAGCGGGGTGCACGTAGCGGTCGTACCTCGTACGTGAGCTCGTACCCGAGCAGCACGCCCCCGCGCAGCGCGGGCGGGGGCGGCTCCCACCACACGCGCAGCGACTGCGCCGACAGCGGCGAGCAGCGCACGCGCAGCGGCGGCGACTCCGGCGCTGGAGAACGACGATATACACCATAAATATTCATTTGAGTCATATTACATCATCTGTAGTTTTATTGTCTCTATAATTAAGACACCCCGAGGTTTTCCGTTCTTTAGGCGCTGAAAAACACAGAACTACAGAAAAAATTTCATAACCAAGATCGGTATTTACACTAGACATGAGTAGGAAGGAGACAATGGCTAACCGAAATTTAACTGAGGTTAAATAAATGTACTGTATGCGTAATTCCAAGTATGGGCGAAAGTTAGTTCACCCATTAAACTCTAGATGGCGTTGTAAGGCAATTAAAACGCGTAAACGAGTTATGTGAAGGTTTCAAGTACCAATTTCAGTTTTGAATAAATTCTGTCTTCCACCAGCTAAAAACTGTGGTTTTATTCACATTCCAATTGCTCAGTGATACTACTAGGCAAATAGTACCAAGGGAGATCAACTTCTTCGTGTACTTAAAACATAATCAGTGCTACTAGGGAATTTTAATTGCCATTTTGGGGGGTATGGTGGTTGAATGAATCTAATTATAAACGAAAACTTCATACAGCTAAGAAAGAAAAGTGTTTCCTTTCAGTAACTCGTATTACGAGTATTACGCAAAAATATGACAAAATTTACTCTAATTATCCTAAGGAATTTTGATTGAGTCTATACGGGGTGGTGTGCGCAGGGTAACTGGCGTTGTCTGATACAAAACGCAACCTCGGCAAAAACCAACGCCAGTGCACCCACAGCCATCATGCAGAATTTTTTAATTGAAAGAGATGACCCGCAACTTCTGCAGTCTTCTTGTCACCACGGCCGTTGTAATGCTGCCGAAACGTCGAGGTACTTGTAATTAAGCAATTAAATTGTGATTAAACTCCGTACATTAAAAATATTATTGTCCAAATGTACACTGATCCTGCTGACTTGGAAATGAAAATCTTGCTTTAGACTTAGCGCAAGATTTCTGCTGGTTCAAGGCTACAGTGGCAGCGGCAACTTGACGTTTAGTCACCTGTAATACATTGTTTAGAGGTTCTGCTGACCACTGATCCTAACTTATTGGACGGAATATTAACAAAATATTTTATGGGTCAGTATTCTTGCCGTTAGGCAGCTGCGATCACTTTCTGGTGAAATTTGTATGTACCGTACGACCCTCTTGATCACGGCCCCAGAGGCAAGTGACGGTTGTGGTATCGCCACACCCGTCACTTGCCTCATGTCATTAATGTTACCTCAGAGCGAGACGGATCAGCTTCACTTACAACCTACGAAAAAACGTGTGCTCGTCGCTCGAATTTACCTACTCGGCGGTCCCGAATTCACTCGATCGAGCCTTTTACTTGCAAGCGTGGTAATCAGCCTTATTCACAGACTACGAAAAAATTTGGGAGTGGTGCCTCAAAATAAGTTTTCACTTAAAAAAATATCATAAAACCAAATTGAGAACCTTTTCCGTCAGTAAAATAATTACGTATTGAATGTACTGAGGATACTAGATACCGACCTCCCTCGAGCGTGGCGGCGGTGAGCGGCGCGCAGGCGGGCCCGGCGCCCACGGCGTTGAAGGCGCGCACGCGCACCTCGTAGTGCGCGTGCGGCCGCAGCGCCGACAGCGTGGCGCGCGCCACGGCCCAGCCCGCCGCCGTGAGCGCGCGCGGCGCGGCCGCGGGCGCGGGCGGCGCCGCGTCGCGCCACGTCACCACGTACCCCAGCAGCTCGCCGTTCCACGACTCCTGCGGCGGCGGCTGCGGCAACAGACTTCCATCACCAGCCATCTACACTTATAGCACAGTATAAAGAAATACTAATAAATATTCAACGCCTTTGATCTTGGAAGAAACGCCGATAATGTCTAGACACGGGTAGATAAACCGAAAATAGAACCGAGCTCACGAAATACTAATATTATAATGTAGATAACGGCGGGAGCGCGGTTACCGCGTCTTACCCCGCATTCATACAACGTAAATTATACATAAAACGCATGTAAAAACTCTGATGTATATACAATGCGTTACGCGAATATTTTGCAATTAAGTAAGTAATGAACATAAATACACGGGTAACTCACGTTTAATATAGTCAGCATGCTCTCTGTTCGGAGGCTCAACACTTCATTCGATTTGATAAGGCGGAGGTCCTGGCTAGGAGAAGTCTTTTATACCCCGTAAAGTCAGGGAGGCCATTGAAATCGGTAAGCGTCCGACGTTTAACAGAGATGGTGGATGGCATGTGGCACCCGCTTGGAAACCTTGCCTCCAAAAGGCTCAGCAGTGTGTTCAGACTAGTGGTGAGGACACAGTGAGCTCAGTGTGCTGCAATATTCCCGACGCGCAGCTCACCAGCGACGACGAGCTCCAGTGTACACCGGCGCAGCCCTCCCGCACCTCACCTGCACCCCCGCAACAACAGTTGAGCTTGCGTGCGCGCCGTGCGGCTGCCCGCAGTGCTAAACGAGCTGCGAACCCGCGCGCGCACTCTCCTTGAAAAAGACTGCCGGACGCGATCGAAACTTGAGTCGGACTGGACTGACTATATTAAACGTGAGTTACCCGTGTGTTTATGTAAAATGTGTAATAACCACGTTAGTTTTCATACTAAGTAATTAACATTGAGTTGAAGTGTGAGTATTAAGTGGAAGTTCCCATGTTAATTATTGACTTAAACCTAATACAGAATTAAAAACAAAAAATAATATAATGTAAGATAACATAAAATCAGGTCTCAGTCTTACCTGCCATTTCACCAGCAGTTCGCCGGGCGCTGTGGCTTGCACCTGAACATGGTGGGGTGCTTCTGACGGAGCTGGAAATAATTAAAAATAAATTTATTTGGTTTAAGTTGACCAGCATTAGTGATAATATGATTATATCTTTGAATGTTGAAAGTACAAATTAGATATAGGTTATAATTAACGTCCGTGAAACTGATATTGTTTTTCACTATCCATTTGTGCAGTAGGTATACTCTTGAAAGAAGTTAATGATTTTCCCGCAATAACATCATCAGGTTCATCTACATCTATCTCATCTACTAGTTAATAACGCTCAAATTTATACTACATGTGACAATTATAGAGTGAGTGCCTTCCTCAAGCGTGAGCAGAATGGCCGGGTCGGAGTAATTGTATGAAATGGAGTGAGTGCCTTCCTAAAGCGTGTGCAGAAAGGCCGGGTCGGAGTAATTGTATGAAATGGAGTGAGTGCCTTCCTCAAGCGTGTGCAGAATGGCCGGGTCGGAGTAATTGTATGAAATGGAGTGAGTGCCTTCCTAAAGCGTGTGCAGAAAGGCCGGGTCGGAGTAATTGTATGAAATGGAGTGAGTGCCTTCCTCAAGCGTGAGCAGAATGGCCGGGTCGGAGTAATTGTATGAAATGGAGTGAGTGCCTTCCTAAAGCGTGTACAGAAAGGCCGGGTCGGAGTAATTGTATGAAATGGAGTGAGTGCCTTCCTAAAGCGTGTGCAGAAAGGCCGGGTCGGAGTAATTGTATGAAATGGAGTGAGTGCCTTCCTAAAGCGTGTACAGAAAGGCCGGGTCGGAGTAATTGTATGAAATGGAGTGAGTGCCTTCCTAAAGCGTGAGCAGAAAGGCCGGGTCGGAGTAATTGTATGAAATGGAGTGAGTGCCTTCCTCAAGCGTGAGCAGAATGGCCGGGTCGGAGTAATTGTATGAAATGGAGTGAGTGCCTTCCTAAAGCGTGTGCAGAATGGCCGGGTCGGAGTAGTTAGATGAAAAGGAGTACCTTCCTCCAGCATGTTTAGTATGACAGAGTCGGAGTAATGAAGCAGAGTAGCTTCTTCGAGCGTGTACATTGTCCAGAATGGCCGTGTCGCAGTAGGTAAATGAAACAGAGTGAGTACCTTCCTCCAGCGTGTGCAGTATGACGGGGTCAGAGTACGCGCTCTCCCCGATGTCGTTGACGGCGGCCAGCCGCAGCGCGTACGCGGTGGCGGGGCGCAGCCCCTCGGCGCGGTACTGCAGCACCTCGCCCGCCGACTCGTCCGCGCTGGAACAACATGCGTTCAGTTAGATCAAAATTATAAGATTTGAGTTACTCTTGATCATCCATTTCAAATTTAAACAATAACCTACTTCAATCTAAAACTCACTATTCTACTTTTGTGAAGCTTATGATTGTGGCTAGGTTAAAATTTTAGTTTTTGTTGATATTTCAAATTTATATTGGGATTTTCTCTGATATATTTACTAAACAAAAAATAATTATACGACAACAGATAACCGAATTGAAAAACTCAAAATTTTTCAAAATGGCTAATTTGTTATTGTCGTTTATATAAATAAATACAATAAATAAGTACGAGTATAATATGAACTCGTTTCATTTAAATTTATTTAGCTTTTAAGTAAAGATACGTGGGAACAAAAATATTAACACATTCAGGTACAAACATAAAATTTTGCCAATTTTTCCGAATTTTAGCTATCGAAACACAGTTTGAAACTATTGCGGAGACAATACGTTAACATTTATTTCATATTGTACCAATTTCATAAGTACCAAAATTTTATCCCAAATAAAGATAATTACTAACTGGATAAAACTGGAGGCGTGAGGTTAAGGCGCCATGAGTATTAAAAATACTGCCGATAGAAGTGCAAAATATAACTCAGAATTTGATAGCTTACTTTGGAAACTTTTTTTTTATATAATTTGAAGTGACGAAACGAGATGAACATGTGCCTGATGGTAAGCAACATGCCAGCCACATAACAACACGCAGCTATTGGAACATGAAGAGTCCAAATCATTACCTAGCACTGCACTGCGCTCGACACCCAGAGATCTAAGATGTTATATCTCTAAGCTCTTTAAACTGAGCGGGGGAAACCGGAGGGCGTGGCCTTGAGCATGGCCATGGTCCCGAGTTTACACGAAGATTTCTTATCACTCTCGATCGTGACGCTAGCATTTAATTCACAGGTCTGTGGTGCACCAAAGAAGTTTCATTTCAAAAAGAGGTACCTGGCGGGGACGGCGTGCGCGGGATGTCCCGCACGGGCGCGTCGGCCCAGTCGGGCGCGCCGGCGCCGGCGCCCACCACGCGCAGCTGCAGGCGGTGGCGCCGCACGGCCGCGTTCCCGTCGAACCCGCGCCGCCAGCGCAGCGCCGCCCAGCGCGCGCCGCGCGCCCACACCGCCAGCCCGCTCGGCGCCTCCGGCAGCTCTGCGGGGGGGACATGGCTGTAACTCACTTAAACAGACACCCTCAGTTAAGACCAATCACAAGCTTAAGGTCGCTCACCGCGCTATGGACGACCTATTTTGCTCGGTATCTCTCTGAGGGATCGTACTCGAAACGAAGTCATCCGTCAGAAGACTAAAACTATCGACATAGCTCAACGTATTAGCAAGCTCATATCTGTATTATATATGTTGTAAGACCGATAACCGTTGTGGTAGACGTGTTCTAGAGTAGGGCCCGCGATTGCGCAAACGTACTGTAGGACGTCCTGAACCCAATGGAATGACTATATAAGTAGAGCTGAAGGTAGTGGTTGGAGACGATAAGCCAAGAACAGGGCTGAGTGGCGTATCATGGGAGAGGCTTAGGTCCAGCAGTGGACTACTAGGATGGGCTGATGATGATGACTTAATCTTTGATTCAGCTATCGAATGAAAGCCAAGTCTAGGATGCTAAACTTGTCCTTCTCGGTATATACGAGTTTCTTGGCATGTGGTGGTGATGCCGAGGATCACAGCTCAGCACTAAGACTGGTCTGCTAGCACGGTATTACGTCGAAACTACTTGTGCCAGTGATGATAAATCCGTTTAAATCATCCTTTTACCCTACTGCAAGGGCTATTTACTTCCTGTGAATAAAAAATTGTATAAAACTATCTGTATGACTTAATATAGACTCTTGAGTTTCGGGAGTATAACATCAGATCAGGTAGACCCTGCACGGCGAGGTAGATGAGCAGCTCAGGTAGTGGTCTGCTCGGAAGCGGTCTCACCCTGCACGGCGAGGTTGATAAGCAGCTCAGGTAGTGGTCTGCTCGGAAGCGGTCTCACCCTGCACGGCGAGGTAGATGAGCAGCTCAGGTAGTGGTCTGCTCGAAAGCGGTCTCACCCTGCACGGCGAGGTAGATGAGCAGCTCAGGTAGTGGTCTGCTCGGAAGCGGTCTCACCCTGCACGGCGAGGTAGATGAGCAGCTCAGGTAGTGGTCTGCTCGCAAGCGGTCTCACCCTGCACGGCGAGGTAGATGAGCAGCTCAGGTAGTGGTCTGCTCGGAAGCGGTCTCACCCTGCACGGCGAGGTAGATGAGCAGCTCAGGTAGTGGTCTGCTCGGAAGCGGTCTCACCCTGCACGGCGAGGTAGATGAGCAGCGCAGTCAATGGTCTGATCGGAAGTGGTCTCACCCTGCACGGCGAGGTAGATGAGCAGCTCAGGTAGTGGTCTGCTCGGAAGCGGTCTCACCCTGCACGGCGAGGTAGATGAGCAGCTCAGGTAGTGGTCTGCTCGGAAGCGGTCTCACCCTGCACGGCTAGGTAGATGAGCAGCTCAAGTAGTGGTCTGCTCAGAAGCGGTCTCACCCTGCACGGCGAGGTAGATGAGCAGCTCAGGTAGTGGTCTGCTCGGAAGCGGTCTCACCCTGCACGGCTAGGTAGATGAGCAGCTCAGGTAGTGGTCTGCTCGGAAGCGGTCTCACCCTGCACGGCGAGGTAGATGAGCAGCTCAGGTAGTGGTCTGCTCGGAAGCGGTCTCACCCTGCACGGCGAGGTAGATGAGCAGCTCAGGTAGTGGTCTGCTCGGAAGCGGTCTCACCCTGCACGGCGAGGTAGATGAGCAGCTCGTCACGGCCGTACGCGTTCTCCGCGCGGCAGCGGTACACGCCGGAGTCGCGCCGCGCCGCCTGCTCGATGGTGAGCACCGACACCACGCCCGTCTCCGAGCGCTTCTCTGATACTGAGATCCTGGGGATTTTAAATCAAAACAAATCAAATTATTTATTTGTTAAGTTTAAGGAAGTTCTAACAATTCTTCGAATACTTCTGATTCCAGATTTTTATGGGAATGATGGTAGTAGTAGTGGAGTAGATGTCAATTGAGACCAACTGGCCTCTACTGCCTACCGAACTTGCACAAAAAGCGGACCTACCAACTTAATTTTACCGCACTCAACGAGTACGACATCATGTATGATGACTAGCGCAAGGGCACTTCAGACGGCGCGACCTAGGCTTGGGCTGCCAACGATAGATAACTGTCTCCAGAATCCACGTAAAGTAGTTTTAAAAATTGCGCCAGCTATATCACCTGTATGGTCGTAAAAATTGTACGATGAAGTGACGTCATTCGAAACTTAAAGGAACTGTTAACTTTATCTTCGACATCTTTCGTTTGTGAAACAAAAGCAAAAATACATGTCCGACATCTTATACTGACGTAACTGACGGTCTCATTCGTTTTTTTAAAACGCTCCACACACGAGTCCTACAATCAGAGGAAATGACGTAAAAGTAGTGGAGAGGAGCGAATATCGCACTATATGATAGGTGATTTACGGTGCGATGTAGGCCACTAGTTTTACGTAATTTCCTCTGATTTTAGGGCTCGTGTGTAGAGGGTTTAAGTAATCTTGGTTATAGTAAATGTTAAAAGGTCAGGGGTGTCCTCGCCTGTAGGTGGAGAGGTCGAGCCGGTGCCCGTTGTGCGTCCAGCCGAGCTGCAGCGGCGCGTCCCCGCGCGCGTCGCACGCCAGCGCCGCGCGCGCCGAACGCTGCACCGTCAGGTTGCGCAGCGAATGCTCGAAGTGCGCCGGCTCTGGGGAACACAGGTTACCACAATGTACATAGAATATATTATTATGTTTTATAAACCTGAAGAGGTTTTTTGTTTGAACGCGCCAATTTTAAATATAATTTACTAAACCGATTTCAAAAATCGTTTCACCATAGGGTACATAAGTGATCCCTGAGAGCCATAGATTGAATATTGTGTATCACGAGGAAAACCGTGCGGAAAGCTAGTGTTACCATAACCATGAGTAACCCATTTTACTCGTATGTTCCCACTTGGACTCGGGACCCTCTCTTATATGGAGAGAGTGATACCGTGATACCTCTGTTGAAATCTGGAGACAAAAATTAACTTGGAAACTACATACCCATCTCGGTTTTGCCCTGCATCAGCAAAATATTTGAGCTTGTTCTCAAGCAACTTTTATCTTACTTTAATATTAAAAATCTATTACATAGTAATCAATTTGGATTCACAAAAGGACGTTTTACTACCGATACAGGTATTGAACTAACTAATTGTATATAGAAAGCTTGGGAAGATCATAATGGCGTTTTGGGAGTATTTTGTGACTTATCAAAAGCTTTCGACTGTGTTCATCATGACACTCTTTTAAAGAAACTGCAGTTCTATGGGGTTTCAAAACCAGCTCTAAATTACTTTTCTACATAAAGATCGTGTACAAATTAGTCGATGTTGACGGTGGGCAATCAAATGAGTCGCTTATAAAAATGGGTGTACCACAAGATTCCATACTTGGACCTTTCTTGTTACTTAAATCTGTTAATGATCTACTTTTTATGATTAAGAAACAAAAAAATATAGAAATAGTTATGTTCGCCGATGATACATCACTTGTATTCAAAATAAAGAGAGGAATAAACGATTTCACAGAAATTAACGTACTTTTGGACATTGTGTACAAATGGTTTGATGCAAATAACCTAGTACTTAATCCTACTAAAACGAAATGTGTAAGGTTCACACTCTGCAATGTAATGTGCGGTAAACTTGATAGAAGACTGAAGGATGAACTTATCGAACATGAACAATCTACTCGTTTTCTGGGTGTTTCAGTAGATTCAAAGCTTCAATAGGGTCCTCACATAGAGAGACTAGCTGATCGACTTAGTTAAGCTGCCCAAGCAGTTCTTCAAATTAAAAAAAATATTTGACGTTGCAACAGCTAGGCTTGTTTATTTTGGCTACTTTCACAGTATTATGTCCTACGGGATCTTATTTTAGGGTTTGGCTGCGGACAGAAACTCTGTTTTCATATTGCAAAAGAGAGCAATCCGTGGTCTATATAATTTATCAGCTAGAGAATCAGTACGGGAGATGTTCAAAACTATTAACAGTCCCTTCATTGTATATTTATGAATGTATAATGTATGTAAGAAAAAATTGATGTCGACTACAGAAATTAACTGATCTGAATCCAAAAGTGCACCAAAACACAAAATTTTATTGTATTTCCTAAGCGCAGACTTTAGAAAACAAATAACTATTTCAAATGTAATGGTTTTCGCTTCTAAAATGCAATCCATGTACAAGTGGAAGGTCTTAATGAAACCAAGTTTAAAAATGAAATAAAAAGCCACCTATGGAGCAAGGCATATTTTAATATAGACGACTTTGTTAAAGATAGTAACGTATGGAAGCAAAAATGTGTCAAAATTTGAGTCTTGTAATTAGTTTAAATAATAAATTCAGCAGACTTTTGATATTACATTGTTTGTACTATTGTAGTATATGTATACCTACTGTGTGTATTGATTTTTTGTCTTCGACAAAACTTTTTTTACAGCTGCATTTAACTGACTAGGCCCCAATACAGCTGCTTTATTTATTTTGACCTTGTTGTTTTATCTTATTATGTAAATAGATTCTTTGTCATTTTGTAAATCACGTTACCAAGTGTTCTTATGAATTTATGGTTCGAATGAATGAATTGAATTGATATTGAGTATAGGCCAATGTACGATTAGCAAACTGACAAGTTCAAATTGGCGGATGACGCAAATCCTCGTTATGTATTTTTTTGGAAAATGCGGTTTCATCACGATATTCTGGCAATCCAGGTATTTACTGAGCGTATTCTTCTCGGCCTATAAAATGATTTTAATGTTGTTGTTATTTAAGCTGATCCATATATACCATTGACAGAGACAGTGATGAGCTTGGCTAGCCCGCGGCCGACCCCGTTGTCCGCGCGGCACAGGTACTGCCCCTCGTGGTGGCGCGCCGCCGGAGACATGCTGAGGGAACCGTTTGGCAGCACCGCGAACTGCAGCTCGGAGCCCGGGGTCGGACGGAACTCCGACACGGTGGAACCTGGCCACATCAAATACATACAAATCTAAAATTTTTTTGTCAAAATTTAATGGCAGTCAATTTCTCATCATCACTATACCCATAATTGTCTCTGTAAATAAAAGACTGCTAGCCCAAAACCATGGATATAAATTTAAGGTTTCAACAGTGAACTTTTCTGAAAGAAATATTCCGCGAACTCCATGTAATTTTATTGAAATACGAGTGAACATAACTTACATAATCAAATATTTTTTATTGATTAATCAAGTACGAGTACTAAGTAAATGATTTTCATACATTTTTGAAAATATCGAAAAGATAGTTCGTTGCTCTAATAAAAAATATCTCACTAGGTGCTTTTTCATTTTCTGAGAAATCTTGACGTGATGGGCTCGAACCAAATTCATATTCAGAATCAACGTATCTGTATTAGTAAAGAACACTTATTAAATTCAAAACACAAAAATCATGTCGGCATGTGTTATGATTAAGATTCTGGATTGCTTACCATGGCCTTTTGACCAGGATATCCTTGGCTCCGGGTATCCTTTCGTAGAACAGTGAGCAAGAATCTGAGTTCCAAGCAGAGCTGACACATCTTGAGGCTCGTACGCCCACGTCGGAGCCACTGGAAATGTTGAAAGTACACATCATACACTTTCCATACTGAAATAAAGCTAGAGAACATGAGATTTAGCTGTTGTTAAACTGTATGTGGAACCATAATCCGACATTCTTGGGAATGAACTCCTCAGTTTTAAAAGCCGTTTAAAAAATTATTTTCCTAATGTTTTCACAAATTTTAACTTAGATACGCTCATAAAAATATACTGTTTATTTTATGTTTGCATCAATCTTGAGAAAGCGCGATGTAGATTTTAGTTCAGGTTTTATTTAAGTGTATTAAATATTTTATTCTTCATTGAATTAAGAAGCTACGCATTACTAAAAGGCTAGCCACTATTTTTTTTCAGCGAATCCTCAAACATTTTGGGCATGTCGCTCGTAAGCCTTGAAGAGCTTATGGTGGTCGGCAAGGTCGATGGGAAAAGACCAAGTGCTCGATCACCTACTCGTTGGTCAGATCTGGTAAATACACTCACTGGATTACCAGTAGCCGAAGCTATCAGGACCGCCGAGGACAGAAAGACTTGGAAGAGCATGGTGCAACGCGTGATCAATACCTCAGACTAGACGCGACCTTTGGCAATGAAGATAACGACTGAAAACAGAATAAACATTCTTCACCTAATCGTTTACTTTTCTCTAAACTTGGCTTTTGTGCATTGGTATTAACAGTATATCCCAACCGTTCAATCCCCGTTCCACTCGTACCTTTGACAGCGAGCCTGGCGGTGTGGTTGACCTCAGCCGCCGAGTTGGTGGCCACGCAGGTGTACTCCCCGCTGTGCTGTGACGTCACGTGAGAGAATATCAGAAAGGAGAACTCGTCCAGAGACTTCTCTTGTACCTGGAAATGTAAGACAACATGTGCAATTTTTTCGTATAAATTACCACTGACCAAAATGGAACAAATCAAATTTATCGTACTGTTTACGTTCCTTACTATTGTGTCTGATCATTGTTTTAAGGAGCCGTTATCCCATTTTGATACTAACTCGAAACGCCCGCCGCTTTTCGTTTTTAAAATTTTGGCTGGAAAACGGGTGTCACCACGTTTTCGGAGACAAAATTATAAAAAAATATAAGTATACCTTTGCAAATAAAAATACGAAAAATAAATTTTTCGCTCCAAAAACCCAACCGCAAAGCTTTTTTTGGTTTGAATTAGCACCCCACGGTTTTGTCGTTATATTGTTACACAGTTTTGCGTTTCATAGTGTAGTTCCCGCTCCTGTATATTTTAGAGATAAAAGAAGCTTATATAGGTACTTACTATCTTAAACTATAATCTAACGGTGTTTCAAATTTCAACTCGTATCTGTTTAGGCGTTCCGGTGTGATTTTGGTTTATTCCGAACCTGACCCGAAAACCTGACCCGCTACCGGGTTAGGTTAGGAACAGAAAAAAATTATTAATTTTCATTCCCAGCCCAACCTCTTCCTAACCTGACCCGAAAACCTGACCCGCTACCGGGTTAGGTTAGGAACAGAAAAAATTATTAATTTTCATTCCCAGCCCAACCCTCTTCCTAACCTGACCCGAAAACCTGACCCGCTACCGGGTTAGGTTAGGAACAGAAAAAATTATTAATTTTCATTCCCAGCCCAACCCTCTTCCTAACCTGACCCGAAAACCTGACCCGCTACCGGGTTAGGTTAGGAACAGAAAAAATATTAATTTTCATTCCCAGCCCAACCTCTTCCTAACCTGACCCGAAAACCTGACCCGCTACCGGGTTAGGTTAGGAACAGAAAAAAATTATTAATTTTCATTCCCAGCCCAACCCTCTTCCTAACCTGACCCGAAAACCTGACCCGCTACCGGGTTAGGTTAGGAACAGAAAAAAATTATTAATTTTCATTCCCAGCCCAACCCTCTTCCTAACCTGACCCGAAAACCATGACGTGGCTTGTTCCGAACCTGACCCGCTACCGGGTTAGGTTAGGAACAAACAGCAAAAGTGATTCATTTTTTTCATCACGAACGTAACCCTCTTCTAAACCTGAGCCGGAAATAATGTTCCTAAGTTAACCTCGAATCTAAAACCCTACCTAGTACGTTATTAGTCCTATAGTTCCTGGAGTTAGGACTTTTTTTAGTAATCGGTTCAGGTTCGGAACATCATTTCGGGTCAGGTTAGGAAGAGGGTTGGGTTGGGAATGAAAATTAATATTTTTTTGCTGTTCCTAACCTAACCCGGTAGCGGGTCAGGTTAGGAATAAACCGTGATTTTTAGTTGTGTTTGATATTTTAATTTGATTTGTCCTGGCTTTTGGCGTGATTTAGCAACAAAATCCAAACATCCAATTTACACTTAGTAAGATCAGTGATCAAATTAGATGAGAATATCTTTACCTGTAAGTTAGAAGGTATTTGCAGTCCATCTTTTAACCATGAGAAGTAAACCGGTTTGTCTCCAGACGTGATCCCGCAGAGTACTTGTATCGAGCTGCCTTCCACCAAGTCTGATGGGAATGTGAAACCGGCTATTTTTGGTGGATCTGCAAACAAAAGCCACAATCAAGTTATACTTTTGATGTTGTAAAGTGAACAAGTAGAATAAGATTAGATTGAAACTGTTGATTGTAAAGTAGATGACGGCCATTATTTTTCGGAAATTTGTAACCCTAAGATCAAATTATAGAAGTAACAGAAAGCAGCGTATTTTAATAATCACTATAGTTCCAGGCAAATTTCTTCTAAATTCAAATATAAATAGATTGTAAGCAAACAACAAACTCGCTCGTACAAAAACAGCTTTAATTTTAGTAAAACAGTTCTATTACAATAGAAATATCTGATGACGATGCTATGCCATTGTTCAGTTTCGATACTTCTTACAGTTGGCCACCCTATGGATAGCTCGACAACTTAGATAAAGAAGTATATGTACACTCTTTGTTTGACAAACTTTTTTGGATGAAGTGCTCAATTTGAGCGCGATCTAGTAAGTATTCTATGTAAGTACATCATGTTTAAAAGATGATTTTAAAAAATGTGGCTTAGATTGAAAAATAAAGACAAACTTAATTCTGAAACGAATGACCTGTTCAATACTGATTCCCAAATATAGCTTCTTATATATGTTTTAGTGATACTTTCTGAAAAACAAAGTTTGAACGTTTTTATGTGATATCTCTTGAATTTGAAAAAAGTACCAAAGCGTTATTTAAGTGATACATTTTAATCTGAAGAACAAATATATGTTATTAATGTGATACCACTTAAATTTCAAGACTTGAGCGTTGTTTAAATGATTATTTTTGAATCTGCCAGGGTACTCACTTCTGACAAAGATCTGTATATCCTTCTGCGCGTACTGTCCCGAGGGCGCGGAGACGCGGCAGGAGTAGAGACCGGCGTCGGCGGGCTCGGCCGGCCACAGCAGCAGCGGGCCGGCCGCCGGCGCCGGCGCGCGCGCGCCCGGCCCGGCGTCCGCGCGCCGCCACACCACCTCGCTGCGACACGGCCGCAATTAACACAACTGCTCAGGCACGATGGTGACAATACATCGCCCAACACGCTTATTATAATCAGAGATGCTGGCGTCAGAAACACATCGCCCAATACGGTTATTATACCAACAATTTAAGAGCTGAGACACCGGTATCTTTATTTCATCCACCCATCATAGACCCACACTGGAGAATAAGCTGACTGGGAAAATGTTTATAGTGGTAGTCATAGCAGAGTCCTCTTAGGAAGGTATCAATACTGTGCAAACAGTACTGGGTCGTGGTATGGGCAATGGTTCCGGGACAATTACAGAGCCGACTCAAATATGCCATGCTTATATTGCTACGTAGCAGTATACAGTTATGTGAAGGCCTGTTGTATACCATCATCAGGGCGTGTATTTTGTTTGTTCCATCACTCTATCTAGATTTTACTCAAGGATCGCGCGACCTAAAACCTTATACACTCCGCGAGGTATAAGCTGAGCTTTGCATTAGTGTGAGTGATCACCAATAAGGCAGGAGCTTGAAATTTTGTCCGCGAGGTATAGACTGAGCTTTGCATTAGTGTGAGTGATCACCAATCAGGCAGGAGCGCGGCGAGACAGAATGGCGCCGCGCCTAAGGCCGGTTGTCACACCTACACAATCCATGTACACTCACACAAATGCAAAGCTCAGCTTATGCCTCGCGGAGTGTAAAGCTTTTAGTATTTTTTTAATTTGTTAGTTTTGTATTGTTTATATTTTACCTCGTTATCTAGTACCGCAATACCTAGTGCAACACGCTTACCTAGAAGATACCTATTCACTCTTCGCTCAAAGGTCCCTGAGTTCGACATGTTTGATTTTATCTATTCTATTAATTTACATTAAAAGAACTCAAAGAGACAATGTCATGCGTAATATTTTGAAATATATTCCGTCTCTGTCTCCTGTTTTTTTCTAATTTATTAGGGTTAGAAATAATTTATTTTTACCAAGTGTACGTTTTACGGAAGCATAAAAAGCATTGGCTTTACTTAGTTTGGGGTACGACGTAATAATAAATACTCTGAGCTAATCGCTAAGTATCTGAAATTTCTTCATACTTTTTTAGACAGTTTTAATACGAAATAATAAGTATTAAGATCATGTGTAGCATTTCAATAAAATTGTGAATCACGCATTTTAAGACACATTTATGCCTACCGAGCTACTAAATAAAAGTGGTCACGTGCGAGTCGGTCTCGCTCATGAAGGCTTCCGTATCAGCAAGTAGCATAAAGGTAGTTCGTTGTTACTTTAATCAGTGTTTTAACAACAGTGAATTTATAACGTATTAACATCGATATAATTAAAGAAACGAAGATGAGGTATGCCATAATCTAATGACAACATAATGTGGCGAGAATTTGTTTGTAAAATTTGAAAATTGAATTGTCAGCGAACGTACACAATTGTCAGCGAACGTACACAACTCCTTGTTGCGACTGAGACTAAATCAGGAGACGTCACCTGATTTTGCATCGCCATAGTAGAAGCGTGTTTGCCGCTTCTGCGTTTTTAAGAGTTCGATGCGTATTAAAATAAAACCACTTACTAGATCTCATTCAAACTAATTTTCGTTGATAGTTTACATGGGAACGTTTATCAAACACTTTTTTATTTTTGTCATTTATATATATTATCATAGAAGTTACAGGGGGGACATTTTACCACTTTGGCAGAGTATCTAACTATTCAGTTTAGAAAAAAAAATGTTAGAAACCTCAATATCATTCTTGAAGACCTTTCGATAGATAAACCATACGTAAGGTTTCGATGGAAAAAAAATGAGTTTCAGTTCTAAGTATGCGACACCCCTAAATTTTTTTGTTTTTATCCAAGTATTTTTAGTACAAAAATCTTAATCCGGCTTACAGAATACTTCTTACTAGAATCTACTTACCAAGTTTCAATAGTATTAGTTCTTATCGTTTAGTGCCTTGAAGAGGGTTGTTGTTATTTAAATGAGTGAATTTAAAATAATAAGACGCGGTCGCGGTCGCGTGTTACTCGAAAATGGATTCGAATATTACCAGCTCTCTAAATATAAAAATTTTCAAACATTATGGAGATGTGCCATGTACAAAGAAAACCAAATGCAGTGGAACTGTTACCACTTCTGAGGTAGGTACCTATTACTTTGTTCAACAAGTCATGGTATGAACCTAAATTCACACAACGGGTTTTTTATTATTACCTACTATATTTTTATTTTGTATTTTAGGGTGAAAAGGAAATCATTAAACATGTTGACCATGACTCTACCTGCATTCCTGATACAAATAAAGAAGTCATGTCCATTATAATTAATAATAGTGTTAGTGAAATGATGCTAAGTAATAAACCGTACCATAAGAAAACAGTGACTGCTTTAAAAGACACGGGTATAGATCTCATTAAAGAGTTACCTAGCTTCAATCAAATCAAGTCGTCGATTTACAGGAGGAGAAATAAATTAAATAATGTTAAGAAAATGAGTTACCTGAATGAGACTGTAAATGCAGTAGAAATACCTGCACCATTTTCAAAATTCATGTTGGCAGATTACAACGACGAGGCCGAGGGCGTCCGTATTTTGATTTTTTTTGCAGTAAAGAAGCCAGAGCTCTTTACGCGAAAAAGAAAATCCTTTTTCAGACGGCACTTTCAAAATTTGCCCAGTACCAGAGGTATCTAACTATTCAGTTTAGAAAAAAAGTGTTAGAAACCTCAATATCATTCTTGAAGACCTTTCGATAGATAAACCATACGTAAGGTTTCGATGGAAAAAATGGGAGTGAGTTTCAGTTCTAAGTATGCGACACCCCCAAATTTTTTGGTCGGCGCCATCGAACAACTAATGTTTTTATCCAAGTATTTTAGTACAAAATCTTAATCCGGCTTACAGAATACTTTTGTTGTTGAATGAATTACTAGAATCTACTAACCAAGTTTCAATAGTAAAGCATAGTTCAGAATAGTTCTTAGTTTCGGAAAAAAGTGGCTGTGACATACAGACGGACAGATAGACAGACATGACGAATCTATAAGGGTCCCAAATTTTGCCATTTGGCTACGGAACTCTAAAAAGTAGGCAATAATACATATTCATTATAGTTGATTGAAACTTTGTCACTTACAAGAATTTCTGACGTTATAATTTGTTAGTCTTGACTAAAATAAGAGTATTGTATTCATCAACTTGAAAAAATAAATAAAACTAGTTTTACGTACGATATTACAACAAAAGTGGATAACCAAACGGGTAATAACATCTACAGAAGACGAAACCAACACACTACGAAATAGGAAAGGAAACTTATAATGTTACTAAGCAAATGCACCTCCATCAACCTGATTGGAAATCCGGAGTAGGGGCAGTGCACGGTGGCGTTGGAGCCAGCCACCACCCGGACCGCGCCCGCGCTGCGGATGGACGGGGGACCTGCGGACCA
The DNA here is from genome assembly GCA_017562165.1 of Ectropis grisescens. Classification (NCBI taxonomy): domain Eukaryota; kingdom Metazoa; phylum Arthropoda; class Insecta; order Lepidoptera; family Geometridae; genus Ectropis; species Ectropis grisescens. The sequence continues at coordinate 30,461,640 of CM029771.1, forward strand.
ACCGCACTGTTAGTTGATGTACCCTTCCCAGTGTTAGCTCAGGAGTGGCAGGACTCCTTGCAGAGTCCGTCTGAGGAAGTACCACACTTGTGCCAGTCATTCTACCGCTGAGCAGTAATGTGGAAATATCACTATGTTACGGTGTAAAAAGCAATGTTTGCTGAGAAATTACAGGACTTAGAGACAAATGATATGTATCATATCTTGAGGTGATGAGTGCAGTGCAGTGCTAGGTAAAATTTATACTCTTCATGCCCCAATAGCTTATTGTTAGTGATCAGAACAGATACACGTAGAAAAGGAGGAGTCACTTGAATTTGTCTTTTCTTGCAGATTTTAGACACGAATGTGCCTTTCTTTATTTGAACTTGGCCAGATTGGTCCTATTCAGAGACTGTCTCAAGGACCAAGTTGAGATGCCAAGTTCAATCATGTCCTCTCTCAGTTCATGAGTTTGTTGCCCACTAGGTCTTGCGTTACATATCTCTCTCTAAAACGACTGTTCAAGGCTTTAAAGTATTTTTTGAACAAGAGTGCTGTGCCGTTGCCATTGAGCCATTGTGAAGAGATTCGCTGACAGTCACCGTATACGTTGAGTCGCGCGGAGTGCTCGACGCTCCCCTGCGAGTTGGCCGCGCGGCACGTGTAGCGGCCGCCGTCCTCGGCTCGCACCGACGTCAGGTTGAGCTGGCTCACCACGTCACCGCTCGCGCTCACCGACTGGCTCACCGACCTGGAAACACGACAACGATATCATACAATCTCTGTAAATCACCGGGGGTCTATTGTCAGCCTAAATTTGTTTTAGATTTCGTACTGCTCTCTCTTTTTTCCCCCTTAGAAGTACAGAGATAGCAACAGTAAAGTCATAGCTAATGGAGCCAAAGGATAAGTTTGTGAGGGTTAAGCAAATAACTTAATTTTTTGTAATGGGGTCATGATCGTCGACATATTATGCTCTACAATATCCGGCCTTTGTGTGATGGAATATTGCCGTTTGGCACCGGCCCAGGCCGCCTCGCTACAACATCTGTCCACTTACAGCAGAGTTGGCAATACAACCTACTCGTTACTCTGGACGACTACAAACACTATTATTTACTATGAAATCCTAAACATCTTGTGATGATAAGACGATAAACTCACTACAATACAGGGAGCCAGAAAGAAGTCTAGTATGTGGTTAAGTACATAAAAGAGTAGTAAGATATGTTCAACGTATTATATAAATAAATAAAATAAAATAAAATAAAATTTATTTCGATACCATACAATTTGTTTTAAAAACTATATGACCCATCAGCTCCCGAACTAGTCATAGACTGTGCATCGGGTGCCAATGGCTTCTCTAAAGTGTATTACAAAATAAATGCGAAATATTTAAACTAAATTTTGATGATTAAATCTACAAACCAAAATTAAAAAAGGTTGTATATACCGTATTATGTACAGTATACCCATGTTGATGGGATTGATAAACCTAAGTTAGTGTAGAGGCCGCCATAAAATACATTGTATTACAGTAGAATAACTTTATATAAACTTATAATATAGAACTCAACAAATATAAATGTATTACATCATATATATTTCAATATTATACAAATGCATATTCAAATCATATCACTTTTACTGAAATTTGGAGTACGTTAAAACATAAAATTAAAATTTGAATGCAAAAAAAATTAATAACAAAGTGACTATTTTTACTTTTGTCCCCTTTTTTGTCGTCCAGTGTACAGGTTATCTAATAAATCCTCAATACCCTGATAGTCAAAGCATTTCAACCAACAAGTTATAATTTGCTTTATTTTGTTATTGCTGCAGTTCTTTGTATTATATTCCTTATTTAGTTTTGTGTACAGAAGAGGGGCGATGGTACTGAACCTCTTTTGCGCAAATATTTATTATGTGATGATGAGCTTCATTACCAGCCCACGAAAAATCTGTGTAGTGCGCTAAACGAAGTGTTCTCTTCCAAAAGAGAGGATATGCAACGTCACACTCGAAATTAAAGAAATATTAATTCCGCCAAGTAAGCCAAAGAGGGTAAGAAACATTCAACTGCTGCTCTTTACTACTGCTGTATCTCGTAAAGAAGAAAGAAGGCAGTAATACCGATGCAAGTGCGGCGTGGGCTCGAGCGGCGCGCCGTCGAGCAGCCAGGTGAGGCGGGGGGGCGGCGCGCCGGCCGCCGCGCAGCGCAGCGACAGCGCCGGGCCCGGGTGCAGCGCCTGCTCGATGAACGTATACACCAGCTCCGGCGCCGTGTCTGCGGGGGAAACATACTTGGATTATGTATGGAGTACTATTGTGGGGCAACCATGACTTTTGTAGTGGTAGGACTCTTGGCAGAGTCCGCCTGGGGAAGTACCACACCTTTGCCAGTTATTCTACCGCCAAGCAGTAATGTGCAAACATTACTGTGTTCCGGTTTGAAGGGCAATGTTTCCAGAGAAATTACAGGGCTTAGAGATATAAGATCTGTGATCTCTGGGTGACGAGCGCAGTGCAGTGCAGGTAATAATTTGGACTCTTCATGTTCCAATAGCTGCGTGTCACTGTGCTGTTATGTGTCAGGTATGTTGCTTACCATCAGGCACATGTCCGGATCGTCTCGTCACTCTTTATTTAAAAAAAAAATAGTTTTCTAAAAACTGCAAGAGTTCCAAATAACTAATCCAATCTTTTATTTAATTAATTTTGATTGTTTGTAACATTCAAACAACTCACATAATTAGAAAACGTTCATTTATTACTATTTTATTAATTAATAAACGTGTTATCTATGAGTGACACGATCAATTTAAATTTACCCTTAACCACCGCTTAAGTTTTTTTTGCTAATTACATCGACGTCATTGGTCGATTCGAAGACATTAAAAAAGCAACCCACATGACATAGGTTTTTTTTTAACTTTTATAGGTTTACACTTGACCGCCATCTCGCCTGATGTTAAGCGACGATGCGGTCTACGATGGAGCGTGTTTACCTAGAAGAAACCGATTCACTCTCGATTTGAAGACACCAAGATTATAACTATCGGGGAAAACCCACTCAGGCAACTCATTCCACAGCTTAGATGTTCTTATCACAAACGTAGAGTCAAACCTCTTCGTCCGTGTCTTTGGAATATCCACCATGAAACGGTGCCGCTTCTTTGAGTTCCGAGAAGTACGATATAAAAAAGAGCAAGGAGGTATTAGATCATGCAGATCAGTTGCACACTCTCCGAAGTGTATCCGATAAAAACCGATAAGCTAGCAATCTTGCGGCGATGTTCAAGACTTTGAAGTCTTTTTCGCGCTAGAATGTCTTTGCCTATGAGCCTTTTGGCACGCCTCTCGATCGATTCCAGAGCCTCAAGCTGATACTTAGCCGATCCATCCCAAAGGTGCGAACAGTACTCCATACAAGAGCGAATCTGTGCTTTGTATAACAAAAGTAATTGTTCAGATTTGAAGTACTTTCGCACCTTTGAGAGGACACCTAGTTTTTTGGCAGCTAATTTAGCCTTGGACTCGATATACGAGGTTACGAATCACGAAGCCTGTGGTGTGGTTAATTTGAAAAAATAAATGGTTGCAGAGGTGCTCATTCTTTGCAATACAGAATCAATTCAACAGTTTAGCTTTGATTTACTATTGAAGCTTCCAACAAAAAACTTCGCACTAGTTAAAATACGAGTAATACCTCAGTCAATCCTTTTTATTTCCCCTGTTCATGCTGTACCACATTCGTCACTCAAAAACTCAAACTCGACATGACGGCTTTCCAACGCCAATATATCACGTATCAGTAAAGCGGTAAAAAATCTCCCGTTATCCATCAGAGCTGTAATATATTGCAACATCAGTTGCGTCAAAACAGAATCCAATGGGTATGGGAGCGATCGCGACAAAGCGAGACTGATGGAACGGACCTTATTTCTGGAACAATCGGCGAAAAGTTTACGTTGCAACGTTGATCGATGGGGAGACATTGTGCAGTATGTCAACTCAGTACAGGCATGTGGGTCAAACTTTTGTAGCTTATCGGTTTTTTATCGGATACACTTCGGAGAGTGTGCGACTGATCTGCATGATCTAATACCACCTTGCCCTTTCTTCTATTGGACTTCTCGTTCCACAAAAGGGCGACATCGTTTCATAGTTGATGCTCCAAAAACGCGAACGAAGAGATTTGACTCCACGTTTCTGATAAGAACGTCTAGGTTGTGGAATGCGTTGCCTGAGTGGGTTTTCCCTGATGACAATCTTGGTGTCTTCAAATCGAGAGTGAATCGGTTTTTTCTAGGTAAGCACGTTCCATCGTAGATCTCATCATCGCTTAACATCAGGCGAGATGGTGGTCAAGTGCGAACCTATTATAGTTAAATAAAAATAAATAAAAACTTTTGGTCTTGGATTGTTGAATATTATGCTTCTCGTATGTAAGTACTCAGACAAATTATTCTTTGCTCTAAGGCAATGTTTTATTAGTGAATGTGGTGACGGCTTTGCGTAAATTGTATTACTTGTCCGTCCTTACATAATTTACATATCTATCCAATTTTAGCAGTAAATGTTCGGTTACAATCCTAGTTGTAAGGAATTGATTATATTAGCGAGTGGTTTGCTAGAATGATCTCTCTTAGCATCGATCTTGGCCTTTCTTTGATCTTCAAAATTGATATTATAAGTGTCATATAGAGGTTGATACTGCAAGTATCATATAGAGGCGTTAAATAACACAAGATTTGCTTAGGGTTTCTAGCCCTAAGCAATGTTGTAAAGCAAAGTATAGACGAATTTTTATATTTATAATCAAATGGAAAAAAGTGAATAAACTTTTACTCGACATTGTTAACTGTCGTTCTAATTTACCGTGCCCCTTTATTCTGAGTGATGTATCGCATCCGTTTATCAAGGATCACGGACGGCTAACGAGGCAGCCGATAATATTACGTAGCCCGCCATCTCGAACGTTAGTTACGTTATTTTATATTAATCTGAATAAGAAATAAACATCATAAACATCATAAAACAAACACATGTTGAAACAAATGGAAAGACTAGAACCAACACAATTTTCTGTTATAAAAAAAATGCAGTCATAGGATTACTGATTCAAGTGACAATTCATAACTCACTCATTTTTAAATGAATGCATGGGGGACGGGTGAGTAGTGCTACGCGAGCTACCCGAGCATTCATTTGTAATGATTGCTTACTTGTAGAATTAAATTTTATATATAGTCTTGCTTACTGTGATGTCACGAAATACTGCTATTTGGCATCATGGTGACACAAATCCATACAATTTTCCGCTACCAAAAAGAGCAGCAAAGCAAAAGACGTTTTAACTTCAAAAATAAGTGCTATTATGTGGCAGGCATGTTGCTTACCATCAGGCACATGTCCTGCACGTCTCGTCACTTTTATTTAAAAAAAAAACTAAAAAAAAGTATGAAACCAATTGCGATAAGAATATAATATATACGAGTTTGAAACAATTTTTTTGAACCTTTGTAAGATAGAGTTCAATTATCAACATACTTACACCGAGGTAAGGAAGTATGTAATCGAGGTGTGCTTATTCATTTTCACGTGATTTGCAAATTACTTCTTCCTAATTAAATAAATTACTCATGATTTATGAGGACATGTTTCACGTGTAGGTATCAAATACATTTGGTATTTTAAGTGCAAAAAATGTAGCAAATTATTTTCAACACAACACTTTTAAAAGCTAGATAAGCTGTAATACATTTTTTTTACTAGATACATGTTAAATTTCGTAATTGTATCAATAAAATGCACATATCTCAACCCAAAAACTTTCATCTTTATAACATTAGTGTGATGACAAATTACCGGTTTCTAGAAATATCGTTGAATCTGTTAGTGTTGCAAACCGCCGCAAATTAGACACAGAACATTTTAGCTCGAAAATCTGCAGCCCACCAAACCCATACGGCTAATTGCCATTTCTCATCTCATAATTCCCGGTCCGGCCGCAAATCACGTTGGCAGCGCGTCACAGCTAATGCAAACAAATAATTCAATTGCCTCGTAACCGTCGCAACACTAGTAGCGAAATAATACAACGGTCAGTGCGGAGTCGCGGTGCAAGATGTGAGCGCGAGCGGGGATGAATTATGGGGCAAGTGTCGGACGCAGTGACATACGGTCTGCTGCGGTGGGGCAAGTCAGGAAAGAAACTTAGGAGACGTTTGTTTTACTAATTAATACGTCCTGCTACGTCTTGTACTGAACCCTAAAAAACATGATCTTATACCACCTTGCCCTTTTTACTATCGTACTTCTCGTAACTCGAAGAAGCGGCACCGTTTCATGGTGGATATTCCAAAGACACGGACAAAGAGGTTTGACTCTACGTTTATGATAAGAACGTCTAGGCTGTGGAATGAGTTGCCTGAGTGGGTTTTTCCCGATAGTTATAATCTTGGTGTCTTCAAATCGAGAGTGAATCGGTTTCTTCTAGGTAAACACGCTCCATCGTAGACCGCATCGTCGCTTAACATCAGGCGAGATGGCGGTCAAGTGTAAACCTATTAAAGTTAAAAAAAAAAGAAAACATAAGCGCCACGAATATACCTGGGATATACAGCCAATAATTAAGATTCATTTTATTCCGAAAGTCAAAATGTTATCAACAAAGAGTTTCAATAAGGGTAATAAAGTTTAACGGCAGTCCATCGCGTCGCCCCCACAATTTCAGTTACTGCACGTTTTTGTATTCTGAACGCAAATTCTCTATCTGCACCACCTGCGCATAGTTTGCTTCTAATTATAGCGAATGCGAAAATCATATGTCTAAAATCTTTGCACATATAAAAATATTGTTATGTTTGACAATTATGGTACTTTTTAATATTGATTATTCAGTTTTGGCAAACTTTGTGTCAGTTATTAAACTAAAATAAATAAACCTGGAAAATGTTTGAAAACAGTTCCAATTTATTAAGTTTGTATCATATCATAATCTTTATTCGCGTTGTCCCGGAAAATAAAGGAAACGGGAACTACGTGAGTAAAACCGTGGGGCGCTGCTAGTATTAAATAAATTAGCCACCTTCAAAAATAGAACAACTACAAAACGAAAAGGCAAAGTCCAAATTAAATATGAAACTGAGATTTCGTCGCTTAGACCGGCCGCGGCCCCTCGCTGGCAGGCTGCCCGTTCGCTACGTTCCTCTTGTAAATGCATCGTTTTGCCCAATTTACGCGCATCCCAGCGCTGCGCTGATAGCCCACTAATTGTGTAATTGGGGAAGATCGCTCGCGGTCACAGCCGCGTGTAATTATGATATTGCTTATATCTTTTCATACTTCAAATACTAAACTAGTGTAAAACGGAAGACCATTTTCACAATCTCATGTTGAGGGTCAAAAGGATCAGCTGTGAAGTTTTAATTTAAATTAAGATTAAGAATATATTCTGGATACCATTTTAATGTTAATATGCTGTGTCGTTGCAATTACATAATATTTGTTGTTTCTGTTACGTCTGGAAATCACTTATACTCGGAATAACAAGTCAATAATAAGATAATCAAGAAGATCAGCTTTGGTAAGGTTTTTTTAAATAGAGTTTTTTTCGAAATCTGGCATTGAAAATTCTGACATCTTATCTCGCCGAAAGAACTATGAATGTAGACATAGAAGGTGTATTATCTGATTCTCTGCGTGTGGATGTGGGAGTTCCCCAGGGCTCAATTTTGGGTCCTTTTTTATTTTTAGTTTATATCAATGACCTCCCTTTTCTTATGCAAAAATTTGCAAAAATTGTTTTGTTCGCTGATGACACGTCATTACTATTTGATATTGAAAGGAAGTCGCCTGATACTGATGACATAAACTTTGCACTAGACGAAGCACTGAACTGGTTTAGTATAAATAGTTTAGCCTTAAACTCGAAAAAAACGAATTGTGTTAAATTTTCACTGGCTAGAAATAATTCTTTTAACTCAGTAATTATTGATAATGATGAGTTACGTTTCACCAATACAACACAATTTTAGGTCTGAAACTTGATGCCAAGTTGCAGTGGGAGAGCATATTAAAGAATTAGCGGGTAAACTAAGCTCAGCGGCATATGCAGTCCGTAAAATAAGAGATTTAACTGATGTTGCTACAGCAAAAACTGTATACTTCAGTTATTTCCATTCTATCATGGCATACGGAATTTTACTATGGGGAAATGCTGCAGATGCTCTTAAATCGATTTTTGTATTACAAAAACGAGCCATCAGGTATATTTACAAGTTGAAGCCCAGGGAATCTCTGAGAGAATTGTTCAAAACAATCAATATCTTAACAATGCCAAGCCTTTATATTTACCACAAGATAATGTATGCTAGAAAGCATTGTAATAGTTTTACTAGGAAATGTGATACGCACAATTATAATACAAGAGATAAATTAAAGTATATTGTCCCCAGAACACGACTTTCAAAAATTCAAAAATCATTTAGATACAATTGTATTCAGTTTTATAATATGTTACCTGATTGCCTAACTAGCCTAAATGACAAAGCTTTTAAGTTGGCAGTCAAAAAAGTTTTGACTAAAAAGGCATACTATAAAATACAAGATTTTTTAGAGGACAAAAAGACCTGGCAACACTTGACATTAGAAAATTTAAATGAATTGTGACAAATGTATATTGTTTTTTTCTTTGATTGAATTCTCAGATTTTATTTAATTTGACATTACCCATAATTTAATACTGTTATGTTCTGTTTTTATTTTGTTGTTTTTATCTGACATTGTGTATTTAATGTTTCTATAATTTGACGTTCAAAAGTGTACCCATGTACCAAATTGATAAATAAATGATTGAATGAATTGAATGAAAAGAGCATATGACAAAACCTACGTGGTAATTTTAACACGCCTGTTGAGAATGCCATGCAGTCATTGCAAAACCAACCATTGCCCAAGCATCGTACTGTGCTTGTACTCAGAGATATAAGAAAAGACAGAGGAGTATTATGAAATTCCACGAGATTATCAATGCTGATGATTAAACTGGTGAAAATTCAATCACCTTTAATGAAGAATGAGAAGAAAAAGCTGAACCAAACAAAAATTTGTGCAACAAAATAGATTAATAAATTTATGTACTGGGAACCATTACAAATTCAACTTGTAACCAAAACTTTACAAATTGTGATTGCTATTATGATCAAAATATGGTTACAACTGGGCTGAATTAGCGTATGTTCATGAAATATTCATTGTGATTATAAATTGATGTCCCCGAATAAAAACTGGGAAGAATAAGGTCGCAATAAAACGTTCGCTGACTGCGAGCGGACCACTAACTTGAATAGATTACTGTGAGTTACGGTCCATAGATCCGCGCCATTAAAGATGATTCATGCCACGCCGACACAGGGCCGTGACGGGCATAAACACGCACTGTCAGACCACGGACAAGATAATATTCACCATTAATAAGACTCCATAAGTTGTCGTGGTAAGTAATATGCCACGAGAGAATTGACCTTGAAAAAGTTGCATTATCTCTAAATATAAAATACCCACATCATTGGTTTTATTATCGCTAAGTAGTAACATGCAAATACCACTGTATTCTGGTTTGTACGGAAATGCTTACAGAGAAATTACAGGTTTCAATCAGATATCTTAGGGTGACGAGTGGGGTGTACTGCAGGGCAATGATTTGGACTTTTCATGTTTCTAATATCCAATAAACATGACGCTGCTGTGGCAGAATTACTACATACTTTCCATCAGGCACATAATATGTTGCCTGTTAAGCCCTGATAAAAAACCAATCGCTTTCCTATTTGTTGCTAAAGAACTCTCTTGCTAGGTAGCTCTCAGGTGATTTTTGAGCTTTGTAACTAAACAAATTGCGTGGCAGCGCTACGCAGAAGGCGCACTTGGCATGTTTCATGCAATATGTATGTTTTGTGCAATATGTTTGTGATGTGCTCCGTTTGGGTCGCGGCCAGTGCTCGCGACGGGTCCGTGTCGGAAGCGAGTCGGCTGTTGGCGGAGTATAAATCATCCATTATTCCATTAGTGTGGTTGGATTATGCCGCATTGACTTATGGACGGTTCCACGTAGTCGCAGGAGTTGTATGATAAAGAAATATTAGCCGGTGTGGTATTTATGTTGCCTGTTTTACACAATTGGGGGTATCAATATTTTACTAATAACAAAAATATAAGCGAGTTTCACAAATCGGCAAACGTACTGTAGGACACCCTGAGACTAGATGGAGTGACGATATACGGAAGACAGCAGCCAGTGGATGGATACGTGTAGCTGAGGGTAGGACTGAGTGGCGAGCCATGAGAGAGGCCTATGTCCAGCAGTAACTATTTTTAGATAAACCTTCACATCTTCATAATATAGTTGAGTAGTAGTCTGTAATCATAAAATAATTACCACAACACATAATTAGTCTTGTGACACGAATCTGTCTGTAGAAGACGTAGGTACTCTTTGAATGATAATGCATTTTGTAACGTTCACTCAGAACAGATACGTTTAAAAAGAACTGTGTTTCAAAATATGAAACTAGCGGCCGAGCTCCGAGCTTGTTCAGGTTGAGAAATTAATCGATATAATTCTATATTCAATAACAGTGTATGCTAATGTTATAACAGACAGATCGACAATTTCGTATGTATGTATATCAATAAATCTTGGAAGCAACACTCATTGTAGGATAAAGTTTCAATATGAATATGTACAAATATTAATTAGAAAAAAATGTAATATTACATAAACAGGACCAACTAGATTTATATAGTATTTTCTAGTAATGACACAATTTAAAAAATCAGTCAAACCTTTGATTTTATTGCGAAATAAACATAGAAAATAAGTTTGCATATCTTCAATTCGTATACTACTAGGGTCATAAAGATTTATTTCCCTATTGCCGTTACTTATGTGTTCTTGTGTTAGGTGTTCTTCCAGACCTTTAATCTAACTGTGTTCCGAATTTCAATATTTTCCGTTCAGATATCCCGACGTGATTGAGCGATAAACATCCAAACTTTGACATTTACAACATTAGTGGAATAGAATACTAGTTGATCCGACAAAATTCGAGACACTGTGTTTTTTTAGTTTAAAATGATTAACTTATTAAAATTCTGGCTAAACATCAGAACGTCAATCTGCCAATGTTTGCCATTACAAGTGTATTAAAGACCTGACAATAACGGCATACTGAAATAATAACACTTAATTATACCTGCGATAATTGGACACAGTCGTTCCGGAATTGAACGCAATCATTCATTTCAGCGATTCATTTTAATTTATATAAATTAAACAATTATTAGCGTTATAGCAATAACTACAAATTGAAGCTGTAAACCACTGAAACACCTTTCAATAAATTTACCAGTTTCATTCACACGCGTTAAAGCAACTGAACTTTATTGTTGTTTACTAGTAATACCTCTCCACCGGCTTCTCCCACAATCCAGTTAACTCAGAGCAACCCTTCCTAGGTTACGAGCTGGCAAATTACTTGTGTAGACAAGGGACGGGTAATGTGTAGCTTTAGAGTATTAATTTTCTGGCTATGATAGTGTGGCGAATCGCTCCATTACCGACCTTGTTGGGTTAGACTCCTATTTAGTTACACTATCTGTCATGGGCCAGTTTGTTGGTGTAACATGTTAAAGGGTTAACTAAGTCGTGGGCTTTTACGAAACGTTTTATTAAGGTCGGCCTCATCAGCATCACGTTACTGAAGTTGGGTAGCTGGTTTTGGGATAAAATAATTTTAATTATTTTTAATTTATTTACATGTTGTGGTAGCCTAGAAGTGAACGCGTTTCATTTCATAGCTGTGAGGTTGTAATTTTTGCCTTTATTGTTGAAGGAAAAAAGTTCTATGGAAATCGTCATGTTCTAAATAAAACATAATATTATGAGGTAATGCATCTTCTGCTGAGTCGCACTTGGCTTGCGTAGTGGGTTCTGGTTGTCACTATCTCTTTGTAAGAAAAGGCTTTGAGTGCTTGCTCCGCTGGGAGCTAGGTGCGGTGAGAACATCAATTGGAATGTTATTTATGCAATGCATCATCATCGTAGGTATTACAGGATTTGGGAACTAGTATTGAGACAAATCATTCATGCCTTTGGTTCACTTTAGCATGTTTAAGTTGGACCACCATTGTTGCGATTTGATAACAAATCTAAAGTAATTTAAATCTACCTTATCAACTTCATTTTTGTAAACTTCTACTAAATTGTTGTTGCTTTTGAACAGCAAGTGTGTTATACAACATCAATTTAGCTTATACTGACAATGGATAATCACTTCAAAGTGAAAAGAGAATGTGTGGGCAGGTAACAATCGTAATTCAGCTTAAGTGACTAAGTAGGTATACATAACGGGTAAGCTATTAATAATATGATTTTCGTTTACGATCCCGGAAACCCTTGCCTAAATATATACTACGAAACAATTGCACCTACTTGTATTGTTGTGTAGTAACACCCACTCACAGTTCGGGTCACAACTCTACAAGTTCAGTAGTTTGTGACTGCCTAAATCACCGACCGGTGTTTGGGGTGGAACAATAATGCGATCGCTGGGCATTAACTTAATTTCCATTTGAAATGGCTACAAACTGCGGTCGGGGTACTCCCTGGCGTCTAACTCCGGACACACTCGGTACAGCCACGCTGGTATGTATTATTCAGGCCTATGAAGGATCAGGCCTATGTAACGGGGTCAGTTGAATTTAGCATGTTTTGGTCGTTATTCACTATATCTCGACATCATCAACATACCAAGTGAATACGTTTGTAATAAATTATTTTTAAGTGCTGATATATCTGGAGTCAGATTGATGTAGGTTTAGCAGAAAACCCAATTATCTACATTATTATTTGTCATTAAAATATTGTTTCATAAAGTTTATGATTTGTTAAATGAACTGATCATTTCACATATGAGTTTGTCGTGAATTAATTTAACATGTATGACAACCATGTTAGTTTTCTTAATAAAAAATATGACAGCGATGTTATTTTTTTACAATCATCCTTTTGATTTGCGTTAAATAACTAAACAGTGTCTCTTGATACACATAAATATTCAAACTTTAGTGGTGTTATATTCATATTTCAAAATATTTCTGGTTAATCACAACATTTTCACTTGTCAATTTAGTAATCCACGTTCATATTCTCCAACAACAGCAATACATAATTCTAATTATTTACTGTAATACGTTTACAAGAGGTTAAAACCATGAATAGCAATTAAGAAGACAAATAAAATTTGTTTACTAATTAAAGTATTATCTTTCTGTATTTAAAAAAAAAAATGTCTATTCTTCGAGTAAGCATCCGGTGTTGATTAAGTGCAGTGCACTACAGCCTGTACACGTCCAACGTTCGTCGGGTCATGCGGGTCGCTCGTTTGACGTCCGCAATAGATCGCCGGCGTCCGGCTTATGTGAATGGCCTGTGAGGCTCCGGGATTATCGTGGTCAAAGATCAGGCGCTGTATGAGCCAGCGAGCGACGACAACGACCAGGCTGAGGGATACAGAAGCATAGGTACTAGCAAACTGTTAGTATGCGACTTTGACGTTTAATAGATACGCTTACTATGATACAAAAAAATCGTTCTTAATTTTTATTACGAGAAAATTGCACATTCAATTTAAAAAAATGCATGTTGTCATAAATGCAAATCATAAACATAAATATCAAAGATTTGTGTCGTTTGTAAACAATCATTTTTGAAACTGCTACTGAAACTATTTTGAATAAGAAGAGTCCAGATAGCTTTGAACTACTTTTCTGTACGTTAATACGCTCGTCATCCTGAGATTTAAGATGGTTTGTCTCTTTCCCCTGTTATTATAATAGATACATTGGCCTTCAAACCAGAACTCACAGATGATTGCACATAACTACATGATAGTACAACAACAAGCAATGGCGTAGTACTCTTCCAATTTGAACGCTGCAAAGAATCCTACTACTACACTGCTGATGAGAAAAACAAATTAACTGTCTATAATGTTTGGGAAAACTGAATTGTCTTGGTGAACTTAAACTAACATTGTTAAAAACCTTGACTATGCTATGTAATATACCTTTTTTCAAATATTCTAATGAATACGATACAAAAATATAAAATACATACTAATCGGGTTTTACAAAAACCGGCAAAATTAAGTTTGAAAATGCAACTCAGATGGATTATGCACTGAAATCTTATTTGCTTAGTTCTCCATAAAATTTCGTCACTTGTACCACACCCCAAGTCATATAAATTGCACCAGCGGCTGACGCGTTCCGTCGCTGCAACTGACGTTAATCAATACCGGACAAATGGTTCACTGACCCATTTCCCCTTCTCTGTGACAATTACGCCCGAAATTACAAGCTCTCTGCCAATTTACGCCTTACCGCCTTTACATACGGTCTTAATTGCTGCCAGGTGCTAGAATCTAATTTTCAGACCTAGCCTTTATTGCTGTCAACTTAAAGAGCAAATTGTCATGCCGCGTGAGGCTTACTATAATTTGACCAATTGAACTGAATTTTTGAAAGGCTTTCATAGTGGTTAAGGGACTTTATAGTGAAACGGTGTCATCAAGTATGGTTATTGAGTATGGTAGTTACCTAGACATTAAGTAATGGTTTAAGGTAGGCTTCATGTATGCTTTTAGATATGCTTTGGGATATTCATATCAGTAGTGCGCAAAGACAATTAATTACCCATTTGACTGATCGTACGACTCCCGCTCCCTAGCATTTTATGAGCATAATACACATCTAATCTACCGTTGAACCCGTTGATATTTTCTTTGCATCCTGCTCTGTCTCTAAAAGTTCGCATAACTCTATCTATATATAACTTCGTTATTCGTATCGTGTTCGTATAACTCTAGTTCGTCCAATCATTGGTGGAAAGTAGTGCCACGTGACATGGATATTCGGCTTATCACAGCGCGATTTTTTACCTCGTCCTGCGCCCCCCGCTGGTGACTTATGAATTTAAGCAGATTCGTTTCATGCCCGATCAACAGGGTGCTTAATCTGTGGAAGTACGCCTTCTACATTAGCCCAAAGTAAAGGTCACTTAAACTAATAAACTACGCTTACTTATTTATTTCAACATGAAACTTACAGTTATAAAACCAACACATTACATGCTTCAGCTAATACATGCAAGGACTACGGCCCAGAAATTGCCCAATTTGTTAAAGAAAGTATCCAAATCTGGCTTTTTTTTTTTAATTTAAATTAGCTACTCCACAGACTCTGGGGTCCGTGACATTTGTCATTACAATTATCTTTTTTTTTTTACAAATTTCTTGGGTTAGGAGAAGAAAAGGAAAATAGGGGGGTGTTGTGAACAACAAATCCAAATCTGGCTTTTACATAAAAATTATTTTCAAAAAAAAATTAATAAAAAATAAGGTCTTTCCATAAAAAGCTCACAAAAACCCTTTTAATATCACGCTACCCGTGGGTCGTGAGTTCGATTTCCACACTGTATGAACATTTGTGTGATGAATACAAATATAATTTAAAACTCAATACCTACTCAATCATTTTATTGCTAACATTATGGTACATTTGTTGGTATTTATTCCGAGTGTAGATTTATCTATAATATAGTACCTATGTATTCTAGATCCCATAATACAAGCTTTGCTTAGTTCGGGGCTAGATGGTATTGTGTGAAAAGAATAACCACCTGTATTTATTTCTATGTATGTAATATAAAAATGGATTGTTACGTGACTGTCTACACAAATCACTCAAAACAAGACAGTCCTAAACAAATAATGTCAAGTCCATTATTCAAGATCTCAGAGCAGAGAGAACAATCAATTAAAATACAGACGTTATAGTAATTGAATTTCTACAGCTTTTAGGAATAAAGAAAAGAAAATACTCAAGTAGTTTAAAAGAAGACTGGACGTTAATATGCTGATAATGACGAAAAAACATCCAGCAATGTTTCCTTTTTAACCCCTGAACAACAAAAAAGTATGAAAACTAACGTGTAAAACATCCAGCAAACTCCGTTTTAGTCAACCAGTCCGACTGAACAACAAAAAAAAAAAAAGTGTTTTGAGTTTGACCTCGATGTCTGTCTGTTTGTCTATCTGTCTGTCTGTCTATGTGTGTTGTGTGTCTGTGGCATCTGTGTAGACAAAACAAATCGACCGATATCAATATAATAATAATACATATAATATTGATTCAAGATGGCGGCCTCCACAATATGGCAAATACAATTTTTTCACAACCTCCCTCAATATGGGTACCAAATGAAAGGGGCTGGTAGAATAATGTACAAAAAAAATTTTTTTTTTTAAATGTTGGTGGACAATTCACACACAATACCATCTGACCCCAAACTAAGCAAAACTTGTGATATGGCGGCCAAATAGTTGATATAATACTTTTATAGTTCTAAATACATACTTATTATACATAGAAACATCCAGACACAGTGCAAACATTTGAATTCATCACACAAATATTTTCACTAGGTGGGAATCGAACCCACGACCTTCGGCGTCGCAGGCAGAGTTACTACCCACTAAGCCACGAGGCCAGCAAATATTAAATCGAAGGTAAATCAAAAATTTTAATTCTGGTCTTGTTTTCTATAAAAGTTAGACGTTCTGTCATAATCAATCACCCTGCAAGCACATACAAACCCTGAGTTGTTTAAACAATTTCAGTTAGAAAAGTAACGATAGATACTACCTACCTACCTACCTACCTACATGCGTCAAAACCACCAGCTAAAAACAATTGGTTTTTAAGTGAAAACTTCTTTTTAACATACACATACAAAATTTTCTTGGGCTGTGAATTGAATTCTAGCGTCACACTCGGCAATGATAATTGCCAATGGGAATGCCTGCATTTCCCATTGGCAATTATTTTTGTAGTGGTAGGACTCTTGGCAGAGTCCGCCTGGGGAAGTACCACACCTTTGCCTTATTCTACCGCCAAGCAGTAATGTGCAAACATTACTGTGTTCCGGTTTGAAGGGCAATGTTTCCAGAGAAATTACAGGGCTTAGAGATATAAGATCTTAGATCTCTGGGTGACGAGCGCAGTGCAGTGCTAGGTAATGATTTGGACTCTTCATGTTCCAATAGCTGCGTGTCACTGTGCTGTTATGTGTCAGGCATGTTGCTTACCATCAGGCACATGTCCTGATCGTCTCGTCACTCTTTATTAAAAAAAAAAAAATATGATATCTAGAAATGCTAACGCATTTCAACGCATGGCCATGCTCATAGCCACGCCCTCAGGTTTCACGTTCCAGTTTCCGTAGTATCCAAAGTAAGCTATCAGATTCTGAGTTTATACGTTTTCACTTGTATCAGTAGTTCCTATGACTGCCAATTTTTTTGTATATTTCTTAGCTGACCAAGCTGGTCAAGTTCATTTTGGTAGATGTTCTCGAAAGCTGTAATTCTTCAAATAAGCACATTTCTTCATTATGCTGTCCTATACCGTTAAAGCCAATGACGATAAAAAACATGTACATCATTTTCTTAAAAATATACCCTTGAGTGCTGTCGGGAGGTGTGAATGTGTCTCTGTAAAATTGTAAAAAGCATCAAATTATAATCTAACAACGTCAGATTACAAACAAACCTACCGTGAGATTATAATTGGTGGTGTTGTAATTGAATGTTATTATAATAATGGTTTATATTATACACTAAGCTACTGCAGTTTTTAAATTCTAAAATTGATTTAGATGGGAAAAAATACGCGTATCTAACCAAATCGTTCAATTCAATAAACCCAGAATACAATTAATGGACTGAATTCAATATCCATAGCCATTTCCAATTTATTTCAACATCCAAACTAATTGTCAAACTTGATGAAGCGGTTCAAATGCTAGATAACTGAGTTACCAACACGATACATTTGTTAAAAAAAAAATACAATACTATAATTCTTCATTAAATAACCACAAAGCAAAAAAAAAAACATAAAGATTACAAAACAAGGAATAATAAATACTCTAGCAATTTAATTGGCGGACTTACCGCTTAGAAAGAATATTTATCTGTTGAAGTCCTTCAATGTTTATTTAAATCCCAGCAATTCCCCGTGGGCTTCTCGTAATTTTTCCGTCATAAAAAAAGTTGCTTATTCTTATAGTTACTCCAGATTTTATTCTAACTTTCGAAGTTACATCCAGATCCGTGCAGCCATTACGAAGCTAAACGTATAAGAAACATTGTAACTTTCGCATTTATCATATTCGTAGGTTTCACAGCTGAATGAGCTGACTCACAGCCAACTGAGGCACGATAACACGATACTACAGTAAATACCTCGATGCTACTCCTATCTCTGATGTAAATGTCTTCTCCGTATATATTCCACGAGCGGCTCGCACCCGGTTCCGCCGCGGTGTAGCCGACACAATAGAACTCTGCTGTAGACTCCAGGAAGCGGAGTAAATAGCGATTTGCATCAGAAGTGCGAGCGGCTGATTGTTTGAACAACTCTATAGAGGTACTCATTAGCTGACTCAACTCCATTGTGCTCGAAATGTAATTATCGTCAGGCAAATTTGTGAAGTTTGATTACTTTTTCTAAACACATTTACGGGGACGTAAAAAGTAAGAGTAGCATTTCTCACTTTGTTTCGTTTTTTATGCATTAATAAATTTATAAAACTAAAATTATAACAGTTTATTAAATTAAAATTATAATAAACTGTTTTCAAAAACTAAAAAATAATGTACATATCGTTTGTGAATCAACGACAATTTGATTACTTAAATCTGTTAACATATCATCTATAACACCTCAAGGTAGGTATCAAATTTTTAGCAAACTGGCAGATGACCATCATTACGACTGCTTTTAAGCATCGATATCTTCAACGACGGCGAGCTTGCTGTCGAGATGGTCCGTAATCCGAACAAATACATTTATTACGAATAGTAGTGGTGATGGTGTCTATCCAAATCACTACTCCAAATCACTTTCATCCCTATTTTGCTTATCGACGCCGTAATCCCTCTTTTACTAGCTTGTATGCAACCAAGATTCCTCTCGGCTGCGCGTTGTTATAGTAACCGGCAAGTACAACTTCTTCCCGACTCGCAAGAGCTACCTACAGGCCACTGGTACTGGCTGCGATGCCTCCCTCACGCAGCTCGCTGGCCACCTTCCCCCCCCGCTCAGCCACGCACTCGCACTGGTGCATGCCGCGGTGCCCCCTCACCTCCGAGCCGCAGCTCGCCGGCCGCCTGCGCCGCGTCGCCCCCCCGCTCGGCCACATGCCGCGGTGCCCCCTCACCTCCGAGCCGCAGCTCGCCGGCCGCCTGCGCCGCGTCGCCCCCCCGCTCGGCCACATGCCGCGGTGCCCCCTCACCTCCGAGCCGCAGCTCGCCGGCCGCCTGCGCCGCGTCGCCCCCCCGCTCGGCCACATGCCGCGGTGCCCTCACCTCCGAGCCGCAGCTCGCCGGCCGCCGCCTGCGCCGCGTCGCCCCCCCGCTCGGCCACATGCCGCGGTGCCCCTCACCTCCGAGCCGCAGCTCGCCGGCCGCCTGCGCCGCGTCGCCCCCGCTCGGCCACATGCCGCGGTGCCCCTCACCTCCGAGCCTCAGCTCCTCCGCCTGCGCCGCAGCTCGCCACATGCCGCCTGCGCCGCGTCGCCCCTGCGCCGCGTCGCCCTCGGCCACATGCCGCGGTGCCCCCTCACCTCCGAGCCGCAGCTCGCCGGCCGCCTGCGCCGCGTCGCCCCCCCGCTCGGCCACATGCCGCGGTGCCCCCTCACCTCCGAGCCGCAGCTCGCCGGCCGCCTGCGCCGCGTCGCCCCCCCGCTCGGCCACGCACTGGTACATGCCGCGGTGCCCGCGCGCCACGCCCCGCACGCGCAGCACCCGCTCCCCGCCCCCCGCGGGCACCCCGTCGTGCAGCCAGCGCACGCGCGCCTCGCCGCCCTCCACCGAGCAGTTGAACTCCACGGAGCTGCCGGAGTTCGCCACCTGGGAACGGTGATGGACATCAGTACGCTGATTACGAGAACAATAGAAACATGACCAGACCAGAACACAACATCACATTATTTGGAACTACGCTTAATCTGACATTCTGTGGGAACGTATGCCTTCAACACTCGTGCTCATTGAAAGGTTCTTGTTTGCGGTGACCACGCCAAAGGGTGTCGAGTCACTTTTTTCCCTTCAATAGATCGATGGTTGCAGATAATATATATGAATCGGTGCTACCCGAAGGAAATTTATTTTTTGTAAGTTTATACGTCGTTTAATAAAGGCACGGCACATTTTTTTTACGCAAACCATTGGAGACATTTAGTTTCTAAAAAGCAAGTATGAGCACATTATAATACCGTCTCTCGTCTTTTTATCTCTCCGCAAAACAGAAACTTATCCTAAAAAGCGTCAACCATAAAAAACAGTTATTAAAATATACGCCATACTATAGCTTCTGCTCACACAGATATCTAATTTCGGCCTCGGTGGTTTTTCCTGGAATTTCCTTGAGGAGATCCTTCCAATTTTATTGTATCTGTCGATGATATATGAAGTCCCGGAGCCACGTGACGAGCGCCGACAGCTCACGTCGCCCGCGAAGCAATCAACGTCCCATCTAATCAAATGCCGACCACTCAAACTAGCTTCATCAGCTCCGTCACGTCATAACTTACAAAGCAAACGAATTAACTCAATAACGAAACTGTCGGCACAAACAAGCGGGACTCCCTGACCATCGAGACAATTCCGGGATGAATAATTCATGGGACAAGTGGGACGAACGGGACAACCGGGACAGCACGTCACAAACTGGATTATGAGGAAAGAAACGAATGTTCAAGGGGAAAGGGGATTTGTTTCAATAAACATAAGCAGAAGAAATGGGGCGGAAACTCAAATGTTATCACGCGGGGAATGGATGACGGCTGAATGATATTAACTGTTAATATTTATGTTGTAATGTGGTGATTAAAAAAACTAATGATATAGGTTAGGTTATTAACAAATATTGTGAACGTATTTTTTCTTTTGTTTCGAAAACAAAAAATGATGAAAATTTAGTGCTTAGAAATTTCGAGTGACGTCACTTCTATTTGATTTTATGAAGACGTGACGGCACAACAAAGTTTGATGATTATATAGTTGACGATTTTTAAGGCTTTTACGAAACAACACATACGTATCTCAAATCACATACATAGCTGACGATTTAATTAGTATGGTATATATTTGATTTCATCATTATCATACTGATTAAATAAAATTAGTCCAAATTTGTTCATGGCACGTAGGATTTGATCAGCAACTCGCCTGATAGTAAGCGACGGTTCAGTCGAAGACGATGCCACGCTCAGCTATAAAATATCTATTCATCTTAACGTTGAAAACTTTCAGATTATCCTGTATGGAGTACTGTTCGCACCTTTGGGATGGATCGGCTAAGTATCAGCTGGGGACTATGGAATCGATTGAGAGACGCGCCAAAAGACTCATAGGCAATGACACTCTTGTGCGTAAAAGACTTCAAAGTCTTGATCATCGCCGCAAAATCGCTAGCTTATCGGTTTTATATCGGATACACTTCGGAGAGTGTGCAACTGATCTGCATGATATAATACCACCTTGCCCTTTCTTCTATCGGACTTCTCGTTGTACAAAAGGGCGGCATCGTTTCATGGTTGATGTTCCAAAAACGCGAACGAAGAGATTTGACTCCACGTTTGTGATAAGAACGTCTAGGTTGTGGAATGCGTTGCCTGAATGGGTTTTCCCTGATGGTTACAATCTTGGTGTCTTCAAATCAAGAGTGAATCGATTTTTTCTAGGTAAGCACGCTCCATCGTAGATCTCATCATCGCTTAACATCAGGCGAGATGGTGGTCAAGTGCGAACCTATTATAGTTAAAAAAAAAAGATTATGTATCTTAAGAAGTAGTGAATCCAGTAGTCAGTCCAATCTTTCGCTGTAGAAATGTACACTGTATGTATATGTATGTAAAGAAAAAAAAGGAACGAAGGCTCAAATAGTTTCGTACGAATTACGACGTAATTCCGCTGGGGTTCCCGGCCTTCTTTCACTAAGACAGTCAAGGCCATAGTCATGTCAAGCTGGTTAAGGAAGGGTTGTTAGAAGAGCGATTACCTATATCTATACTAATATTATAAAGCTGAAGAGTTTGTTTGTTTGTTTGAACGCTAGGATCTCGGGAAGTACTGGTCCAAATTAAAAGATTATTTTTCTATTGGATAGTCCATTTACCGAGGAAGGCTTTAGGCTATAGAACATAACGCTACTATTTATAGAAGCGGAGTATGAATCAAGAATGTAACAAAATCGGGAAAAAATATTCCTTTTTGTTCTTTATTGTTTCCTTTTTCGTACCTTTCGTGCTTTGACATGACACATGACAGTATGTGTCTAAGATTGCGTCATTGAATATCACAGATTACATACCTCTTGAATATCAACCTTTGCTAATGCTTTGTTGGTACGACCAATTTCCGACAGGTGACGTAGCAGGTAGCTGAAGAGGTGCTTTGTTTGAAAGCGATATTCTCAGGAATGACTGAACTGATTTCAGTCATTCTTTCAACGTTGTATATGTACGGGATCCTGACGAGTGCTATATGATGTACCACGGGCAACGCCGGGGCGGACATCTAGTCTACAATAATATTATAAAGAGGAAAGATTTGATTGTTTGCCTGTATCATTATACATTTGTAACTACATCTGCATGTGGAAACATACTCAAAACGTGCAGGATGCGATTTTTGCCTAAAACTCATTTGCCGCTGTTTATTTTTTTATAGCATAGAGTGACGAAACGACCGGGACATAAATACGACTGATGGTAAGCAAGATACCTGCTACATAATAGCACCGTGACGCAGCAATTGGAATACGAAAAGTCCAAATCATTACCTAGCACTGCACTTCGCTCGTCACCCAGAGATCTAAGATATTATATCTCAAAGCCCTGTAATTTCACTGCTGAAACACTGCCCTTCAAACCGGAACATAGTTTGCACATTACTGCTTGGCGGTAGAATAACTGGCAAAATTGTGGTTATTTCCAAAGGCGGACTCTGCCAAGACTCCTACCTTTGTGTCTTTTCTATGTAGGTATAAGTATGTATTTAATAAATATATAAGTATTATATCAGCTTCCTGGTTTCTGTAGTACAGAGTAGTAATGCATTGCTTAGTTTTGGGTCTAATGGTCTAAGTGTTTTCCTATTAATGCCTGACATACCTAATAATTTATTAAATCAGAAATGTTATTTAAGTATATGCATTGACATATATGTATTTATGGAAATAATTAAACTAGTTAATTGAATATAATGCCCCTTTACAGCATTTTTAACTTTAAAAATTGTCAAATGTATTATACAAATACAAATACAAAACCATTGTTATTTTCAAGTGTAGATAATGATAAGTATATGAAAATTTAAATTGGAATATTTTATTGTAATTTTGTATAAGTTGTTATAATTTATTGTAATAATGTATCAATGATTGGATAAAAGGTTGTATTTTAATTTGACGTTTTCGTAGTGTACCATACAACCATTTTGTTAAAAATTATGTATGTGTTATCTACGAAATAAATAATATTCTATTCTATTCTATTCTATTCTATTCTATTCTATTATCTTATATAAATAAAAAAATGTATTTAAATATATTTGTATTACAATATTGAGTTTTATCATATCTTTTGTAATATAAATGAAAGCGAGCCCAACCGTTTCGGACTGAGCAGTGAACACTCACGTCTCCCAGATTTAAGTGAGTTCTCCGCTCAGTTCGGGAGCTATTAATAAACTCTCAATTTTGAGCGAAAACGTTTTGCGAAAATGCTTAATGAAATTACAAACAAGCTATGTTTGCAGCCTACTTCGTTTCGGCCGTTAGATTTAATTAAAATCGTTTGCGAGTTCCTCGTTTTTGGGAAAATAAATAATTTTCTGATATTGCTTTGCGCTTATTTGCTTCCATTGTCGCATTTAAATTTTTTTCGTGTTTCCTGTATGTAAAGTTAATTTGTAATTACAAACATCTTATCCACGATAAATTATGTATAACTGTATTTTAAGATAAAATGTTATATTTTGTGAATATTGGATAGATTACTGTTAATTGAAAAGGTACATACTACTTACTTTTAATATTAAGGTTTTCTAAATAAACATGGATAACTTAAGGGCCAAAGCACATCATTTCCCACTAGATCGTTGCATCTCTATCAGGAGAGTGGGTTGATGAGAAAGAGTTTACATATTTATTTACTCATGTGTCGAGTCGGCACAAACGCTTTACATCGAAAGCACGGGTTGCATCTTTCTTGCCTTGTCGCTCTTGTGGAAGTGTCATAATTTTGTCGCGGCACATCACTCTGTTGCCATAGAAAGTATGCACATCATCTGCTTACGATTGCCACAGAGGAACCGTGCGGAAAATCAAACTCTATACGTTTTACATGTAAACTCTTTGGTTGATGGAGTGCCAGCTCTATATACATTGTTTCTCATGTGCCGCTATATCAAACTAATCTTTTTTAGTTTTTGGGACGATTGCTACTGTTGATTGAACTTAAATGTAAATCTCGCCAAACCACGCTCACTGTATTATTGATTTGTTGTTTGGAATACAGTGTAGACGCGTATTTTTTTTGTTAACCTATCCTAACACAGGATTCCACGCACTTGAAAGCCTGTAGCTGTCATCTCAATTTATATTCGATTGAACAATACTAGCGTAGTAATTTATCGCGATAGTTTAAAAGAAAGTACGACATCCATAATGTTACCAGTTTTGTAAATATTACAAATTGGCAACTACACCCACGCACCGTGTCATGTGTCACGCGACACGGGCGGGGACACGTCGCGAATCAATCAGCCGCGAGATGAATATTTTATTATTCTACGAACGTCCTCGCTTACAGGCGTACCTGGCTTCCATCAGCCGGTGTACGGGGTTACACGGGTGACGCCAATGATACGAGGACTGTGTGTTACTAGTGTTTTCGATACCAACAGCAAAATCAGTCTAGATAGCTTTCTCTAGAATCTAACCATCTAAAAAAAATAGCAGTCATAGGAACTGCCGACAGAAATAAAAACTTATAAACTCAGAATTTGATAGCTTACTTTAGAAACTACGTAAACCGGAATGTGAAATCGGAGGGCCAATAGAAAAAGCTGACGTATTTCTAGGTAGCCAATGGCCATGGTCCCGAGTCTATCCGAAGATTTCTTATCATTCCCGAGCGTGATGCTAAAATTCAATTCACAGCGCACGAAAGATTTGTCTGTAGTGCGCCAAAAGAAATTTGCACTTCAAAAAATTATTGTGTGGTTTTATTAAACCACAGTTAAAGTGAAACTTCTATTCGCATTGTAGACATTCAACTAAAAAATTTTGGAAAATTATTGAATTAAGTAAGTAATTTTAGTAACTTAACGACTAACGCCGCCATATTGGCCTCGGCTGTTCTGTCGAGCGCCTTTCACACTACCGCTTCTCTGCGACCGACCGTCGATTGTATCGTACAAGTTATATCCTATTCTTTCTCAAATGCAAACCGTGACTTTTATTTTTTGAGAAATATAATGTAACATGAGTATCATCTACAGTAAACAAAGAATCCCTCACTAATGCAACGTAATCTGTATTCGATGGGCCGCCGCTACAGCGTGCCCGTCGCGGCGGCCGGATCACGCAGTCAGTCGAGACTCTCTGTGCTCTGAATACTTATTTTTCAATTTTTCACGACGTCGCCGCTTGTGCCGGGGAGTGAAAGCGGATCAACGGATGAGTGCCTCTTTGCAACGTAACGTGTGATTCTTCGGTTCGGTATTTTGTAACGGAAAATTTGCACGATACTGGGAAATCTATGACGGGGGCTTACGATCGGTTTTGCGGTGATCATGTTATATTGTAGTGGTTTTCGTAGCGCTAGCTTCAGGGTTAAGGTAAGTAGAAGATTTGTTTTAGGAAACTACAATTGATAGGCTTATCGTAGAAGTGTACATTTTCTACAATACCAGCTTGGAAATGGTAGAAAAAAATGACGGATAATTTGAGATAAATTATTCTAGAGGTACTCGTATTTTTGTTTGAATGTTCAGAAGAATTTATTTAAGAAATTAATAGCTATAGAGATAAACTGTGTAAGTTTTTTTCTCGAACAGTTTTAGTTTTCGTCAGCGCGACGCCACGCACTCACCGTATGCTTAGCTTTTAAAAAATAAATAAATATTTTCAGATATTTCTCACGCTATGCTATCTAACTTCCACTAAGCAAAGCTTTTACTATGACAGTCGGACAGCTAATATAATACATACATAATTTAAATATACTCCGGAGAAACCTCTGTATTCATCACCCAGTGCAAACATTTGTGTGATGAATTCAAATGTTTGTACTGTGTCTGGGTGTTTCTATGTATAATAAGTATGTATTTAAAAATATATAAGTATTATATCAGCTATCTGGCCGCCAAATTACAAGCTTTGCTTAGTTTGGGGTCAGATGGTATTGTGTGTGAATTGTCCACCAATATTTATTTATTATTTATATATTTGTAACATATAGTTGTGAAATGTGGAATTACGGCTGGATTGGCTCTGATTGCAAACTTCCTACTACCGAAGTCAGATCGTGTTGAACAATTCTTGGTACGAAAACTAGCTACGAGTATCAAATAATTCAATTAGTTTTAAAGCCGGGTCACACAGGGGCGGGAGCCGCGAGAAAGCGATCGCGATCCAGGACGGGAATTTTTGTAATATTCGAATTTGTATGCAACCTGACACATAGCAAGCGGGAGCGATCCAGCGCGATGCGATTTCCCGCGCGACAAGATCGTGACGACAAACAAGAGATCGCTTCGCCATGCTTCGCGGGAAGGACGCGCGACGGACGGCCCGCGCGGGCGCTGTATTCTACGGTAGTCAGTACAAGCTGTCACACAGGACAGAGCGTTCGCGTAGCGATCGCGATCCGATCTCACGAGTTGTATTTTTTTACAACGTAAGGTCGTGAGCAATTCTGTGTGACTCGGCTTTTAGAGTTAAAGCCGGGCCACACAGAGGCGGGAGTGATCCGATAGCGATCCGATAGCGATCGAGTGCAAAGCGATAGCGGTCCGTATCATGTCACACAGAGCTACTGCCCGCAGCCCGCGGCGGGCAGATGGCGAGAACACAGCCGGTGTGACACCAAAGGCGATCAAATTGCTCACGACCTTACGTTGTAAAAAAATACAACTCGTGAGATCGGATCGCGATCGCTACGCGAACGCTCTGTCCTGTGTGACAGCTTGTTCTGACTACCGTAGAATACAGCGCCCGCGCCGGCCGTCCGTCGCGCGTTCTTCCCGCGAAGCATGGCGAAGCGATCTCTTGTTCGTCGTCACGATCTTGTCGCGCGGGAAATCGCATCGCGCCGGATCGCTCCCGCTTGCTATGTGTCAGGTTGCATACAAATTCGAATATTACGAAAATTCCCGTCCCGGATCGCGATCGCTTTCTCGCGGCTCCCGCCTCTGTGTGGCCCGGCTTTTAAGCACTATATCCAACAATTATTGTTTTTGTTGATATTTATTTTTGCATTAATGTGAAAGTTACACCACTGCCATTACACGATTGGTTCTTTTAGTTTTGGAAAAGCAAACAGACTATACTCACTTTATTTTGGTATGCTTGCTGTAGTGGAACACTAGATCTAGATATAGAATGCAGTACCTGAGTTGGTTTTACCTACGGATATATCCGTGGTTTTACCCGATCGATGTTAACTATCTTGGTGTCATCAAGTCAAGAGCAAATCGGTTTTTTCTAAGTGAGCACGCTCCGTCGTGGAGCGCATCACGCAACATCTACCGAGATATTAGGCGATCTAATATAATATTGCTAATCAGTAAGCTGATGGGCCATGACACACGGACCTGCAGGCTCGGGTGCACGGACACGCGCAGGGCGGTGCGCACGGCGAGCACGGCGTCGCGGCGCTGCTCCCCGTACTGGTTGTGCGCGCGGCACGTCCAGCGCCCAGCGTCGGCCGCGCGCGCGCGCCGCAGGTGCAGCGCCTGCGCGCGCGCCGACACGCGCGGGCCCGCCGCCACCGGCGCCAGGCGCCCGCGCTCCACGCGGAACCAGCTGCGACAACAACAGACGTTACCTACCCACTCCTTATACACCTTATCATCATCATTAGCCCAAGATGTCCACTGCTGAACATAGGCCTCCCCCTAGATTTCTACAACAAACGCTCCTGCGCGACCTGCAACCAGCGGTTTCCAGCGACCTTTGTGAGGTCGGCCGCCACTCGAGAACCTTTCATCCCATCGGTTGTCAGTTCTGCGAGCGATGTGGCCTACCCATTGCCACTTCAGCTTGCCTACTCTTTGAGCTATGTCGGCCACTTTCGTTATTTTACGAATATCCTCATTACGGATTCTGTCGCGCAGAGAGACTCCGAGCATAGCTCCATAGCTCGCTGTGTGACTTTGAGCTTTATTGTGAGGCCCACGGTAAAGAACCACGTCTGAGTTCCATAAGCTATTACTGGCAACACGCACTGGTTGAATACTTTAGTCTTTAAGCATTGGGGTATTTTGGACTCAAAGATGTGCCGAAGTTTCCCGAACGCTACCCATCCGAGTTGGATCCTTCGCTGGACCTCTTTGTCGAAGTTGGATCTACCTAACAGTACAGGTGAGACATGAACATTTGACATGACCTTCGTCTTGTCCATAGTCATCCTCAAACCTACCTGTTGGGATACTCTACTGAGGTCCCTAAGCATAGCACCGAGGTCTTCCAACGACTCCGCCACAATGACTATGTCGTCGGCAAACCGAAGGTGAGTGATGCATTCGCCGTTGATATTGATACCATGTCCGTTCCAGTCCAGTAGCTTGAAAACATCTTTCAGCGCGACAGTGAACAGTTTCGGAGATATAACATCTCCCTGTCTCACGCCTTTCTGTAGCTGGATATGTTTTGTGCACCGGTCCTGTAATCGGACAGACATTGTGCCTTTGCTGTAAATACACTTCAACACTTCGATATAGCGATAGTCGATGCGGCATCGCTGGAGAGACTGAAGCACTGCCCAGGTCTCGATGGAATCGAAGGCTTTCTCATAGTCCACATACGCTATACATAGTGACCGATTATACTCCTCGGTTTTTCTGTATAATCTGCCGAAGCGTATGGACGTGGTCTATGGTACTATAGCCTTTTCGGAAACCGGCTTGTTCGGGTGGCTGGAAGTCGCCAAACCTGCGTGCGAGACGATTCGTGATTACTTTATAAACCTAAACATGTGAAATAGATACTTGCGACATTACGGCTGATTTACTTGGGTACACGGCAACTGCCGATCCGGAGCCTTTGTTTCCAATTACAGACAACAGAATCTGTGGTTTGAATCATCACACGGACGTCACTTTCTTTTCAAACTTAATATGTGCATAATGCTGCCAACTTAAAACCGGCGATGGAAAACATTGTGCGGAAACCAAAATGCTCCGATTTTTTTTTTCATGCTTTACCGACCAGCACTAATGAAGCATAGTGAATTTTGGATACCTTGCGTGAAAAGATCAAGAATGCCAGTCATGCCAACATTTAGAGAGCTGCTTATATATGTTTGTGACAGCCATCTACTAAGTAATAGTACCTGTAGGTGGGCGGCGGACTGCCCACAGCGCAGCACAGCAGGCGGATGTCCCCGCCCTCCTCCACCTCCTCGTCCGCGGAGATGCCCAGGATGCGCGGCGCCATGCTGCCCACGCTCGCTGGAACAACACCGCACTACGTCACGCTACTGGCCATGGTCCAAAAGGTAAAGGTGTAAGTTACTTGAACCCCAAAAATCGTAAAAGTCAAGTTTAAAATTTACATTCCAAAAAAAATAAAAACAAGTGTGAAAACTAACGAGGTTATTACACATTTCAAATAAATACACGGGTAACTCACTCCGGATTACTTCCTCTGTGGTAGTCAGTCAGTGCTAAACGAGCTGTGAACACGCACGCGCACTCTCCTTGAAAAAGATCGCCGGACGCGATCGAAACTTGAATCGGACTAGACTGACTACATTAAACGTGAGTTACCCGTGTATTTATTACAAAAAAAAAACAATAATTTTTCCCTAGCTGCGGTGCATTCTATTATATTTTCAAAAAAAAAAGTTCTGTAACAAGCGCAGTGGAGCATTTAGTAATGATTTGGAGTCTTCATGTTCCGATAGCAGCGTGACACTATGCTGTTATAGAGAGGGATGACATTAGTGACGCCCTCACACTTTCACACTGACTCTCTACAAATACTCGGAAACTGAACTGGATTTGCTGTGAAAACTAATTAATGTGATGGTTCCAGATTTTTAATTAAGTAACGAATAACTGGTGTCGCATTGGTCAGAATTTTTATACAGCGTGTGCGACTGTTTCTCGTTTTTACAAAGCATGGCCAAAATTATCAAATTTGTAAATATAAAATACTAGCGGCCCGCCCCGGCTTCGCACGGGTACATACACACACACATACACCCTTTTTTGTATCGGGTTTAAAAAAAAAAGTAATATTATAAAGGAAGTTTTTTATGAATTTTTTTTAGTAATGTTTTTTTTGTATTTTTTTTATTTTAAAATTTTATACATATATGATATTATTTACAAAACAAAAGCCATTAGTTTTAGTGAGTCAGAGCTTCCCTGTAAACGATATTTGAAGTAGTTTTATTTTGTGGCAGCAAAATAAATTGATTTTCAGGAGCTCCGACACGTGATAGGCCAACATACAGTTGGCCATGAGTGAAACATTCTTTTCGTAGGTCGATCCCTAATAATTCGAAGGTTTGGCCCTGGGACTTGTTAATAGTTAACGCGAAAGATGATTTCACCGGAAACTGAAGTCGTTTAAAAGGGATTGGCAGATCAGTTGGAATCATCGGTATCCTCGGTATATGAGCTAGTTGACCAGATGCTGGGCCAGTGATAAAATTTTGTTCAGCAAGCCGCTGTGAACGCTCGATACTTGACTCTCTAGCACGCGATTGCGACGCGTATTCTCTCCGACTTGCAAGGCGATTTTCAGTTTCTGATGAAGATTCCTCATTACACCGTATTTTTATTGCCCTCGCCTGGGAACTATGTTTAGAAAGTTGAGATCTTGATCTTTTTGGCATTTTTGGGCATTATAAAATGAAAAATAGAAGGAAATAAATAATTAAACAGGCTTTTACTAAATTTTTGCTTATTGACATATGCTGTCGCGACACTTTTTGTAGATAATGATGAGTTCTGCAAAGTCGTAGTAAATGATTTTGTTCTATCATCAATAGTTTTCGCAGCGCACGCGACGTAAGGAATTTTCAGGTCTTTTTTACACCTTATGTTACATTATTGGGTTTTAGTAAGGATTCCTAATTTTTTTTAAATATAATATAGCCTATGTTACTCGGGGATAATATAGCTTTCTAAAGGTGAAAGAATTTTTTAAATCGGTCCAGTAGTTTCGGAGCCTATTCATTACAAATAAACAAACAAACAAACAAATCTTTCCTCTTTATAATATTATATAGTATAATATTTATTTTCATATACTTATTTACCTACGAAACGAATTTAAAGCGAATTCAAAAATTTTTCAAGCTAAAATCATACGATCACGCACACGACCGCTGCGTAGGAGCCGATCGCGCGAGTGAGCCGCGCGGCACTTTATTTTATTACATTGACTCGCGACACTTTTTGTAGATAATGATGAGTTCTGCAAAGTCGGAGTAAATGATTTTGTTCTATCATCAATAGTTTTCGCAGCGCACGCGACGTAAGGAATTTTTCAGGTCTTTTTTTACACCTTATGTTACATTATTGGAGTTTTAGTAAGGATTCCTAATTTTTTTTTATATATAATATAGCCTATGTTACTCGGGGATAATGTAGCTTTCAAAGGTGAAAGAATTTTTGAAATCGGTCCAGTAGTTTCGGAGCCTATTCATTACAAATAAACAAACAAACAAATCTTTCCTCTTTATAATATTAGTATAGAAGTATAGATAGTATAGATATAGAAAAATCATACTGGTTTTATTTTAATCGGACTGCCATTATCTAAAAAAAGAAAGAAACTAAGACCGCACGGCAGAAGGGAAATCTAAAATAAGAAATATTGTTTTTAAAAAAGAAATCTATATCTATACTAATATTATAAAGCTGAAGAGTTTGTTTGTTTTTTTGAACGCTAGGATCTCGGGAAGTGCTGGTCTGCATTGAAAGATTATTTTTCTATTGGATAGTCCATTTATCGAGAAAATAACGCTACTATTAACAGAAGCGGAACATGAATCAAGAATGTAACATAATCGGGAAAAAATATTCCTTTTAGAGAGTTTTCATACGTTTCGTGCTTTGACATGACACATGACAGCATGTGTCTAAGATTGCGTCATTGAATATCACAGATTACATACCTCTTGAATATAAAACTTTTTTGCTAATCTCTGAGTTGGTACGACCAATTTCCGATATGTGGCGTAGCAGGTAGCTGAAGAGGTGTTTTGTTTGAAAGCGAAATTCTCAGGAATGACTGAACCGATTTCTAAATTTTTTTCACTGTGGGATATGTGCGGGATCTCGATGAGTGCTATATATGTTCCACGGGCGAAGCCGGGCGGACATCTAGTACTTATATATAGAGACCACTAAATAATTTTAATAATTAAAAATAAAAAATATTTAGAAATTGAAAATTAGAATATATCTAGTAAGCACAACAACACGAGAATAACATACGTATATCCGTGCGTATATCATAACAGCGGCTGAATGACTAGTGCATTCAGTAGTAAGTATAAGAAAATTAAAAAATACGCGAGTCGGAAATAGCTTTTGACTAGCAATTTTTTAGTATTTGCTAATTATTTATTTTATAGGTATTTCGCTAAAAAATGCATAGAAATGTTGTGTTTAAGGTGTAAGTGCTGTGATGAAAATAGGTATCATTTTGTGTGTTTACGTAGTGTAAGTGCTGTGATAAAACAGTAATACGAGTATATTACAACAAAAACTTTTTTTCAAATGATGTGAAATGCACATTTTATTCGTGGCAAGTTTAATTAATGTGGTAAGTACCTAGAAGTGTACAAGTTAATGTCGCGATAAAAATACATAAATAAATAAACACAGGAAAGCGAGAAAGATAATATAGTATATTTCTCGCTCTGACGCGCTTGTTCACTGTATTTTGTTTAGCATCCCGAGTTTCCCCAAAAAGCTATTATCATACCCGAGCGTGACGCTAGATTTCAATTCGCAGCCCACGAAACTTCTGTCTAGGCGCGCTAAAAGAAGTTTTCACTTCAAAAGTAGCATCGTTAGCCGTTCACAATGTAATTAGACTCTCACTTTCGCAAATAAGAACATTTAATTAGTTTAAACAAGCGTTTAATCCGCTGCCAAAGCGGACGTATCTAAATTAATTTATTATTTGTTCTGGTTGTCTTCAAATCTAGGGTGAATCAGTTGCGTCTGAGTAAGCACACTCCACCTGAGTCCAAACCGTCACTTTACAAAATTCAAGATGGCGGTAAAGCGCAAGTTTATCTTTG
This sequence comes from Ectropis grisescens, assembly GCA_017562165.1. Taxonomy (NCBI): domain Eukaryota; kingdom Metazoa; phylum Arthropoda; class Insecta; order Lepidoptera; family Geometridae; genus Ectropis; species Ectropis grisescens. The sequence continues at coordinate 30,495,316 of CM029771.1, forward strand.
ATTATAAAAATATTCATTTTTAAAGCAAAGATTATATTTCTTTTCAGGTAATATTAGAAAATTGTTGATTTTTCACAACAGCTATCGAATCAAATAACTACAATGTGAACAAACTTAAGCGAGTTTTCATTAATATTCATTCTCAAACATCACAGTAAAGTGCAATGACACGGGTCCCGGTACCTCTGTTCACATAATCTTGAATTTCAGAGCGCGGCCATTTTGTGTTACATTGTTATTTCGTCCACACGCTCTGCTTCCAATATTACACTGTATTATTTGCGAGGAAAACACAATGGAATATGTATTCCCGTACTTTGAATACTTATTTCGCTGTGGTCTGAAGTTCTTACTGAATTCACCAATAAATGTTTGGTATCACGTAGGTACTATACGCAGTTCATATCTACAACTCCCAATTTTTATATCATCGTATCAACATGGACACGATTTGACGATGTGCTACGAACACCCGCTTGAGACCGTGGGGATTATAGTACTTATACTGATAAACTTTTTCGCTGAAAAAAAACCCTTTTAACCGTTCAAAAAAAGTTTTAAAGGTTTCTCAATTCGACCGTATGTATGTTTTTTTTAAGCTATTGCATAGCTTTTATCGCGGGCCTGGGACTGAATTTTAGTGATCGTGCATCTCTTTCTTATGTTCATAAGAAAGAGGGATGGCAGACCGTAACGCCGTCCTCCCCACTCAGTTATTTGAAGTTTGAATCTTATTTGCTTTACAGACTAAATGCTCTTAGCAGTGTTGCCAACTTAACGGATTTCCCGTGATATTTTTTATGGTAAACAAATGTCACTCTTCAAAATAAAAGCAATTCCGAAAAATTGTTAACATCCCTATTGCTTATGTTGATAAAAATGCATGCAACATGCAATAGCTTTACCACGGCAGTCTCCGAGTGCCACACTTTTTATTTTATTTTTGGTTTTTTTTTTTCATGTGTGTTCGCGGATAACTTCGTCGTTTATGATCCAATTCTGATTTTTTTTTTTGTTGTAAAGAATATCTTCTTTACAACAAAAAAAAAAAAACAGATCAGATCAGGTTTATATCCCCAGGGTGATATCATGATAAGGAAACCAGGATCTGATGATGACATCCCAGAGAAATTGAGGAAAGCTTTTTTACTTTATAATTTTTCCGTTGAAAGTCGGTTCTTTTTTGTTAAAATTATTTATAGAACACAGTCGTGACCACGCTTCCAAGTTGGCGACGTTACCAAACCGTCGTCTAGTCAGTTCACTGCCATACGGTGTAATATTACTATTCTGGATATATAGCCAGCTATATCGCCATGGGGTCTCTGTGAGGTAAGGCTTTAAGGTTCATAAATCCTACTAATATTATAAACGCAAAAGTTTGTAAGTATGGATGGATTTTTGTTACTCTTTCACGTAAAAACTGCTGAAGGAATTTGGATGAAATTTGTTACATAGGTAGATAATGGTCTTGAATAACATAATTATAGGCTATTTTTTGTTTTGAGAAAATAAAAGGATTGGGATCTACGCAGGTGAAACCGCGGGACATTGCTTGTATAAAATAATGAAAATTATTTTTTCAAAATAAAAAGTATCACATCAAAATGACAAAATGAATCATCAAGGTAGGAAGCGGTAAAGTCCGTAAAAGTGGATAGTTACATAAACGTAGGTAGTGGGTAGATAGACATAGAATGGTTACTGTATTCCGGTATAAAGGGCAATGTTTCCAGTGAAATTATAGGGCATGGAGATAAAACATCTTATATCTCTGGGGGACGAGCGCCGTGCAGTGCTTGGTTATGATGTTCTCTTTGTGGTCCTATCTCTATCCATGCCGATTTCGGCAACGGCGACCACAGTTTGTGTTAAATGTTGACAAACACACTTAGGTTTGTCTACGCTCGTGCGCTTTCATGTGGCTATGGTACTCTATTTTAGCTTTAAACGTTCGCAAACATAGACAACACGTCAAATTTCCATTTACGTAACTGTATACTATATTTGCAGGTGGTTTATCTTTAAGCTGGTCTTATTTAAAGTCAAGTTCGCGCCTTATGTCATCTTTAAAAGAGTAAACACTGTTTTATATTAAATGACGCCACTCCAAACGATTTCGTGCCAGTACTTCCCAACATGAGGGATCAATGTCACATCTTTTCATGTGCCTCTTCTGAATATCCTTGTACTTCAGAAGCTGGCCACCGCTCTTCCTCTTACCGTCCTGGAGCTCAGAATAAAAGATCTTCTTAGCCATCCTCTCGTCTGGCATCCTCGAGACATGTCCACACCAACGCAACTGCCGTCGTATTAGATAAGCCTCTATTCCACCAACATTGGCTTTTCTTAACACCTCTGTATTTCTGATACGATCTGACCAAGAAATACTCATTATATCACGGAGATATCTAAGATGAAACCTATCTAAAACACGTATGTGTTTCCGATATAAGCACCACGTTTCTGAGGAATGCAACAGGTTCAAGACAACCACCGCCATGTAAGCTTGTGTGACCAACCAACGCCATGATTTTTGTGTGCAATGATAAGTCATGAGATCGAAACACTTTATCACGGAGCCCTCCAAAAGCAGCAGATGCGGCACCAATTCTACTACTCACTTCAGGATCCAGATCACCTTTCATTGTAATTGTACTACCAAGGTATCTGAACTTATCAACTTGTTTTAATACACGATTTCCGAGTGATATACTCAATTGTGTGCGGTCCATAGCCATCACTTTGGTCTTGGTGACGCTTATTTTTAGACCAAATTTGTGGCATACAAAGTCAAGGCTTTCTACAAGTTCCTTTAGACCATCACGACTTTCCGCTACAAAACAGAGGTCATCAGCGTATAAGATCTCCTTTATGATGTCAAGGGAGCACTTTGTGTGTGCTTTCAATCTAGAGAGGTTGAAAAGCTTCTCATTTATTCTGTAACGTACACGAATACCATGTGAGGAATGTCTCAAAGCCTCCTCAACAACCAGGCAAAAATAGAGAGCAAATAAGGTCGGCGCCAATACACAGCCCTGCTTTACACCGCAGGTAACTGAGAAGAAATCTGACTGACATCCATTTGCCGAAATGCAGCAATTCAACCATCATGCAAAAGCCTCAGAATTCTTATGAACTTATCCGTACAACCCAGTTTCTGCAAAACAGTCCATAGAGCCTTACGAGGAACACTATCGAACGCTTTCTCCAAATCGACGAAACAACGATAAAGAGGTTGAGATTGTTCTCGACTTTTCTCCTGTAACTGTCGAACAGAAAATATAGCCTCGCATGTTCCTCGACCGGGACAAAACCCAAATTGAGACTTCGGCAATATTGCTTCAGAAAGTTTAATTAGCCGATTAAGGAGAACTCGAGCAAATATCTTCCCGGGAACGGACAAAAGTGATATACCTCTGTATGCATTACAATCAGAACGATCACCTTTATTCTTATAGAGTGGCCATATCTTGGAAGTATTAAAAGAAGAAGGAACTCATTCTTCCACCCACATCCGCTTAATGAGCTTCCAAAAAACCTGATGCAGTTCACTCCCTCCATATTTTATGAGTTCCCCTGCTATACTATATGCTCGTCACATAAAAAGTAGGTAGTGGGTAGTGTGTGATGGGTAGCAGGTAGTGTGTGATGGGTAGCAAGTAGTGTGTGGTGGCTAGCAAGTAGTATGTGGTGGGTAACAAGGTGGGTGGTAGCAGGTGGTGTGTGGTAGCAGGTAGTGTGTGGTGGGTAGTGTGTGTGGTGGGTAGCAGGTAGTGTGTGGTGGGTAGCAGGTAGTGTGTGGGTGGTGGGTGGGTAGCAGTTAGTGTGTGGTGTGTGGTGTGTGTGGTGGGTAGCAGGTAGTGTGTGGTGGGTAGCAGGTAGTGTGGTGGTGGGGTAGCAGGTGGTGTGTGGTGGTGGGTGGGTGCAGGTAGTGTGTGGTGGGTAGCAGGTAGTGTGTAGTTGGTAGCAGGTAGTGTGTGGTGGGTAGCAGGTAGTGTGTGGTGGGTAGCAGGTGAGTGTGGGTGGGTAGTGTGTGGTGGGTAGCAGGTAGTGTGTGGTGGGTAGCAGGTAGTGTGTGGTGGGTAGCAGGTAGTGTGTGGTGGGTAGCAGGTAGTGTGTGGTGGCTAGCAGGTAGTGTGTGGTGGGTGAGCAGTGTGGTGGGTAGCAGGTGTGTGTGGTGGGTAGCAGGTGTGTGTGTGTGGGTAGCAGGTAGTGTGTGGTGGGTAGCAGGTGTGTGGTGGGTAGCAGGTAGTGTGGTGGTAGCAGGTGGTGTGTGGTGGGTAGTGTGTGGGTAGCAGGTAGTGTGTGTGGGTAGCAGGTGTGTGTGGTGGGTAGCAGGTAGTGTGTGGTGGGTGTGGTGTGTGTGTGGTGGGTGCAGGTAGTGTGTGGTGGGTAGCAGGTAGTGTGTGGTGGGTAGCAGGTAGTGTGTGGTGGGTAGCAGGCAGTGTGTGGTGGGTAGCAGGTGTGTGTGTGGTGTGGTGGGTAGCAGGCAGTGTGTGGTGGGTAGCAGGTAGTGTGTGTGGGTAGCAGGTAGTGTGGTGGGTAGCAGGTAGTGTGTGGTGGGTGCAGGTAGTGTGTGGTGGGTAGCAGGTGTGTGGGTAGCAGGTAGTGTGTGTGGCAGGTGTGTGTGGTGGGTAGCAGGTGTGTGTGGTGGGTAGCAGGTGTGTGTGTGGCAGTGGTGGGTGGCAGGTGTGTGTGTGGCAGGGTGTGGTGGTAGTGTGTGGTGGGTAGCAGGTAGTGTGTGGTGGGTAGCAGGTGGGTGTGTGTGTGGTGGTGGCAGTGTGTGGTGGGTAGCAGGTGTGTGTGGTGGGTAGCAGGTAGTGTGTGGTGGGTAGCAGGTGTGTGGTGGGTGGCAGGTGGTGTGTGTGGTGGGTAGCAGGTAGTGTGTGTGGTGGGTGGCAGGGTAGTGTGTGTGGGTAGCAGGCAGTGTGTGGTGGTGTGGTGTGGTGGTAGCAGGTAGTGTGTGGTGGGTAGCAGGAGTGTGTGGTGGGTAGGCAGTGTGTGTGGTGGGTAGCAGGTGTGTGGGTGGGTAGCAGGTAGTGTGGGTAGCAGGCAGTGTGGTGGCAGCAGGTGTGGTGGTGGTGTGTGGGTGGGCAGGTAGTGTGTGGTGGGTAGCAGGCAGTGTGTGGTGGTAGCAGGCAGTGTGTGGGGGTAGCAGGTAGTGTGTGTGGTGTAGCAGGTGTGTGTGTGGGGCAGGTAGCAGGTGCGTGGTGGTGGGTAGCAGGTGTGTGTGGTGGCAGGTGTGTGGGGCAGGCGGCGTGTAGGTAGTGTGAGGGTAGTTACGCTCGAGCCGCAGCGGCACGCGCGGGCTGGCGCGCGCGGCGCCGGTGAGCGCGTGCGCCGCCTCGCACGCGTACTCGCCCGCCGCCCCCGCGCCCCGCGCCAGCAGCTGGTCCCCGCGCCCGCCGCCGATCACGTAGTCGTCTGCTGACAACAATGTTTATTAGAAACTGCTCTAGTGTCGTCACTGGAGATAAGCGTCCCTCAGTACTTGCGCAGTACTGTTCCCGGAATAAAAAATAGCGTACCCTATATTTCTAATTATAAACTATCCCTGCGCCAAATTTCATCTAGATCCATTTGGCGGACTTCGCATTAAAGATTGTCATACCAAACATCCATCAATCCAAACTTCCACGTTTATAATATTGGTATTACACTCATTAACCGCCGCATCGTAAGCATTCGCTCTGAGTTTAGCATATGCAGCCCACTTACTATGTTGTTTTCTCTGCCGGGACTCGAAGTCTTCTCGACGCGACGCATGGCTTCGAAAGAATGTGTATCACCGTATAAATACCGCAAATAGCAATAGCAAACTTGCACATCAGTACTGGGGTAAATGCAAAGGTGCAGCGAGATTCGAATTTTCACTTGTGACATAGGAGGGTTTCGCCACCAGACCACTACAACTTACCCCGTCCACGCCTGTGGCCGTCATTATTGTTACCTACCATAATTATTTTGTGACATAAACACTAACGACGACTTCGCAATGTTGATACAGAGCAATTTCATTTCATTAATTATTAAATGAGTAGAGTAAATAAATATAAATGGACTAGCTGTACCCTGCCACGCTTCGCTGTAGCACATTGTGATGCAAAAATTAGATAAAAACAATCCTTGATGCGGATTATGTTTCATTGTAAAATTTCAGCTCGATCGGTGCAGAACTTTTTGAGTTTTTGAAGCGTACACAAACCAACCATAACATTTTTATACATAGAGAAGATAATTTTTCAAAACATTTTACTACATGAAAAGATTACGTATTCGCATAACGCAGCATAATATGAGGAAACTATTTCAAAATGAAGGGATCAAATCACTCACAACTCGCTAACTGTCTGCACGCTGCGCTTATCACCCGCAGGTTTTTAGTCTCTTCCAATTTATTTAAAAATCTACTTCTTGTATGAGGGGACCGTGACAGTGTTTTGCTTTTCTGATTTGGTTGCACAAACAGAAAACGATTCTGTGCTCATTGTTATTGGCTTTCGTTTAAATTTGCAAAATCTATTTTCTCTCTCAAGAACTATTTGTACCAATTGAAAGCGAAACGTTCTTCGCCCCAACAATCGCCCGCCACCCTCTCAGGTCAGACCCACATCCTTCCATTTACCAAACCGAATGCATTCCCTTGTGTTACTCCATTGTAATCCTGAACCTTTCCGTTCTCGAACCCGACGTTCCGAATAAACCTAAAGATCTTGGATCCCGTCACTCTGAATTTACAACATAAAGCGCGGCGGGCGTGAAGGGAGGGGAAGGGGAGAGTAGTAAAACGCTCATGACTTTGAAATTAGTCGCGAACTTCGATTGAGTGCACTTACACATTTACAGAGCGAGGCGACGCCGTTTGACCGACGAAGCTGTCAGGTCGTATTTGACCGACGAACTGAATCACCTCGCTGTGTTTGACTAGCTGAATGGCGGGTCGTAGTCGACCGCCAGATCTCGATGTCGAATCTTTCATGATCCCGGGAAAGTGATTCTGTTTATTGTTAGAGTTGAATCGTCGTTTATGAGTTGTCTCTATGCAAGTGGTCCTGTACGAATTCCTAGTCGTGCTGAGAATTTAGCATTCTAAGTATTTTTACTGAAATATTTACTGTACAACTGTACCTTTCAAAGGCCACTAGAAATTTATTTCGTGAGGCTAGAGCCCGAGCTAAGAATAGTGGTTTTCGCTTTTGTTGGGTTAGTCACGGAAAAATTCATCTTCGGAAAAAAGAAGGAAGTTCTGCAATACCTATCTATACTACACAGGACCTGGACAATATTCTCCCCCTCCCAGAACTCACGAGCGGCGACGGAAGCAATCCCACCTTATGTAACTGATTATAAGGGTTTTAACCTCTTATATATTAGTTTTTCATATTATATCTTGGTGTATCTAAATTTAAACATAATTTTATCTTACTTATTTATGAACTTATTATTGCTGTTTGTAGGAGAATTAGTTATTATTAATAATTTGCATGTGTTATATTTATTATTTACTATAAATGTTATCTTAATATTAGACGTTTACATATATAGGATCCAGACACATTTAATTATTCTCAAAGGAAGCTTGCATGATTGTCAGTCTATTATAACCCACACACAGACACACAACACGCAATATACAACTCACTCACATTCACTCAGCTCACCTAACGACCATACCACAGAACTCACTTGTTTTTGTGTGAAATCTCCATTCGTACAGAGGAACTTTTTTAGCTTTTCGACTCTAGTAAATTGCTGCTCTAAGAATATATTAACACTATATATCAGTTGTGCGGCACGCATTGATGTTATGAAAATAAAAATGACTTTAGAAGTGGTAATCTTTGACCATGGTTAATTTGGACACCTTCGATGACTTAGACGCAACTCTACAGATAATGTGCCGCACTATTAAAAAACCTGAGTTTTGTAGCAATCTTATTTCGTCATTTAATCTCAAAGTTTTATCATTTAATATTAGAAGCTTAAATCAAAATTTTCTTAAACTTTTACCTACTTTACAACGATTGGGTGTAGATTTTGACGTCCTTGTGCTTTCTGAGTGTTGGCTGCAGGAACACTCTCATATACCAAATCTGACTGGTTACGAAGCTTTCTATACCAAAAAATGATAAACAAATCTGGTGGTGTGGTTATTTATCTGAGAAATTGTTGGTCGGCAACGTCTCAGGAACCAGAATTTGAGAATGCAAACTGTTTATTGTTGAAAATTGCTAATTGCCTAACTATTATCGGTATATATAGATCACCTGCTGTTAGAGATCTTGAGCATTTCAATAACTCACTCGAAAGTATTTTGTCTAGTGTCAAAATGAACCTAATGTTTTAGTGACTGGTGATATAAATATAAACCTGCTAGATGATCGTCCGAGCAGAGACAGCGAGGATTACCAACACATAATGGCAGAGCAGGGATTCTACCAACTATTACTGGTGTAACCCGAAGGCAAACTATGACCTGCCTTGATCACGCTTTTATTAAAACAAAACAAAAGCGCTTGGTATAATATGTCAAAGCTCGATCACGGATCATGATATTCTTATAGTAGGACTTACCGCGAACGTAAAAAATATTAAAGACAAAAATAGAACCATTACTAGAGTGTATTATCATGAAATTGCAAACGATTTAGCCCGTGTGGATTGGCAGGACGTGTTATCTGTGGACAGCGTTGATGAGGCAGTCCTCAGCTTTAATGAAATTGTCTCAGACACAATTATAAAACACACAAATAAACATAGAGTCAGTCGTCTAAATTTTAACTTGAAACCTTGGATTACGCCTGGGTTAATAAGATGTATGAGACATAGAGATGCTATGCACCTGAAACTGAGACGTGATCCGTGTAATGACAAACTTAAAACTGCCTACCTACGTTACAGAAATTTTTGTAATAATCTATTGCATAAACTGAAAGTCCAATATGACAATTCACAACTGTCTGAACATCACGGAGACTCTAAAAATTTGTGGAAAGCCTTAAAGAATGTGTGCGACTTACCTGGTAGGAAACCCTGTGCGGAGGAGCTTCTGAGTGGAAAATCAAATCCTCAACTAGTAATTGATTCTTGTAACAAACATTTCTCGAGGGCTGGTGCTAATCTGGCCTCGAAAATTTTGGACAGTCAAAACACCACGCAGAACACACTGTGTCAACGAGTCTCATCTGATTGCAGCATGCCCAACTCTTTCTTTTTAATCCCTACTGACTGCGTTGAGGTTCGTGGTATTATACAGGATCTTAAACCGTCTAGCGCTCCAGGTAAAGACTGCATAACGCCTTTGATGCTGCGGTATGCTAAGCATGTACTTATGGTGCCTCTAACACATATCTGTAACCTCAGTATGGCGACTGGGATATTTCCCGATTCTTGGAAAACCACTGTTGTAGTCCCGGTGCATAAAAGTGGCGATAAGTCGGATCCTGATAATTACAGACCTATTTCGTTACTCAGTGTAGTCTCTAAAATCTTGGAAAAAATTGTCAATAAAAGGTTAGTAAATTATCTTGAAAATATAGTCTTCTTAGCGACCGGCAATTTGGCTTTAGGCAAGGAAATCGACGGAACATGCAGTTCAACTCCTTACTGAAACAGTTGCTAGTCATTTGGACAGTGGGAGACGATGTGTGTCTGTGTTTCTCGATCTCGCTAAGGCATTCGACAGTCTATCGACTCCAATACTATTAAAAAAACTTGAGAGGTTAGGTATTAGAGGTATCTCCCTCAGCTGGTTCAAAAGCTATCTGTCGAATAGACGTCAATTTGTCAGAATAGGCAGTCAAAGAAGTAGTGAGATGCCTATTGCGTTCGGCACGCCACAAGGTAGCATATTAGCTCCGACTCTGTTTACGGTGTACATGAATGACCTTCTGAGTCTTACTATACCCAATACCGAGCTAATCTGCTACGCTGACGATACCGTGGCTATTTTTAGCGGTAGAGATTGGAAAACTGCGATTAGAATGGCAGAGATAGGGATGGAGAGACTGTCCCGGTGGCTTTGTGATAATCTATTAACGCTTAATCTAAAAAAAACTAATTTTATCACATTTAGTATCACACAGGCCACCGGTATAGACCTGACTAAGTTACGGATCCATAACTCTAACTGTGAAAATCCAAATTGGGCTAGTGAGATCGAGCGCGGCGACTGTTCCTGTAGTTCAATAGACAGGGTAATATTTACAAAATATTTGGGTGTGATTATTGATCAAGCTCTTACTTTCAAAAATCACATCTCATATGTATCTAATAAAGCCCGAAAACTAATATATGTAATGAAAATCCTGAGACCAATTGTTAACCCGGAAGTCAAAATGATGATTTACAAAGCTTTGTGCCAGTCACTGTTTGAATATTGTATAGGTGCTTGGGGAGGAGCTGCTCAGACACACTTCATTGAGGCTGAACGTGCGCAAAGAGCTGTCATTAAAGTAATGTTGGGTAAGCCACGGCGCTACCCTACTGAAGATCTGTACAAAGAAGTCACAGTGCTGTCAGTTCGTCAGCTTTTTGTAATGCGAGCTTGTGCCAAAACTCACCACCGATCTCTACCTCAGGACTCTACTAAACGCAAGCGACCGCGTGACCTGAGTCTTCCTAGAGTCAGCTCTAAGTTCGCTGCACGATTACCACCATACGTGCACATATTTACGTACAACTCAGTCTGTAGACATTTGGATATTGCCGGGTCACCCTCGTTGAATCTTGCGCTAAAATTCGCAAATGGCTAACTACGCTATCGTATAAACAAACGGAAAACTTGGTAGCTTATAATGAGTTAATATTCAGAGAAGTTCCCCCAGCGGAGATTTCTTTTAATATCTTTAAGATCTGCGCTACGTTCCCTCTTGCATAAACACAATATATTTGTATCCATACTCTGTCACAGGCTTAAACACCTACTTTGGTCTTTATGATACTACCTCACTCACACATACACAAACAAATACTCACAAGAACTTACACTCTCTTTTCGTCACATCCGCATACATAACACATCAATCCATGCTAGCCTAATGGAATTACCGGAATATCCTATATTACTTAATTTTTGGAACCTCTACTTAATTTTTATTAAAAATTAAAATAATGGTTTGCAGCTTGGCAATGAAATTTGATGTGGAACGTTAGTTTTATTTGTATACAAAACAATTGACAAAAGTTAGAACAGATAGCGATAGAAATGGTGTCACTATTTTCTATTCTTTGCCCAGCTGTAGTAAAATCGAAAATTGATTGTGGTTGGATCTATAGATGGAAAATTACGTATCGATTGAAATATTGTTTGTTTTGTTATTCATTTTCAATGTTCTATAAAATTGTTCTAACAGCACTGCATTATATTCGTGTGTATTAGGAGCTGCGTAAACGAAATAGTAAACCTATGAAGGGTGCCCAAAATACAGGCTTTGCCTAGTTTGGGGCTCGCTGTACTTCAAATTATCAGTGTAACTTAATATTGTTATGTAATGCAATTTGTTAATGTAACTGAGCTATTTTTGGGAACAATAAATATATTATATTATTATTATACCTACTTGGAACAAGAACAACATTAAAAATTTGGGTTAACCCCCGACTACCTCAGATTTGTTATCTGTACAACATTCTAGTAGTCAAGCCCTTGCATTTGATACCCATATTAAGGGAGTTGTGAAAAAAGATATATATTTCGCCATTTTGTGGAAGGGGCCGTCTTGGATTTGAAATTTGTCATAGTGCAATGTATTCTACTAGTCAAGTCGTTTGATAACCATATTGAGGTAGTAGTGAAAAATATAATATAATTCGCCATTTTGTGGTAGCGGCCATCTTGGATTAGATTTTTTATAGTGTACCTATAGCATTCTACTAGTCAAGCCCCTTCGTTTGATACCCATATTGAAGTAGGTTGTAAAGAAATATTTTGTCCGCCATTTTGTGGAGGCGGCCATCTTGAATCGATATTAACCAAACATAGCTAATAATATCCGCACGGATATTAACCTTCAAATAAATAAACCGCATCGAAATCGGCCCATCCGTTTGAGCTCTACGGTGCCACAGACAGACACACACAGACAGACAGACATCGACTTAAAACACCCCTTTTTTGGTCCGGGGTTAAAAATACTTCCAGACGTAGGGGTGCTTCGAACTTCCAACATTCTGATTGCGTATGGCGCTGTCTAGCTGCTAAATCAGCACGACTCAATCTTTTTCTCATGGATATTAATGTATTTTATGTAGATATTTCAAAAACTGGTCTATCACTAAACGACTTCTTATCTAAAATCGTCTATTCCACACAAAACAATAGCACCTTTTTTAACAAAACACTTAAAACCTCATTGTCCACTATCTCCAGAAAGAGCGGGACAGAAGAAGCGAAGAGCGTTGAGTGAGACAAAGAGGGGTGACGGAGGCGAGGCTAGTGACTGCTCTCGATCAGATAACTTACAGCGCGGGTTTTTCAATGAATTCTAAATGCACCGGAGTCGCCGAGCGGAGTCAGGCCGGGGAGAACTTTCCGCAATTTTCGAACTAGTCATTATTTTTACTTTTTAACGTTTTCGGGTTAACATTAATTTGCCAACCATCTAGTCTTGTCACTCTTGATTTGAATATACCTACTCGTAGTTACATTTTAACCATCAGGAAAACCCACTCAGGCAACACATTCCACAGTCTAGACGTTTTTACAATAAAAGTAGAGACAAACCTATTCGTTCGAATCTTTGGAACATCCAGCACGATACGATGTCGTTTTTCTAGCTACAATCAGGTCGGTAGAAAAATGGGCACATTCAAGTGTAAACCAAAAATTAAATTAAAAAACAAGGAGTTAGGCTAAATTGAAGGTAAAGACTCTGACTCTCATCAGTGGGCAAACCAATTGGCTGAGCTAATGCTACTCAATTTTTTACTTGATCGTTTCAGCTGACGTGATTGGGAAACAAACATTCAAAACAAACTTAATATGTAGTTGAAAGTGGATTGTAGGTTGTTTATTTGAATGATTATCTAATTATTTAATTTGTTTTGTAATTTAATTCATTATTTAGTTTAGTTGATTATTTCATTGAATTGATCATTAAATTTAGTTGATTAAGTGGTAATTGAATTTGGTTGATTATTTAATTTAATTGATTATTATCTAATTTGATTGATAATTTAATTTGCCTATGTACGAGTATATACCTAGGTATCCATAATTGTATGCTACATTGTATTTTTTACTTAGAAAACTTGACATGTAAATAATATTTATGAATAAACAAATGTGAATAGGAATATGAATAGGATTGCATGAGTGTTGTTGTATTCAGACGTACATTTTAAAAGAAATATCTGTTTTTTCCCATAACATGGCAGCCCTTATGAAATCTCATAAAACTGTATTTATCGACAAGAAAAACAGCTCTAGCGCCTCCTTTGATTAGGTTCACAACCACGAACTAAGTTTGCAAAAAGCAGAAATAACATGGCATAGAATTAGTCTCCAGTGCATGGAGTATTCCTCACATTGTGCATACATTCCGCGCCACTACTGAAGTCTTATGACAAAATTGCTGAACTACAAAACTTTTATGCGTTGTCTTTCGTATCTCATCGTGGAATACGATAGTGGCACCTGTGGTTAAGGGTAGTGAGTTGTGGCGTGGGGTCTATTTCCATGCAGACGAGTGCCTGGACCGGCGGTGCAGAATACTTTAATGAGACACACGAGATGCAATACCCACTTCGCATTCCTGGCTTTTATTTATCTACTAGATACTCTGAAAGACAACCTTCCGTCTTTTGTACTGTTGAATATCTATTTGCCCGTTGGATGTATGAGATTATCATTACTACTGGATTTAATGTACTTAGGCTCTTCGTGTTCAAATAGTTGCGTAGCACGTTGTTATTATAGGCTGGCGTGTAGCTAAGTATCAGTAGCTTGGCTTGTCATGTCATTTTGTGTATAAAAAAGTTAAAATTTATCTTAGAATTTTCGCAGACTTCGCTTGGAGAAGTACTACATCTTTGCCAGTTATTCTACCGTCAAGCAGTAATGTGCAAACATCATTGTGTTCTACTTTGAAGAAAATATAAGATTCAAGAAAAATTAAATTAAATTAAGAGTTAAATCATATAATATTTCTGAGAGATGAGCGCAGTGCAGTGCTAGGTAATAATTTAACTCTTCATGTTCCGATAGCTGCGTAACACTGATGTTAGGACAGTTAGGGGTGTTGCTTACTATCAAACACATGACCAGCTTGTCTAGTCACTCTGTACTATAAGAGAAAGAATCTAATTTAAGGAAGTCCACAGTTATCGCAGACAAATTATTGTTTTTAATTAACAATTTTAAACAAGATTAAAATACTCGCTGACTTCATAACGCTTAAATTCTCCGCATATTTTTTTAAACCAGGAAAAAGAGATTTTAAACTATTTAAGTGAACCATAATTCCGAGGTTTTTTAATTAAACGCCCCGAGGAGAACTTTAAAACGGAAATTTCATTTTCTCAGGAAGATCTGGTACTTCAACAATGGAAAATGCTTAAGGAAATCGTTTTAAAATGATCTTTTATTCAATTCTAAGGGAAATGTAATGTGATGAAACGATCAGATTTTTATTGATTCCTCCAGCTAACCTATAAATAATCGAAGTGGTGGCATCCCGCAGTTTCTTCACGTTATCCAGTAAAGTTTCGTCGAGCAGTGGACGCTGAAGGGATTTCATTCATAATACACAGTCACGAGACGAGCAGGACATGCATGTGATGGGAAGCGACACGCCTGGCTATAATAGCAGTGTTACAAGAAGAGTCCAAATCACAACACCTAGCACTGCACTGTGCTCGTCACCCAGAGATAAATATAGAAGATGCTTTACGCCCTGTAGTTTTTCAGGAAATTTTGCCCTTTGACCTGAAACACAGTGCTGTTTGCACATTACTGTTTGGCGGGGGAATAATCGGTAAAGTTGTGGTACTTCCCCAGTCGGACTCTGCAAAGAGTCCTACCAGTACAAAAATATGAAGATTATAATGATGAACTCTACTGGGAGCATACCCCAGGAAACAATAATGTCATCTTCTTATAGTCGATATGACTGATCGCATGATTAAACCTTAATAATAGATCGAGGCTAGCAAGTTGTGTGTAAAATTGACTTGACCTGAAGCCAGTAAGCGTTATCTGAATATTTGCTTAACTTGGAGTAGTGCGTATTGACTCAAAATTTGCTAGAATAGTGTAGTACGGCAAAGTCCTTCATTTGTTGCCAGCCTAATGTGTAGTGTGTTAATTATTATCTACTAATATTTTTGCCGACTTATTACTTATACTTTTACTAGTTCAAAAGTGTTTTACTGCTTTATTTATGTTTTTTGTCACAAGAAAGAGTTATCTAAATATTTGAAAGTTACGGCTGGTCTAACATTGTGAGGAAAGGGACATGTTCCTAGATTATTTCATGTGTCATCTACCAACGAGTACTAGTCCAGCGTGATGCATTTTGACCTATTAGATACTTTCTTTGCAAGAGAAGACCCTAAGTTACAGCAGGTAAACAATAGGCTGTTTATGCATTTTAATATGATTAAGTACATATTACTAAAACTTTCGAAAACTACTTTTCTATGTAAATTCCAAAACAGTTTTATAAATTAACTTAATCGTCACCTTAACATCACAAAGAGATTACAGCCGCCCCGCCCGCGCCCCGCACCGCGCCCCGGCGACACCCGCCGTTAACTTTGACGATCGGAGGGAACCTCCGAGCTATCTCCAGCTATTCATTTAGACCTTTTAGCAGCTTCGTGTTGTTCGAATGGCTTTTGATAATGTTAACGATACTCTCCTATCCTTATAAGATGATATCCTTATAAATGAGATCGCCCGCGTTAAGACCAATTTCAGACAATATAATAAAAAAATAACTTTAAAATATAGATAAATAAATCATTATATAATAATATGAAGCTATCAAATCGCCGATGGTGTCCCGTGCCTGCTATTAAATTGTAATGATTTAGTAAATTAGGCTTCTTTGATTTTGTAAAACAAACGTTCCGCGAAAACGAATTAAAAACTTTGGCGTTCAATACTTATGATAAAGAGGCAGGTTACACAACGGAGGGTCTACCGCCTAACTAAAACTGTCTTAGCTGTGACATTGCTATCTCTTTCTTTCCGCTTGAAACAATAGAGTCAGCAACAACAAAACGAAAGCCGATTAAGTTCATTACCTAGCACTGCACTGCGCTCGACACCCAGAGATCTAAGAGGTTATATCTCCAAGCCCTGTAATTTCTCTGGAAACATTACCTTTCAAACCAGAACACAGTAATGCTTTCGCATTACTATTTGGCGGTAGAATAACTGGCAAAGGTGCGGTACTTCCTCAGGCGGACTCTACTAGGACTCCTACTACTCATCACCATCATCATCATAATCAGCCCACATTCGTCCACTGCTGGATATAGGCTTCTCCAATAATACGCCATTTCAGCTTGCTGATGCGCTGAGCTATGTCGGTGACTTTGGTTCTCTGACGGATGACTTCATTACGAATACAATCTCTCAGATAAACTCCAAGCATAGCTCTTTCCATAGCTCGCTGAGCGACTTTGAATTTTCGGACTGCTTTTACTGTTAGTGTCCACGTTTCAGCACCGTAGGTCCATGACTGGTAGGACGCACTGATTGTACATTTTTGTCTTTTTGGCAAAGTTTTCCCGATGCTGTCCAACCCAGCTCATTTCTCCTCATGGCCTCACTCTCAAAGCTATTTTTATCCAATTCGAGCGTCTGCCCTAGGTAACATATCTTCGAACGACCTTTAGAGTGATTCCATTTACGGCAATCGGTCCCGGAGCAACGAACTCGTTGCACATGACTTTGGTTTTGTCCAAGTTCATCCGAAGACCGATGCGTTGAGAAGAGTTGGCCAAGCTGTCCAGCATCCATTGCAAGTCTTCCAGCGATTCAGCCATCATGACGATATCGTCTGCAAATCTTAGGTGAGAGACGCACTCGTCATTGATGTTGATACCACCACAAGGCTGCAAATGATGATGATGATGATGGATTTTTTACAGATTAAGATTAACTCATACAGTGCTCCGCCTGGGGGAGTTCCACACCTTAGCCAGTTATTCTACCGCCAAGCAGTAATGGGCAAATATTACTGTGTTCCGGTTTGAAGGGCAATGTTTTTGACTCTTCATGTTCCAATAGCTACATGTCACTGTGCTGTTATGTGGCAGGCATGTTGCTTACCATCAGGCACATGTCCTATTCGTCTCGTAAATTTTTATTAAAAAAAAGTACAAATGTACATGTCTTACAGTTCGACATCAACTCCACGAGATGAGGAAGCCTGCGGCGGGGAGATAAGTCCTCCCGAGGAGGCCCTCACAGCTAATCGCTTAAAACGACACAATAGCGTTATCTACAGCCTATTATAAAAATATTGGTATGAACCATTTTAATTGTTTGATTTTATTATTACAGGCTGTTGTAATGTTTTTCATTTCAATGTGATGAATATAATTACATTTAAAAATAATTAAATATCTTAAAATTATTATTTTTAACTGCTACTGCATCATATTATGGCAAAAGCATCATGTTATCATAATTCATGTCTTTTCATAGTTAACAGGGAGTAGCTCTTTCTATCCCAGATAATTATCTTGAAGTTTTTGTGAAGTAACATTTGAAATATAAGTCATTAATGCAGTTTGATGAAAAAAGAAAATTTAATTGCGAACAGAGCCTTTAGACCAAAAATAACTTTGAAGAAGAGATACATAACATACCTAAACGTCCACTAAGGTCCGTCCGTCTATATGTACGTCTATCTTAATTATCCATAGATTAAAGAAAAACTAAGAACAGTAATGCCGGTACCAGTAGGCAGCGTGCCCAGCATCCTGGCCATGCTTAGATGATGGACCAAATAAACTACAGCATTTTGGTCACGCGTCGCATTGACCAATGAAAAAAGTTGTAATTAATGTTGACAGATTTTCTAAATCACAATATAACCCAGGGCGAAGAAAGATGCCAGAGCCGCAGAAGGTCACATAACACAAGCAAGCCTAAAACTAAGACGAGAGCTCCGTAATCGCAACAAGTCGGGAGTTCCCCAAATCCCGCAAATTATTACTCCGCCACGTCTCCGATTATGTAAATCGCTCTATAAAGCTCCTGAAAGATTAAAAGTTACCCCCTGCAACTTGCGTTTTATAATACAATTTTATGCTTTCCGGTAAAATTTAACATAATTTACAAAATTTAGTTCAAAATCTGTGCTTTGTTCCCAGAAGAACGATCATGAAATTAATCTCGTGTAGGTTTTCAAAATTTGTTTCTGTTTCTATGATGTCATAATTAATTAACTTTATTCTTGTTGGACACGACGCCGAGTGATCGGTTCAACGTTTTCAAGCATTGCCATTCAGTGCGGCAATGCCAGCAGCGTGCTGTACCCTTACAATTGGCATTAGCCTTGATAATTTTGTATATTGCTGGTTATTCATCGATCTTTGTATAATTCAGATGTCGTTAGTATATATATAATATAATAGTTGCATTGTACTACATTATAGTACAAATCTACATTATATGACTGGCCTCGTGGCTTAGTGGGTAGTAACTCTGCCTGCGAAGCCGAGGGTCGTGGGTTCGATTCCCACCCAATGCAAATATTTGTGTGATGAATTCAAATGTTTGCACTGTGTCTGGGTGTTTCTATTTATAATAAGTATGTATTTAAAACTATATAAGTATTATATCAGCTATCTGGCCGCCATATTACAAGCTTTGCTTAGTTTGTGGTTAGGTGGTGTTGTGTGTGAATTGTCAAAAAAAAAAACTACATTATGGTATAATGTAGTGAAATTTAGTTTTCGTTGTATATAATTTAGTTTTATTAATAAACGTTTTAATACTAGGTAATCTTATTTGAATAACATATTGTAAACAACATTTTTTCAGAGGTGATATCTATCATGATTTCAAGTCAAAATAGAACTACGCCTGGGATTTGCCACACCTACAACAATATTTGCTCCCCAATAATATTTTTTTGCAAACAAAAAACGTCGCCCATACGATAACTGGTAAATTGAAATATCTTTATAGAATTACATAACAATCACAATGTTGCACTTTTATTGTTTGAAGCATGCCGTTTATGTTGATACTTACCCCTAAATCTTTTCTGTCATCATTCTAAAGAACGAAGATTTCAAAAAAAATGTAATACAATATAAAATGTAATTAAAATGTCTAGCATAAGATTTTCTTAAGTTCCTGTTGTAAATTTTTGTGTTTTTATTGTATGTGGCTTTTAATAAAGAGTTTTCTTATCTTATCTTATCTTATCTTAATACCGTGTTTTTGTTTTCATTGCGTAATTAGTATCTGGCACCCCCAATAAACATATTATTCCCTTCCCTTTATTCCCAAATATTCCCTTTAATTTAAATTTCAAGACAAATAAACACAACCTCAAGCTGCGAGAAATATTTACATTTACCTCAGTTTCATTATAAATTTAGCTGTAAAGCAGAATTTCAGCAGTTTATTTCAAAGCAGAGCTTCGGATCGCATCTTGATCTCGGCACCTTAATTCGAATTCCAAAAATGGGCGGTTAGTCGCTCGGAAGTCTTACTGAGACTGAAACATTTTCAGTAAATTTTAATACTTTTATAGTGTTTATATTTTATGAGCTGTCTCTAGCTTAACTGTTTATGCAAACTGCCTATACATAAATAAAAATAGTTGGAAACTTCGTTCCGACTACTATTTATTATCTCGCAGTAATTCTGAAACTGCATCAAAGAAGGACATTAAAATTGCATTAGCGGCAGCTTAACTTTTATCGGAAGTTTGAGTTTGAATCTTATTTCGAGAGTTGCGAATGTGATGCTTTACTTCATTACTCGCGGGGAAGTTGCGAGCGGCGGGAGTCTCCGATACTCGGCTGCGGTTCGCTTATTCCTGCTTATTACCATTTTTGTTGGGATCACTCCTATTTTATTGTTTTATTTGGTTCTTACTTAAAAAGAGTGTATACTTCTACACACGCGCAGGCACGCAAGATGTTTTACTTCAGTTCTTCTTCAAACTCAACTTCAGTTTGTTGAATTTGAGTGTCAGAAAAGCGCATGCCTTGTAACAAGTCTTTATGAAGAGACGGTAGTCAACCAAGTTTACATGTTTTTAGCCGCTTAAGTTCACTCTCTGGGAACGATCAATGCGAATAGTCATCAACAGCTGCTCGTCCGATTGAATGGCGGTGTACCTCTCTCAGGGGTCAGTATTTTCTGCCACTTTATTCCAGCTACACATCAACGATCTATGTACTTTTCAACCACCCCGTTGCTTAGTCAGACGTCGAACGTGAGCAAAAGTGTTACAAAAAAAATTGAATCTATATATATACCTACATAACCGTAACCCATTCTAAAACTAATTACACAATAATAATTCCTCCCATCTCCCAGCCACGGTTCCCCGCTCGCAATGCGTTAGGTCGCCGACGCGCTTCGCATTAATGACGGCGCGCGAAGGACACGGGATTACTGCTAATTGAGTTATGCTATTCATCGCTTTGGTGCGCGCACACTACTGCAGTAAGCCGCCTGTCGGGCGGAGATAGACGACACCACTTAGAACGAGCCTCGAAAACGCTCAGCTTTGAAATTTGTTTGTGTATTCATTTTCAAAAATCTTACCGATTGGTACGACTTGTTACCAAAATGGCGAAGCTTATTTAGATCAAAGTGTATTCATTGCTTTAAACCGCGGTAATGCTAACAGTATGTCAGTATACAATCACCATGTCATCATTATCATCAGGCTATCTAATATACGTACGTCTACAGCTGCTATATGGATGTAGGCGTCTCCCAATGAACACCAGAAGGAGCGATATTCAACATTGCGCATCTACCTTCCACCGTCCACCTTTTGCAGATCGTCGCTGTCTGTACCTGGCATCTCCCACTCTACGTTTGCCCGTTCGCGGTCTCTGCTCTAGTAGCACCTTTATACCCCAACGGCGATTATTATCTCTTCTACAAATATGGTTAATCCATTGCCATTTCAGCTTGCTGATAGGATTTTGTCGGTCACTCATAAGCGTCAACAAGCATGTATTAGGTGGCAATAGGTAATCAATGTTTCTAGGTAGTCAAAAGTAATTGACCTCCGAGACTTCTGACAATCGTGTTTTCTACTCTGATTATAAAGGACGGAATGTGCCATTTTCAAGAAAAAAAAAATAGTTACCGATCTATATTACCTCTACGGGCGTAGTTCGTTTAGAAGGACATCGTCACAACATCCACTATAATCAATATAGGTGTCAAGTCATCATGTAAACTTCAAAGGAATCGCAAGGTGTCACGGTTTTGACGTGTTTAAGTATGATGGTGTATTTAAGTAAATGGAGAAGAAAACAATAGTTAACAAAAAAAAGGCAATTTTACAAAAATAAGCGCAGCTGGTAAACAAACGTCAGTTAATTAGAATCATATCTGAAACCTATTGTATGTTTCGGTTTATTCATTGGAGCAAAGTTGAGTGATGTTATGTTTATTTTTAATTCTTTGTCACATCTTTCTCGAACAACTTTGCCTTGATGCGACCCAATGAAGCGCAAGCAAGCGACAGTTATGGCGGAACTGCAAACAATCAATTAACTAGATCCAACGATCCGCAAACTGAGTTACCAAAGTAGCTCAATTAACGCAATAGAGTTTCGATAAAGTTGTTCTGAAACAAAGTAACATAGAAATGAATCATTTATTGTGAAACAATCGGCGAAGAAAGCGCCTCGTTTTGGAGCAAAACGTTAATCGAATTCCCGCTTAATCCCGGGATTAGAAGTCATAAAGAAAGCCTTCTGTCGCGGACAGCCGGCTCGAAAAATCCTTAATTTTCGCCTTTCGAAAGCAATGATCGAGCGAGAACTGAGCCAGAAATGATCCCGGTTTTATAAGAATTCGGTCTGGCGATTGTCCAACGATTGCTTCCATCCCGGCAGCCAGGGACGCGCAACCTTTGATTCAACCAAGTTTATGAGAATTTCTTTCACTCGCACAATACCGTCGATTCTGACGCAATATCAGATAATTTAATTGACAAACTTTTAGTACTATTTATAAACCACACTATTGTTGTATTTGCATTTTTTCATGTATATATTTACGTTCACATGTATAATACTCTTTGTAGAAAATCTATTGGAGGGCTCTGGATGGAATTTGAAATATATAGTCTAGTTTTATTATCCCAAAAATGGTGCGAAGTCGGAAACAAGTAGCACCGTGGGAGGCCTGTTGTAGATACAAATATTTACCTATGTTTGTAATAATTAAATTAAATAGCCCGCCCAGCACCGCTCCGGCGCGGCGTCAGCCATCGTAGCAACCATTGCTATGTGCCGGAACATAGCAATGGTTGCTACGATGACCGAGACTAGCCGAAACTTAGAGAAACTAGGTTGTGCGCTTTGTGGCAATTCACATGAAATAAACCGTATTATTACACACAGTTGCTAAACTAAATTAATAAGAATTAAATAAATATGAAATGCTGTGTTGATTTCTCGTTGGATCATACTTGTTTCTTTCAGGGAATTCGCACATAGGCAACGCAACTATGGGATTTAATCATAAAACGCCAAAACCGGCATTATTTTCTAAGTTAAACCCACAAAAGCGCCTTAAGACAATATTTCAAGGTGCAAATATTTGTGTGATAAATTTATGGACGTACCTATAAAAAAAGTCGGACGTAGTCGCGCTAAAACTGTATCCATCGAGTCGGCCACATAATATGCACGTGTGCGCTGTCACATACAGACTGACACGCACACATCAGCGGGTCATTACATGCGCTACTTGTGTATATGTTGCGTGTCAGCCTATCAGTGACAACCTGACAACGCACACGTGCAAATGTGGCCGACTCTAGTGACACAGTTTTTGTTTTAACGAGGCCACGTCCGACTTTTTTATACATCCATGGATGAATTCAAATGTTTGCACTGTGTCTGGGTATTTCTATTTATAATAAGTATGTATTTAAAACTATATACGTATCAAATCAGCTATTTGGCCGCCATAGTACAAGCTTTGCTTATAGTTTGGGGTTAGATGGTGTTGTGTGTGAATTGTCCACCCATATTTATTTATAGTTGGTTTTGTAGATAACATTTAAAAATTAAAAAAAAAATGTTTGTCACGCTTTCGATTTAGCATGTACTGCGTAGCCCAGTGTTGGATATGTTCTCGTTTTCTAATTTGTATCTAGCAGTATTGGCAGCCCTGACCCACAGCGACTCGCCTGTTTGACTTGCGCCAGCTTGTTTGACGAGCGAATGGAACCAATTGTAAAGAGAAACAAAACTGGAATGAAAACTGTGAGCTTCATTCAAGTTGAAGGGTTAGATGATAGGGTCGGTGTAGTTCGTATCGGACACATAACTTTTTATCCAAACAATTTGTTTGATTGGTTTTATTTCAGTCCCGAGTGAGACGTAAAATAAAATTTCGTGTAACGAGTTCATAATCATCATTATTAATACTCGTATTATGACTTTAAGCGAGTTGCGTCATATTATTTACTAGATGTCCGCCCGGCTTCGCCCATGGTACATATATATAGCACTCAAGGGAATCACGTACATATCCAACGGTGAAAGAATGACTGAAATCGGTTCATTCATTCCTGAGAATATCGCTTTCAAACAAAAAACCTATTTAGCTACCTGCTACCCCACCTGTCGGAAATTGGTCGTACCAACTCAGATTTAGAAACAAATTTAATTTGATTAGCAAAGGTTTATATTCAATGACGCAATCTTAGACGCATGCTGTCATGTCAAAGCACGATACGAAAACTCTCAAAAATATTTTTTCCCGTTTTTGTTACGTTCTTGATTCATGCTCCGCTTCTATTGCTAGCAGCGTTATGTTCTATAGCCTATAGCCTTCCTCGATAAATTTACTAACTAAAAGAAACATAATCTTTCAATTCGGACCAGTACTTCCCGAGATCCTAGCGTTCAAACAAACAAACTCTTTAGCTTTATAATATTAGTATAGATTCATGGTACACAAAACATGATATTAACATTTGGATGCAAATAAAATAATCACAATCCTTCGAAGTACTGATTCTAAATGCAATTCAAACGACTCAAATTCGTAACGACAACCCTTGTCTTTGTGATTCGAAACATCTGAACGGAAAAGACAAAAATCGAGAGGTTTGATACTGTGTTGACATCAATCCAACTGGGTCGTGAAAAGGAATACCGAGCAGTTAAATACATATCTCAAGACATGTAAACCTAACAAGATTTAACGTATAAGTCAACATTTTAATGTAAAAGAACAAAGTAAAAACACACATATTGATTGCTATTAATTTATAAGCCACTAGCAGCGCCCCACGGTTTTACCCGCGTAGTACCTGTTCCCGTCATTCCCATGATTTTCCCTGGATAAAAGTAGCCTAGGTGTTCTTCCCAACTATAGTAATCTATCTACGATCCAAATTTCAGTCTGTTCCTTTCAGTCATTACGACATGATTAAGCAACAAACATCCAAACATGGGCATTTATAATATTAGTAGGATTCATATCCCGTTTAATGTCGTACTTAGAGACGAGAACACCCGACATCACAATCGCAAGGTTGTAGGTTTAAATACTGCTAACACTTATAAATATTTTTTCATGTGTAGATGTACTTACTAGTTTATCGTCAGTACTGGCTTTAACTAATTCCTAGATTTTTTTACATGTCACATTTGGCAACCCGCTCTGTACCAGCTATGTAGAAATGGCCTTTACCTTTATTTTACTCTTGTGACAGAACGCTCTGAATCTCAACAGTGGGAACAAATGGGCTGCATTTTCACCTTGTTGCTAAAGCTGGGCAATAGGCATGTTATACATTTCAATCGTATTATTATATACAATATAATTTCATCCACCTGTGACATCTCGAATGCTTTGATTTATTCTTGTAGAGTGTTCGAGTTTCAACCGCGTTTGGCGATTTTATTTTCATGCAGATAGTAGTGTGCACAAGATCTCAATCAGCAACTGTATACAGCAACTACTTCTGCTTTCATTGAATACCATCAAACAAAAACCATCGATGTAAACCAACTGTAAACCAAATGTATTGGGATCTTTGGAAAAAAACAATGTACCTATTTTGTTTTTCAAATATGCAAGTCTACGAAA
This sequence comes from Ectropis grisescens, assembly GCA_017562165.1. Taxonomy (NCBI): domain Eukaryota; kingdom Metazoa; phylum Arthropoda; class Insecta; order Lepidoptera; family Geometridae; genus Ectropis; species Ectropis grisescens. Next base: position 30,520,598 of record CM029771.1, read on the forward strand.
TTTTAAATAAAATGCTCCATATATTTTTATAGCTAAGCTCTAATTTGCGATGCAGCAAGAGGCTTCTAAATAAACCGGACACCTGCATTGGACGAGTTGTAGGCTGCGACGAAAGCTGAAATCGTAAAAAATGCAAAACACAGCACACGGAGACAGGAGAGCTGAGACAATGCGATCGGATACCAACTGTCGTCTTTGTAGGTCACCTGATACGTCTCTAGTTTCTATTGACATGAAATTTATATTTTACATCTGAATTCTCTCCATTGTTTCCGATTCTGGGTTCGAACATACCGAATTTACGTTCCTACCGCTGGTACTTGAGGTCTTACATCAGAAGGAAAGAGTCAAGGTCGTCAGAGACAATTGGGGGATAGTCGATGAAATGAATATTTCTTCGAAAAATGTATATTTTACAGGATGCTGGCTTTCTCACACGGTTTCCCTTCACAGTTAAAGCAGTGATAATGAAAAACTAGCACCTAGTGTGGCTGTTTATGTGCAGCATCTGTAGGCACTTATGTGCCTATGCTGCTGATGGAATTCGAACTTGTGTCAGTGGCGCCCGGCGGCGTGTGACGGGTGTCGTATCTGTGTCAGTGGCGCCCGGCGGCGTGTGACGGGTGTCGTACCTGTGTCAGTGGCGCCCGGCGGCGTGTGACGGGTGTCGTACCTGTGTCAGTGGCGCCCGGCGGCGTGTGACGGGTGTCGTACCTGTGTCAGTGGCGCCCGGCGGCGTGTGACGGGTGTCGTACCTGTGTCAGTGGCGCCCGGCCGCGTGTGACGGGTGTCGTACCTGTGTCAGTGGCGCCCGACGGCAGCGCGGCCCCGCCCCGCAGCCAGCGCGTGACGCGCACGTGCGCGCGCACGGCGGCCGGCACCCAGCACGTCAGCAGCGCGTCCCCCCCCGCGCCCTGCGCCACCTGCACGCGAGCCTCCCACGGGACGTCCATCACTGCGGAACAGTACAAAATATATCAAACATTTATTTATTTCAGGTTTTTTAGGCGCGTTAGGGAAATACGATGCGAGTACATTTCTGCACACGTGTGTATCGTCTGAAAACCCCTTACAAGTAAGCTAGTCAACATATTAATGGCTATTGTAACTAGCTTCAGGCTACCACTTATTAAGATAATATTATTTATTATATATTTAAATTTAGATACGATTTATCGTAGCGCAAGGAATCAATAGATTTTTTACTTTTTGGGAAGTTTTTTAGTTTTTTTAGTTTAGAACTGCCCGTGACCAGTGTTGCTAGCTTTATTTTTTAGATGGTCGTGGTATCATCATCGTCATCACCATCATCAACAGCCCATTAAATTTTCCCACTACTGGGACTCAGGCCTTCATCACGCATCATTCATTTGCTCGAGAGATTGGGGGTCGTGTCATCTAAATATATAAAAGAAAGTCGTGTTGGTTACACCACTTATAACTGAAGAACGGCTGAACCGATTTGACTGAAAATTTGTGAGGAGGTAGCTTAGGACCAGGACAAGGATATAGGATTTTTATCATATTCCCGTGGGACGTCGAAAAACGACAAACGACGAATATCCCGTTCGACCGCGTTCCCGTGTGACGTGACATAAAACATAAACGACAGCTAAACGTCATTTCATCGTCGTCATGTCAACGGCGACATCACCGAATGGAAGCCAAAAGAAAAAGTTGAAGTTGAAGAACCTTCGATAGCAATCTTTGTTTCTAAATCTGAATTGGTACGACCAATTTCCTACAGGTGGCGTAGCAGGTAGCTGAAGAGGTTTTTTTGTTTGAAGGCAATATTCTCAGAAATGTCTGAACAGATTTCAGTCATTCTTTCACTGTTGGATATGTACGGGATCCCGATGAGTGCTATATAATGTACCACGGGCAAAGACGGGGCGGACATCTAGTAAGTGATAATATTAAGCGTTTTTGTTTTGGAAATCGTGTTACTTCTACATTATCCGAAGGAACTTTGTTCCAATTCGAAGTCCCAAGACACCACATCTTTTTTAAATTGTTTTTCATTGGCGGTAACTCTGGTTTTATTTGTCTGTGAATAATAAATCATATCAATCTATATATCTAAAGTTTTATGAGTAAGTGTGCCATTGTTTGGCATAATAGAAGACATTATAGAAGCACAATCACATCACGTAAGCCATGATGGCTGTCAAAACCGGACTTATCATCCAAAAAAACATCTAATGCGTTCGCAAATCACCAATCAGCGTCCGTCAGAATACGCAGCAGTGACAGATCGTTCCGTCGCTCATTACCCTCCCCCCTTCTCCCCGCGGGCTGCAGTGTCACGCGCGCCATTAATTACGCCGGGTCCGAGCCGGGACGGGCCCGTGGTCGCGTTATTACAGCCCACTGTGATGGAGTTGTCAGGTCTCTCATTTATTATCTGCAGCTACAGAACATTGGTACATCAATGTTCTACACTAGGCACCAACCATAGTATACACATCCACATCATCTAATTCAACTGTTAATTTTTGGGACCATAACTTTAAAAATAATTGGCAATTTTTTTTTACCTTGATAACTACGCGGGTGAAAGCGGAGGGCGCTGCTAGTATGGAATTAATCTTCAAAACTCTTCTTCATAATTACGCTTACCAAAGCGCTTGCAGAAGTTTTCACTTCAAAAATCACCCTCACAAACGGGAAAGTGAAACTGATAAATAAAAGACTAAAACGCGACCCGTCTAGTGAACGCCGCTGAAACTCTGTACGTCTAGTACAAAGGAGACAAAGTAAAATCGAGACACGGCAAAAAAACTTAATTAAATGTCGCACCGCACAGTAAGAGCGGTTTCAGACTAGCGTTTTATATGCGCGTATAAGGTCGTTTTGTAAGCCCCGACCAAAAAAGGGGTATTATAAGTTTGATGTCGATTTCTGTCTGTCGGTCTGTCTGTTTATGTGTGTGTCTATCTGTGGCACCGTAGAGCTCAAACAGAACCAATTTCGATACGGTTTTTTTATTTGAAGGTTAATTAATATCCATGCAGTGGTTTTTAACTAAGTTTGGTTTATATTAATTCAAGATGGCTCCCTCCACAAAATAGCAGACAAAACATTTGTTCACAACCTATCTCAATATAGGTATCAAATGTATTAGTTACAGGGCAAAGATTACAAATCCGAGGTAGTAGGGGATAAATTAAAAATTTTCATTTTGTTCTTTTTTGAATCGCATTTCGGCACGTACCTATAGATGTGTTTTTGCCACACGCGCAACGAACAAACGAACTCGTACGAACGCCGACGCGCTTCTCAATTCGTATAAGCGCAATCCGCAATAGCAATGTTTTTTCGGCAGAATCCATATTAATACTGACACGACACACTCGCTGTTTGTTTGGTTTTGAAGATAAATTTTACTAATATAGTGACATGTTTCTTTGATTATTGATTATTTTTATTATATTTTATTGCAATTGTTGTAAGTTAATAATATTTTTGTAATAACGTCGTCGTAATAATGCTATGAGTCATGTAACTTGAAAATAAATAATTTTGAATTTTTTTTTTTAATTTGATCGAAAACGCCACCAAAATATTACGCGAGTGCGTCTTTTTGAAGCGTGTAACATAACATGCGTATAAACGCGAATGGCGGAACGACCGTTTAAGTTTTAGTCTAAAAATTATACAGTAATTTGACGGAGATGTCGCAAATGACGGACGAAGACGGGACAATCCTGCGAAGCGTGCGGAGTGAGACCGCCTCTCAAGCTGCAAATACGAACATATTTGTAGTTTGGGAACATAATTCAGAGCTGACGTTTGACACAGGTTTTTTTTTCAACCTATTATTATATCATAAGTATGTTTTATTTGTCACAGCTCTACACGGTTGGTCGGCATGTATCGCAAGTTCCAAGACCCACTCGTAGTTTTTCTTATATTCAGGTATGAACGCAGAAAAATACGCTAATCTGAGACCACTCTGAGGTGTCAGAAGGTCCGGGTAATGAAACTAATGACATCTGCGCGGCGCGCGGCGGCCGGTGCCGCGTGCATAATAAACGCCTAAGATTTCCCTCGCGTGTGACAAGTGGGCCCGGGTGCGTTACTACGTAGAGGTACTATTTATATTTTTTCTTGAATCCAAAAAGAGAAATGATAAATTAAATTTTTCCTTTTTTTGTTTCACAGATAATCTAGATTTATGATATCATCTCGAAATGCTAGCACATTGACCATGGTTAGAAGTATAGCCATCTAGCTCTTGGTTTCACCTGCGTAGTTTCCAAAGTGAGCCATCAAATTCTGAGTTATACGTTTTGATTGCTATAGGCAGTCTTTATGACTGCCAATTTTTCAAAAAAACCCTAAATCTAGAATGGCTGGCCTGGTGGATTAGCTGTTAGTAAGTCTGCCTGCGAAGCCGTGGGTCGTGGGTTCGATCCCCACCCAGTGAAAATATTTGTGTGATAAATTCAAATACTTGTACTGTGCTTGGGTGTTTTCTATGTATCATAAGTATGTATTTAAAATATATAAGTATTATATCAGCTATCTGGCTTCCATAATACAAGATCACAGCACCATCTGACCCCAAACTATTGCTTAGTTTGGGGTCAGATGGTGCTGTGTGTGAAATGTCCACCAATATTTATTATTTATATTTATTTATTTATAGACAACTGCCAGCAGCGGGGCAAGGCCTAAGCTAAATGTATTTATTATTTTTATGAATCCGATATGTCTCAATGCGGAGCTGAGCATAGGTCTCCCTACCCTCTTTCTACCTGTCTCTATCCAGTGCTATATCATACCAGTTTCGCTGATATTGATCTAGGTTATCCCTCCATAGGTTTTTAGGTCTGCCGCAACGTCATTCCTAATCTGACCTTAATTGACACCTTCATTTTTGACACTTAGGAGCTGCACACTACTCCTTGACGGTAGAGTCACTGGCAAATGTGTTATACATAAACAAGAGGACTTAGCAAAGAGTCCTACCACTACCCAAATGAACTACAATATTTGTGTGATCTAGGTAATATTTTTAGTCATAACTATGAGGAGTACTATAAAACGATCCTAAAACTAGTATGAAAGCAGAAATGAAATGATATCGCTTGCGGCTGGAATGTGAATTAAAGTGAACTCCCAGCGCTGTTCCACGTTTTACGATAAACCATTAGATTTACGACCCGTGTGAATATTCCACACGCTATAAAATTACCAGCTGCGACGTATAATGCATTTCTATTAGCTTTTAGTGATCATGTAATTGATATTTTTTTTAATAATGCATAAAAGGTGGGCAGTTGAGCAAGTTGGGGGTCGAAAAAAGATAACTACAAACATTGATAAAAATAAGGAATGGAAGATAAGGTACGTTTTAATATACAAACAACATAATGTGGCGAAGATTTCACACAAATACACAACGTGTACACAACTACACTTCCATCGTGAGATCCGTTTGATAATGAATGAATGACAAAGACAACATAGCAAATTGGCAGTAAATGAAAATGAGACAACTATACATACCACCGTTACACGTTTGTTTAAATATTTTTTTCGATAAGAATAGAAAGACATACGAAGCATAGAATAGTAAGAAGACAATGGCGTGAAAGAGAAGGAGTGTTTTACCGTCGTCACTGCAATCAATATATCGCTGGTCGTGTCCCACTCTTTCACGTCATGTATATCTGTCCCTTTTTACGCATGACAAGTTGTTTATAACAAAAACATTATTTTAATTGAAATAATTAAAGGTTTTGTGAAATCGCGTATGAAAAGTGATGCCACGAAACTTTTTCTTGGTCTTGGAACTGTTTGTGTACCTTGTACACAAATAGTTGAATTATTAGCACACATGCGCTCCATTTGTCGCTCACGTTGCGACTGATCTCAATCAGGAGACGTCACCTGATTTTACATCGCCATTGTTGAGGAGCGTGTGCCGTTTCTTCCGTTCTTAAGAGTTCAATGGCTACAAAAGTTAAATTATCTGAGAATAATGACAAATCATATTAAACCAATTAGTTGCTCTGTATAAAATTTCAATCATTTGTCAAGTGGTAACTGCAGAGTCCACATGAGGAAGTACCAAAACTTATCAGTTTTTCTGCCGTCAAGCAGTATTTCTTTAACTATAATAAGTTTGCACTTGATCGCCATTTCGCCTGCTGTTAACTGATGTTGCGGTCTAAAGGTTCACGCGGAGACCGCGACAGGAATCGTACGGGCGCCAGTTCAAGCCGGCAAGCAGGCGCAAACTGGCACTCATACAATTCCATAATGTCAAGTGTCTGTCGAGGTCTCCGTCGTGATCTCAGCGCAAACTTGTACCTAAAGGCGGTGGGTAGCGCCGCAACGGCGACAAAAGACCGAGACAGGAGTCCGAGACCAGAAACTGTGACAATCATTTAACAGTATAGCATTTTATGAACGCCAATTAGCGCCGCGACAGCGACAAGAGACTGAAACACTAGTCCCTCGAATGCCCCGAAGAAACCGAGTTGCTTTAGATTTGAAGTCACCCAAATTGCATGATATTGATTCAACAAAAAGACCCACTCGGGCAGCATATTCCATTGCTTGGCTGTACGTATATTAAAACTAGAGAGAAATTGATTTGTTCGAGTTTCCGGATCGGAGTCACCTTGTCTTTTTTTAGAGTTTTTCGTCGATGTCCGATAGAAAAAAAGTTCAATTTGGTTTCAGATCTATTGAGTTTTATCTGATGAATTTCTGCCAAACGATGTATAAAAACGTGGAAAACACTTTCGCTTCCTGTTTACCAAAACGTACATGTATTTTTGTTTACTTCACCCTCAAAATACGCTAGACCCGAAATTGCTTCAGGCGCTTTAAGTTACAAAAATATGTAAGTATGTACATATAGTACATAAATAAATGTGGTCAAGTGCGAGTCGGGCTCGCCCATGAAGACTTCCGTAGCAGCAAGTAACATAATTTAAAAGTTTTTGTAGTTCGTTGTTACTTTAATCAGTGTTATAACAGTAGTCAATTTATGACGTATTAAAATAAAATTACTTACTAGATCTCATTCAAACCAATTTTCGTTGATAGTTTACATGGTAATGTACATCATACACTTTGTTTTATTTTTGTTATTCTCTTATTTTAGAAATATAGAAGGGGGGACACTTTTTACCACTTTGGAAGAGTCCCTCGCGCAAACTATTCAGTTTAGAAAAAACATATCTTTGGAACCTCAATATCATTTTTGATGACCTATCCATAGATACCCCACACATATGGTTTTCATTAAAAAGAGTTTCAGTTCTAAGTATGGGACACCCCTAAAATTTTTGGTTTTTTTCTATTTTTTGTATCGAAATCTTAATGCGGTTCACCGATTACATCTACTTATCAAGTTTCAATAGTATAGCTCTTATAGTTTCGGAGAAAAGTGGCTGTGACACACGGACGGACAGGCAGACAGACATGACGAAACTATTAGGGTCCCGTATTTTGATACGGAACCCTAAAAACAATAGTTCATTTGGTAAAAAAATATAGTGGTAAATTTTCATGAAAAGCTAAAAGATCCCTTAAAGTGGCAGAGAGGTGTCTGACAACATATTGTTTTTTTTATATTGATCAGATTGATAATTTTTTCATCAGCTTTTAACAAAATTCCAACACACTCAGCCTATTGTATGTGACCGGGTGCTGAGACTCGTGACCTGTATATAGTCAAGGCGGTAATCCCCCACACTGGCCAAGCGTGAGTCGGTAAATGCCACTTTATGCCATCATAACGTGTTTTTCTTGTAAAATGGTATTTTTTGACGTTTACTCTTTTCTCTGTTAAAGCTAGTGGTGATGGACAAACTTGAATATTTACACGTGTATGGTTAATCAGAGGTGTAAGTGAGAATCTACAACCTTATGATATTTCAACCGAACTTTCTTGTTGCTAGGCCACTAAATATGACTGTTGTAAGAATGTTAAATTTCAAATTGGTATGTGAACTTAATGTATCTAAAATACGACCATAAAAATACATTTGCATTAAAATACCATTTTGCAAATTGATTCAGACGTTCGAAAAGTAGTTATACATGTACTTATGTACTTACTTATGCAGATATATCCTATTACTATCTTTTTTTTCTTGTCCGTCAGTTGTATTAGTATAGGACTTCTATCTTAAAGAATATTGCACATGTATTTTGTTTCTTTCAAAAACAAAAAATGACGCAGGTGTAGTGAAAATGAAAAAATTAAAATGTTTATTGTGCCAAAATAAAGCAATCATAAAAAACACATGAAAAAGGATATGCGACAAATATTGTAGGTGGTACGGTACGGATATATAGTGTGTTGTTAGTGTGCACTGAACCCCACACTGGGGTGACCTGTGTTGTGGGAGTCCAGGCTCTTTCTATTAAATTTTTTTAACCTACGTGGTATTACAGAAATTAAAATGAATACAAAATTAGCAATTTTCTAATATATGATGTAATAATGTCCAGAGAAATCACAGGGTTCGGAGACATAACGTCTTAGATCTCTGGGTGACGAGCGCAGTTTAGTGCTAGGTGTTGATTTGGAATTTTCATGTTCCAATAGCTGCGTGTCACTGTGGTGTTATGTGGCAGGTATGTTGCTTACCATCAGGCACATGTCCTGCACGTCTCGTCACTCTTTATTTAAAAAAAAAATGTTATGTGAAACCTTGGATCTTTGTAGCTCAATCATGCTGTAAGAACTAAACTAAAAGAATAGGTATAAGTAATTGTCTGGTATTACACAAAAGGTACTTTTTATCCCGAAAAATGCAGATTTCTTTAAGGAACAACCATCTTCTAAGTTATACGCGGTCGCAGTTATAAGCAAACACTAGTGGCCTCATAAATCAAAATTAACTTTACATGAATATGCTCACCTGTAATATATGTGGGCACATGGAGAGTATTAATTACTCCACGCATCGCGCTCAAAGCTTTGGCACACATTTCATGGAAATAAGAGTGAAAATCCTTCTTTGACGTGCATTTTACTGTAAAATCATCCTTGCTACGTGCAAAATAAGCACGTACGGGTCGTGTTTTGATGGAAAAAAAATCAAATTAAAATTCTGGAAATAAACCGTAGAGCAACATTAATATTACATCGATGGGAACAGACGTGACGTGGTTTATTTCTGTCGAGGACGTGTAATACTCGTCCTGTTTTGTTTTATTCCAACCTATTTTGGGTAAATTAATTTTTTAAGCCCCGACCAAAGAAAGGGGTGTTATAAGTTTAACGTCGATGTCTGTCTGTCTGTATCTGTCTGTCTGTCTGTCTGTGTCTGTCTGTCTGTCTGTCTGTCTGTGTGTGTGTGTCTGTCTGTGGCACCGTAGAACTCAAACGGATGGGCCGATTTCAATGCGTTTTTTTTTAAGTTAAGTTAATATCCGTGCGGATGTTCTTAGCTACGTTTGGTTAATATCGATTCAAGATGACCGCCTCCACAAAATGGCGGACAAAATATTTCTTCACAACCTACCTCAATATGGGTATCAAATAAAAGGCCTTGACTATTAAAATACTATATACAATAACAAATTTCAAATCCAAAATGGCTGCCACCACAAAATGGCGAATTATATTTTTTTTTTCACTACTACCACAATATGGGTCTCAAATGAAAGGGTTTGGCTAGTAGGTTGTTGTATAGATAACAAATCCGAGGTAGTCGGTGGTTAATCAAAATTTTCAATTTTGTTCTTGTCTTCTGTATGTTTAGGTACAATTATCATGGCTCGCTTACAGACAAAACTGATAATAAAGTTATGATATCGGTTTCCAAAACTTCTTCTTCGACGTTTAAATGCCAATTGCATTGTTCAAGTAAAACTAGTATTAGAAATGGTCCTTGCTGAATTAAGAATCGAAAAAAAACACTCAAATCTAACGCGAGTTAAAACCTTTCAAGTGTTTGAGTACATTCAAATTGAAGAAAGACATTTGCAGCGGCAGGACTCTTTGCAGAGTCCACTTGAAAAATTAGAACATATATGTCAATATTCTACTTCCAAGTAGTAATGTGCAAACATTAGTGTGATACAGTTTGAAGGGCAACGTGTTCATAGACATTATAAATTCTAAGTTACTTACTTGGCCACCCCGGCCAGTTCGATATTTGGAAAAAAAATCGAGTTTTTAATTAAGTTTTTTTACAATGGTACTATGGATTATCTATTCTATAACTATGGGTACGAATTTTCATACGAATTTTAAAGTTCCAAATTCAAATCATTTTAATCCCTAGGGAATCTTCTCAATATTACTAACCTCTGCATTTTGAAAGGTCACAATCACTTGCTTTGTTTTGACGTTTCATGACATATAATTGGACTTTGTCGAGCAGGAGATATGACAATTCTGTTTATGAATTTTTGACGTTTGTGTCCTCAATGGAATTCTTTACCCAATTTTTTTCGTAATACGACTACAGTTAAGTTTTAGTAATTATTATATTTTGGACAAAACACTGTTTATATTTCATAGGTTTGCACTATACCACCATTTCGCCTGATAGCACTTTATGATGGAGCGTGTTTGCCTAGGAGAAACCAATTCACTCCCGATTTAAAGTTACCAAGATTATAACAATCAGGAAACCCCCACTCAGGCAACGCGTACCAATAATAAAGTACAATTTATCAAAAATTTACTCAACATTATCACTGTCCTCAGTCCACAGCTATGATGAGCACTATCAACACCACGGGTATCGAGAGATATGCCTTGTTTGCGCATCTAGTTCAAAACCTAGTGTCTCCGTTAGCCAACACCATGTTTCCGAAACTGTAAAATTCTAAACAAAGCGCGAACAGAATACCTAATATCTCCCCAATAACAACTCCCATTTTCCCATTTCACCGACCAACATTTGCATTTAATTTGGCGCCGATACCAAAACAAATTATTTGTCGATTCCGATACAAAATGACGTTGTTTGTCCGTTTGTAAATTAGAAACGTGTCCGCGCCGCCGCCGGCCGGATCCGGCCGGCTAATGCCACGCCAAATAAGATATTAATAAAATAACAATAAAACACAATGTTGAATTAGATTACTGTTTTGCTAACTTACGCTTTGAGATCAAAATTAAAAACGATTTATAATTATACAACTAATATTGTAAATTCGCATGTTTGGGTGTTTGTTTCTCAATCACGTCGGAATGGATAGATCTGGAATTCGAACACTGTCACAATATAGTCTAAAATATAGAATATATAGGTGAAACTGAGCGTGAAAAACCGCGAGTTGTTGTTAGTTTACTAAAAGTACACGGATTATGAAACTCTTTAACAAAAGTACGTTTTTTCTTCTAATATAAGCTTAAATTTGGTCTTTAAAAAGTTGTTGTTGTTGAAGACTACATTCTTGAAAAACCAGTAGTAAGAATCTAACTGACTCTACACGTTTAAATAAACACACGGGTAACTCACGTTTGACATAGTCAGTCCAGCCCGACTCAAGTTTCGATCGCGTCCGGCGATCTTATTTTTTTAAAGGTTACATAAATTTGAATAAATCTTATAGACGTATCGGAGGGCCCCAAACTAGGCAAAGCCTGTGTCTTGGGCGCCCAATGATTTCAAAATATATACCAGATTAAAATAACACTATTGACAGTATGCCTTGATAGTATTCAGAATAAAACACAAATAATAATGATAAAACCAAAAAAACTAGAAAAAGTAATAAATCAATACTAACAATAAACTGCAGTTTTCAATCATGTGTGCCAAACTAATTTAACTTTAAAACACTTGAACTGCAGAAATTTAAATTAAATTCTTCTGAAAAGTCTTACCAAATATTGTCAGAGATGTTAAAAATAATAATAAAAATAAAGATAACGTGGGCTGGTGGAGGGTTATTAATTGGATGTATGTAAGTGAAAGTTGGTGTACCTATGTATGTATGTATTTATATATTTAAGGAGAGTGCGCGCGCGTGTTCGCACCTCGTTTAGCACTGTGGCAGTGCGATCGAAACTTGACGCGGACTGGACTTACATTAAATTAAATGTGTAATAAGTACGTTAGTTTTCATACTAAGACTACACGTTCAAATTTGATATGTATTACAAAGATCGCTCCGAATAATAGATTCTCTTAGCACTAACGTTTTCGTTTAATAAGATTAGTACAGAACAGATTAGGGTTCACCTTGAGCGGGCACTTCAATATTCCCCCGCCGTAGAAGGTAACCTGTTAACTACTCCGCCCCAGAGCAAACTGAACCCGCAGCCGTCGGCGCGTCGAGTTAGCCGATTACGAAGTTAGAATCACTCGTAATTCATTGTACAAAGGCCGCTCAAGAGCCGCTTAAATATTCAAAACGTTATTAAAGAAGTTAACAAAATGTACCGTCTCATTCAATTTCAATAGATCTCCAGAATACAGAGGAATTACGGCACCCTCCGACAATGTACCTTATTTATATCGAAGTAAAGCTCGATATTGTGAAGTGGTGAATTCTAATTTACATAGAGAAACAAAGGCTAATAAAGTTGGACAGGTCGGAGTGTAACGTTTTGTTTCTCGTTTAATATTTGTCACAGTTTAGTTGAATTTGGTCGCGTTTCAAATCAAAGTCGGGAATAAAGGTGGAGATGGAATTTACTCAAGTTTCGGTATTAAGTTTGGGAACAAAGTGACGCGCGACTGTTACAGATACGTACCGCCATTTCGTGTCGACAAAGCGGGCAAACCGTAATGGTTGAGTAGCTAAAATGTCATATTTCACAACCCTTTCTCACACTTGACCAAGTTCCATAAGAAGCCATTAGTTTTTTGTTCATATTTTAAAAACCATTTCGACAATTGCAATGAAATTTCATTTCTATCATCTCTAAACTATGATCTACAAAACAAAAACGGAATCATCAAACTAGTTTCACGTTTAACGGAACTACCGCGTCAAATACGTACAAAAAAATCTCAACCGAATTAATTGACAACATCTTTTTTGAAATCGGTTAAAAATGAAAGCCACATTAGATATGCTTATTCCCTCAGTTCTATTATATAAATTGCTTCATATCATAAATAGTGTGAACTGGTCGGCAGCGAAGCTCCTCGGCTGCAGCGATCCACAGCAGCTGTCGCCGCGACCGGTCCTGCTAATTAAAACTCCCCGACGATATACTCATAACGATAAGGCTATTAAATAAACACTCGTTAGAAAACTACAGAAATGTCTGAAGATCTTCGTAGTAGCTGCGCTCCGTAGTTTTACTTACGTACTCCCCGTTCCGTTTTTTTCTCGTAGAGTATAATAAGCGCGTTCAAACAAACTCTTCAGCTTTATGATATCAGTATAGATCAACCTAAGCCTATGTGTTCTTCCAAACTGTAATAAAACTATGTGCCAAATTTCAAAGTGATCCATTCTGACGTGATTGATCAATAAAATACAAACTGACATTAAACTATTAGTAAGATAAGAAATCAAACCACAGAACAAACATTGCATTGATTATACTATCATTTGTCCTGAGAGGGATCGAACATGACCTACGCATCTGCAGGCAGGCTTCTAGAAACACAGTCGTAAAGCCAGTCGATTACGATTAAAACTTCTGATTAACTTCATACTAGACATGTGTGTTGACACAGTTACGATGCTGTAAAACTAATAAAAACAATAATATATTTATTTATTGTTAAGGTACACAAAACAGTATACAATCAAATGACAACAAAGTTATAAAATAATAGGTACAGTTCTAAATCGTATACCTAAATATGTGTACACAACGTGAACTAAATAAAATATTGTAACAGTGGCGAAACTTTAGATAATAAGTATTTAGTAGTAAAGAAAATTTAGTTAGTAAGTAGAGTTAATACTATGTTTGTTGAGTTTAAGGCTTAAATATAATGGAAATATAAAATTGGTATTGGTGAATATTTCACACAAAATAACGCAACAATTTCAAACAATAATACATCAAACTAAGTAAAGCTTGTAGTATGGGAGCCAGATAGTTGATACAATACTTATATAGCTTTAAATACAGACCATACCTAGCATCACTCAGGGACAGAAACGTTTGTATTTGTCATACAAATATTTTCCCTAGGTGGGAATCGAACCCACGTCCCACGGCTTTCGATACAGACTTACTAACAACTAAACCATCAAATCCAGTCTCATACAATAAGACTAGACTTTCCATGAACTTCAGACTAGACAATATAGCGTGTGCTTACAAAATTACGAGCTAGCTAACTGGCCAGTTGTATCCAACTGACAGGTTTCCTCGGCACCTTTCTGCAGCTGATATTGGCGTGTTTATTACTTAATTAAGCAAACGGTTCATCCTGGCTGCAATAAGCCAGAATTGGGGTCTGTACTGCCGCGACAGATTGCCGTTATTACCCACAATTTTACCATGTATATAATATGCTAGCGGCGCGACTTGGCTTCGGATGGGTAAACATTTACTATTTTGGGCTCACGAGACAACGCAATTTAATTTGATAATAATAGGTTTACATTTGATCGCCTGATACTAAGCGACGATGTGGTCCATGATGAAGTACCCCAAGATTACAAGTGGTAGGACTCGTGGCAGAGCCCGCCTGGGGAAGTACCACACCTTTGCCAGTTATTCTACTGCCAAGCAGTAATGTGCAAACATTACTGTGTTCTGGTTTTAAGGGCAATGTTTCCAGAAAATTACAGGGCTTAGAGATATAATATCTTAGATCTCTGGGTGACGAGCGCAGTGCAGTGCTAGGTAATGATTTGGACTCTTCGTGTTCCAATAGCTGCGTGTCACTGTGCTGTTATGTGACAGGCATGTAGCTTACCATCATTTACTTAAGTAATCGATACCCTCCACGTTTGAACATTCTCTGATAGCACCCACTCAGGCAACGAATTACAAAATTGAAATGTCCGTATAACAAAACTGAAGTCGTAAACTTTTTGTACGAATCTTTGGAATATCAACCATAAAACGATTTTGCTTTCTAGAGCTACGAGAAATTTGATAGAAAAGGTGCAAGGTGCTATTAAATCCTGCAGATCAGACATTATTACATTTATTATTATTGACTTTGCGCCAATGTTCAAGGTTTCTAAATATTTTAGAAACAAAGGAATTGTTATCTATGGTGGCAGGATCAAGCTTTTTAAATTACCATATATTAATTATCTTCAGATCTTCATCGGTTTATGGGTAAATCAGATGTGTAATAAGTTAGGAACCTAGGTATGTAGTGTAGTTAAGTTCAAGGCTTTAAAATGTTGAACATTGCCGCAAAGTTGACCACTTATGGCAGGCCGCATCATGGCATAATATCACTGTATTTAAACAAATATCATTTCTAGGCCCACATAGTTTGGAATGTAATACAGTTCTGTATAGTATACTCTTATGTTATAGTTTGTGTTTATTACATTCTGTTTTGTGTACTCATTGAATGATTAAATAAATGCGGAGCAGCCTATTAAGTCACAAAAATGTTTTTGAGTAAAAATAAGTAGATTGTGTATAGAGGTGTTGGGTCGCATTGTGTGACGCCACTTGAGCGCAGCGGGCGAGTGAACGGTGCTGCCTGCTTGCAGCCCTCCAAGGACTTGCTTAATCGGCAGTCTGAAGCCACCCTTCCGCCCTATCGCCGGAACAATAGCCCTTTTACCCCTGAAGGACCATCGCGGCCTCTTTAATGGAGCTTTCTAAAACGCTTAACTTCGTTTATCTGGAGATTTTAAAAGTTAAGCTTTTGACGAGAGGTTTTTTGTTGATACAGGAAAATGGCTGTTCATTTGAATATTCGCAGATTAAAATTTTGTTAAGTAGGCAGAGGAGTTTACATAAGCTTACTTCCCTCATTGGCAGTGGATTACATTATTATCATCCTCATCATTATCAGCCCATAAACCCTCACTGCTGAGGATAAGTATGTATCTCTTCCCAGATTGGATCTTCAAAGGTTTTCTCAAACGCTATCCTACTAATAATATACACGCAAAAGATTGTAAGAATGTTGTGATATATGTTTGATGCTCATTCACGCAGAAACTGCTTCAGAAATTTGGATGAAATTCGGTACATAAATAGACAATGATCTGGAATAATACAAAAGTTATTTTTTATGCCAGGAAAATAATAGGATCGGGAACCACGCAGGTGAGACCGCGAGGAACTACTAGTAATAAATTAAATGATGCAGCTGTCAAAATTAATGTCTGCTTTAGAAAATGACACAATGAATAATATTTGTAGGTTGTCTACACTGATAGGAGAGGATGTGGCTTAGAATCAGATGCCATCTGAAGAAGTTTTATGAAAAGATAAATAATTGTTGCATTATAGTTTAAAAAGAAACATCCAGTCACATAAATTGGCAGATCATCTGATTCATTTACTACAAACATCCACTCTTTTTATACTGAAGATATATTTAAGCAAGTTTCACACAATTGTTAAAGATGAAAATGCAAAATTAACACATGGCTATTATATATTTATTATTCGTTATATCTCTTTCTTAACAACATTTTATCGACAAAGCTAGATCCAAGACAACACATGCATTAACATCAGCTCGTAACACAAGCACCCAAGTGCCGCAAACAAAGCTCCGAGTACAAAGCTACCCACTTGAAGGCGGCCAAAAACATCTTAAGCATATTCAGAACAAATGGATCGCTCCCACATCCAGCTCTTGACACATTAAAACCTACGAACCCAACAAACAGTCCTCCGACACGATTTCCCGGTTTAATACCCGCGCCACTTATCGCGGCGAAATAGCCTTTCCGATTCGCATCACAAGATTCAATTTGCGACGCAGATTTGAGACTCTTGACCTACCGTATTGACATTCCCAAGTCCGGATCAATCTAGGAGAGAATGCAAATATTCTTTACACAGGGTCTGAGGGACGCCGGAGCCAGGGTCGGGGTCTGCGAGACCGCAATATCCACGCTTTGTGCGCGAGGAAAGGTCCTAATGGAATCAGGCCACCGCGAAATTCCACCGACGCCGGAGCCCCCAATACTTGCGGATTTATTCATGTATCGGAGCTATTTATGTGTTCGCGGAATCCGGGCCAAATAGAATTAGTCAAAAATTGTTTATCACGAAAACCTTTGAAGCTGGAACTGTTCGCGTTGTAAATTCAATTTGTTATCGACGGAGTGAATGTCGGCGAGTTTTTGTACCCTCGTATTCACTTAAACAAGGACCTGTCATAATATTATTAACCAACGTTTTGATATCGATTTAGTAAGTTTTGTGCCAGAAAGTGGTGGATTATGGCCCTGACTCTCTCTTTGTAAGAGAAAACTTTGAGCAGTGAACACAAAAAAGTGTTTTTTTAATATATGCTTATGATCAAGAAAATTTTAGGTAAAATAATTTAAATATTACAATTTATATGTGTTTGAAGCAAGCACAATACTAGCAGCACGGCGTCAGTATGAAGCGCTCGCCCCGGGGAGTAATCTATCTATGATTCGACTTGGGATTTTTGCTCGAACAGAGCATCGGACTTTGATGGATGGTGTGTCGAGCGACTGTGAAGCGAGAGTTAAAATACTTTGATGTAATATTTCGCGGAACATTTAACGGGGCTATCGGGAAAAATTGAACTATTTGCAATTATACCAAAAAATCTTATATTAAACTAGCGATCCGTCCCGGCTTCGCTCGGATAATAACCTAGATACCAACTACAGCGCCATCTGCCGGGCTGATTTGTGAATCTAAACCATGTAGGGCCTTACCCAAACGTATACAAAAAAAAACATTCAAATCGGTCCAGCCGTTTAGATTTAGGAGGAGTTTCATTACAACGAAAAGTGGCATTGATTTTTTATACATATACATAGATAGATGTCCCGCTATTACATCTGATATTTTAAAAGAACCACTATTTTACCTGTATTTATTTTGAGATATAAAAAACGTAGTATTTTAAACAAGAAACCATCTACTGGCGCTGAATAGGATGGAATTAAATATCACGAAAACTATCCAAAATACATAATACTGTTATAATATATTTAATTGGATAACGGGACACTCACGTATATATATTATGGTCGGTCAATCCGACTCGAGTTTCGGCCGCGTCCGTTACCGCGTTTAATACTAAAACTGTTATAATATTATACAAGATTTAGTAATTACATATGTTCGCACGTACCTCGGTACCGGCTAAGTGAATTTGAGGGAAATTAAATATGTAAGCATTGACATAGGCTTCTTTTAGCCTGACAAAGTTAGTCGAGAAAACCACGCAGCGCAGCTGTTGATAAGTTATGTTTGTAATTAAAATATTTTGTTCTACTTTCTAAGGTTACGAAGTAAGCAAATATTTAATTTTTGGGGAAAATATAAAGTTAGATTAGTGTGTATCGTGATCATATTTTGGCTAAACCATATTATCCCCAAAGCGACCTTTGCTTCCAATGACTCAAACCCACGATCTCAATTTACTTGATAATAAAACCTAACTAAAGAAAAGTTTCAGCAATAAAGAAACCGGCGGGCGACTCTAAGCAAGTTCGCCAAAGTCCCGAGTCCCTCCACAATGGAACTACCTCTACAAATGAAAACTCTCGTGCAGAAGAGGGCAAATCCCTCCCTGGAGGGCCTCTCGCAATCATAGGCCTCCATCATCAGGCACAATGCGAACCAATTTGGTAAACGCGCGTTATATATTTACGTGAGTTCACACAACCTGTACGTGGAACTCGCTCCAAATTCACTTATTCGGTAGAATAACGGATTATTGTTTATCAACTTACACTTTGCAAAGATTAATGTATTCCGGTTTGAAAGGCAATGTTTCAATTATATAAATCATCTTTATCTCTGGGTGTCGCAGTGAAGCGGCAGGCAGTGAATACATAAAAATTAGTGTCCGACCGAAACTGATTTTCCGGCCGAAACCGAAACCGAAACCGAATGTTCGGCCGTGGCTTCAGTTTCGGCCGTAACCGAAACCGAAACCGAAACTCACGTGGTCAAGTATATAACTTATTAAAATACTGAAATTTGATGCATTTTACCTATTATTTTGCCTTAATTAGGACATGAAATGGAAACACAATATATATCATAATAGGATAGATAAGAAATCAGTAAGAAGTCTTGTAAGTCCTTACAAGTTCTGATAGATGGCTCTAGTTTTCACTATTTTATAATAGCAATATTATAATCTCGTACTTATTTGTACGAGGTTAATTAATAGTGTCCTCGTACCTCGTACGAAAGACTAAAAATCTCGTATTTATACGAGGAACCTCGTACGGTTGGCATCGCTAGTTGCTACAGAACTATCCGAATGGCGCACGACAATTCCCGAAAAGGGCTGACAGCGCCCGTCAAAGCGTTGCCGCGGAAAACAAAGTTAGGCGATCGTGAACGTGCTTGAACTTGTTAAGTTTCGGTTTCGGCAAAGTTTTCGGCCGATTTTGGCCGCAACCGAAACTGTGGCCGAAACTTGATTTTTGGCCGAAACTCGGCCGAAACCGAAACCGAAACCGAACTTTCGGTCGGACACTAATAAAAATACACAGTAAATACATAACAACTAATCTCTGAATTAGCTGGATCGAGTTTAACGGAACTTTTGCAGGCAGATAGCCGATGTTAGGTGTAATTTCTATTTTAGAAAATAAACCTAGAGCTCCATCCACTAAAACAAAATTGGAACAATGTCGAACGCGTTAAAGACTGAAATAAAGTGGCGGTATGAAGGTCGCCAGGTCTGTTTCTTCATAATACTAGAGTAGTATTATGAACAATAGTAGCGAATGAGTCGCCAATACAACGAAGTCCTTGTCTCCGATAGGGACATTGATATTTTCCACTTAAAGTTATTCCAATTTCAGAGGAAAATCAAAGAAATTTTACACTTTAATCTAAAAGAATAATAACCCTGTTGTGCTTACTGTAAATACTATTATGAGTTTTTTTTTTATATTGTTTATACATTAATTGTTTCACACTGTTAATATACTTATCTGTTGTGTTATAATATTCTATGTTTATATCTTATTTATCTACTGTTTTAACGCATGTTAGTTTTTAGTTCAGATCTGTTGGCCTAAGTTTCTTTATGTATTATCACTAATGTAATGTTATTATTATCAAACCACTGAATTTAAATAATTGTTGTTTCTAGGCCCACATAGTTTGGAATGTAATACAGTTCTGTACAGTATACTCTTATGTTAAAGTTTATATTTATTACATTCTGTTTTGTGTGCTCATTGAATTAATAAATAAATAAATAAGTAGTGTTATTTTATTAGCACAAATATAGAACTTACAGACATCATTCATTTTACATCTCTGGGGGGCGAGCGCAGTACAATTTCAATATAATTGGACTTTTTATGTTCAAATAGCGACGTGACGTTGTTCTGTTATGGGCGGACGTGTACTGATGGAGTTGCAATTTAGAGCACATTTTGATTATAGTCCGGAACAGTGTTTTATATATGAGTATATAAGTATTTTTTTAATGAAGAGAAATTGTGAGCAAGGGCAACGATGGCACAAATGCGGGCCACTGCAACACATAAACAGACCTCTAAATGTTTCAACTGCTGGGACTCAGGACCTTCTCTCACAAGGAGAGAGCCAAGGACCATAATCCACCACGCTGGCCCAGTGCGGGTCGGTGGATGACACATGACTTTGAAATATTCAATGTACATGTTTTTTTTAAATCATTTGTTTATTCGGAAATGTATTACAGAGTTCCTTATAACAATTTTATTTTACATTAAACTAGAAAATAGTGAGCCTCTGGATCTGTGAGAGAAAGGTGCTATTTGATACAATCAATGCTACCACAGATCCGGATCTAGGTACATGTTGATTTCTTTACGATGTTTCCTTCACTGTTTTAAGTTAAGTTAAGTTAAGCGAACATGACTTCAAAAAGACAGTGGTGCGCGATTGATCCGGGTGTCTCCAGATCGGCAGTCGCCGTCCTCCTGACTAGACCAGCCGTAACTTGATGAAACAAATACATGGACACTGCTAGTGATAAAATGAATATGTCTGTAAGTAGATCGATTGATTCTGGACGCTAGAGCCGATAAAACTAAAAAAATCAAACGTACACATAGTTGCAATACAGATGTGTGTTTCCAATTGTGTCCTTGGCCCTAGTTGCTAACTTTCAAAACCTTGTATTTTTGCGTTCATTCATAAAGTATTGAACTGAAAAGACAGCGACAGTAAACTGATAAATATTTCTCTACAATATTAAGGATAGGCGCGTTGCTTACCATCAGACACAGAGTCCTGCTCATCTCGTAACACTTTAATATAAAAAATGCCGTCTCTTTATGTTTCAAGTCACGATTCAAGAGACAACAATATGACAAAAGCAATGAAGTTGGGCTAGAGGTTTCACGCTCGTCCGGCCGTCCGGTTTCCCGGCTACCCGACCCGGTTCCGTTGCCGCCCGGTCACCCGGTTCGATCCCGGAGGTCTAACGCCTAACTGCAATTGCTTTGATATCTCTCTCTCTCTCTCTCTCTCTTTCTTTTCGTCTGAATTTATAGAGACAGCAATAGCGTTAGCGAAAGCCAATGTAGTTAGCCGGTAGACGAGTCGGCCGGTCCGAACATCGCATCACGGCTGCGGTGGATTCCTGTCACGAACGACAAGACGCCGGTCGGAACCGTTGGCAAAGATTATGCTCAGTTATCATTGAATCTGCTGTTATTGACTTTGAACTATAACTTTTAGAGTTTACTCAAACTTAAAGTTTTAAAGTCTAAAAGAAAAAAATAGAATGAAACCCATAGAATTGAAAAAGGCAAAAAATAAATAAATGGGTATCGCAAAATCGTAGTGAATATCCAAAAGTTGTTACTGAAAGGGAATGAAAACAAGATAAATAAATTAAATTAAATATTCTAGATTTTTTTAAGTAAACTCTATTAAGTTTATTATCGTTGCCACAATTCTCGTAGTAGTTACCTTTGATAAATGTATTTTAATTGCCCTGTTTGTGTTCCAGTATTTAATCGCTATTTGTTTCAATGCTACACAGAAAAATGGGCTACAAGCGACAACTAGGCTCTACTATCTAATTGTCTTATTAATTCCTCCTAGTTGCTCACAGCTGAACTCTTTTTTTTCATATACCTCTTCAGCAAAACGCCACTAAGGCCCAATCATCGAGTTCACGTTTCAAACCACTACTAGCCCACTTTAGGTGTCCTGTGTTTGCTGATTAGCGGTGTTCACTACAGAACATATCAACCCCAACGGTTACCAGTTCTACGACAGATATGTCTCCGTCCACTGCTACATCAGCTAGCCAATGTTCACGTATGTTGTTTAAGTTAGTTCTCTGACAAATTTTCTCATTATAAATGCAATCCTTCAGAGAAACCTCGATCATAGAAAGCAAAGCCCGTTGTGCAACTTTGAAGTTTTGAACGGACCCTTTCACTGTCAGTGTCTACGTTTCAACATCAAATAGGTATCATGACAGGTAGGACACTCTGATTGCTTATTTTCATTTAGGATATTGTGAGATAGGTAACGGCAAGACTCTATAAGTTTATCGAAAAGCTGGTCATCCCATTTTTTATGGTCTAACTCTCAAAGCTATTTCTACTTACTTTAGTTCCGGTTAATACTATAGTACATTGTCAGTGTTCTAATATTACTGAAAATCCTACAAAATTGCACTTATAGTAGTACTATCTCCAAGCTTAATTAAATACAATAGGAAGAAAAAGAATCTTAATTTACAGCGAATTCCAAATCTAGGCAATGATGTGCTTTAAATTTAGTTAAATTAAACAGAATGCGTGATTACCAATTTCACAGACAATAGCAACAGGGATGACGACTCATTTTTGATTTGATTTAATATACCTATCATGGAAAGCCTCAATAACTTACTTTGACTAAAAACTTCCCGAGATATCACGATTTCAAAATTATAATTTTGGACCTTCTTAATAACACTTCATACAAAAACACTAAACAAGTGCAACGTCACCGTATGACATTTTATATGCATTGCGCGTTTGTATTGTTTGTAAGTTTGTATGTTAGCTATATTAAATTTTGCGCCAAGGAAAAGGTCTCATAACTAAAGTCACTTTAAATCCAGAGGGTTATCCAATCATAATCACATTATCTAATAGGTAATAATTTAATACACAACAAAAATATATTTGCGTTAAAGTTGGTACATATTTCATTATTTTTAAGCAGTATTACAATATTTTATCAACTAATTTAATAAAATTCTAGGATCACTCGTCATACCTATCGCTACTTTCTTTTAGGATTTTCAGCAGTTTAATAATTATTTAAGTGCAACAAAATGTTCATCCATCTATAACATACGAATCAGGCTAAGAACTCACGAAGCGATTAATTATCAGCCGCGCCCACCGCGGTTGCGGGCCCGCAGTTTCTGTAGAATGCAGATACATATGTAAAAATTTAAAACACAACTCACGACGTGTTATCCGCCTGCGGCGCGCGCGGCTGCTGCGCAGTCACCGCCCAGCGTTCACCCGCCACGTTCACGGGCGATAATCTCATCCGCGGCGGCTGCGAAACCGCAAAAATCCCCGGTCTAGTGACTTTTGAAATAAAACCGCCACAGTTACGGAACCGCGGCAGGTGCGGCTGAAAATCGCTGCATGAGTTCTTATTCTTAGCCTCACCCTTCTGTCCGCTAGTCTTTGTCGGCGTCACGTCGGAGTCGACCCGCGTTTCCATTAGCGACCGTTTCCCCAATAACCGCTCCGACGAGTTTAGACTTGTCACGTAATTTATTGCGATTTGTAAAAGCTTCTCCTAAGCGTTACATTTTATTTGCCAGGTTTCATGGTCATGGCTTTACGTTATTGTATTATCCTATTAATATTATTAAAGTAAAATTTTGGATATCTGAATTTCTGTTGGTCAATCACATTGGTACAGCAGAAAGGATCAAGTTGTAATTTAGAACGCAGTTAGATTTTAGTCTAGGCGAATATGAAAGATTTTTTTCCCGAGAAAATAATAAGGACGAGGACTGCGTGGGTTAAAATTGCGTATTTTTTCTCTTGTTTCACAAACAAAAATGACGAAGATACAGTGCTTAGAAGTTTCAAGTGACGGCACTTCATTGTACGATTTTTACAAAGATTTTTAAAAACTCTTAAAGTTTGATCTATATCTTTCAATATTTAATAATTTGATAAAACAAAAAATACGTATCTAAAACTTTTCCATAATCTACCTGACAGATTAGAATGAAATATGTTTGACCCAGTAATTATCTCAATTGTCAGCTATGTTGTAGCGGGGCGACGGTTGCGGCAGGGTTGTGGCGCACCACACGCCACCGCCGCGCGGTGCGGTCCTCCACTCTGTTATACCGTACGACATAATGATACTTTCAATGATTAATAATGATACATTTGTTTGACGCATTCAAAAATATTTCAGTGAAGTACTGGAGAATTAAATGACCATGAAAATATTTCGAGAGAATCCTAATGAAGCAGTTAATTTGATTACACCATGTTATTATTCTAATCATTTGTTTCTGAAACTAGTTGTGTTCGTGGTTTCACTCACATTTTAAGGGTTTTTTGAAGTGGAAACTTCTTTTGGCGCACCACACATAGATTTCTCGTGGGCTGCTAATTGTGCTCAAGAGCTATGCTCGTGAATTCAAAAATCTTCGGTTGAACTCAGAACCATGGCCATCTAGAAATGCGTTGACATTTCTCAATCGCCATGGTTAAAAGACTTCGACAACAATGCTTTGAAAATTTATATCAGACTAGCAGCGCCCTTCCGTTTCATCCGCATAGTTTCCAAAAAAAATCTGACTTATAAGTATTCACTTCTATCGGCAGTTCCTATGACTGGAAACTTTATTCTTTCTACGTCGAGCCGCATGTCGCGCGACAGCACGGAGCCGTGCGCGCTGGTGGCGCGGCACCGGTGCACGGCCGCATGTCGCGTGAGACTGACCTGCGTCGAGCCGCATGTCGCGCGACAGCACGGAGCCGTGCGCGCTGGTGGCGCGGCACCGGTGCACGGCATGTCGCGTGAGACCGACGCATGTCGCGTGAGACTGACCTGCGTCGAGCCGCATGTCGCGCGACAGCACGGAGCCGTGCGCGCTGGTGGCGCGGCACCGGTGCACGGCCGCATGTCGCGTGAGACTGACCTGACCGCATGTCGCGCGACAGCACGGAGGCCGTCGAGCCGCATGCAGACTGTGCGCGCGCATGTCGCGCGACAGCACGGAGCCGTGCGCGCTGGTGGCGCGGCACCGGTGCACGGCCGCATGTCGCGTGAGACTGACCTGCGTCGAGCCGCATGTCGCGCGACAGCACGGAGCCGTGCGCGCTGGTGGCGCGGCACCGGTGCACGGCCGCATGTCGCGTGAGACTGACCTGCGTCGAGCCGCATGTCGCGCGACAGCACGGAGCCGTGCGCGCTGGTGGCGCGGCACCGGTGCACGGCCGCATGTCGCGTGAGACTGACCTGCGTCGAGCCGCATGTCGCGCGACAGCACGGAGCCGTGCGCGCTGGTGGCGCGGCACCGGTGCACGGCCGCATGTCGCGTGAGACTGACCTGCGTCGAGCCGCATGTCGCGCGACAGCACGGAGCCGTGCGCGCTGGTGGCGCGGCACCGGTGCACAGCCGCATGTCGCGTGAGACTGACCTGCGTCGAGCCGCATGTCGCGCGACAGCACGGAGCCGTGCGCGCTGGTGGCGCGGCACCGGTGCACGGCCGCATGTCGCGTGAGACTGACCTGCGTCGAGCCGCATGTCGCGCGACAGCACGGAGCCGTGCGCGCGCTGGTGGCGCGGCACCGGTGCACGGCCGCATGTCGCGTGAGACTGACCTGCGTCGAGCCGCATGTCGCGCGACAGCACGGAGCCGTGCGCGCTGGTGGCGCGGCACCGGTGCACGGCCGCATGTCGCGTGAGACTGACCTGCGTCGAGCCGCATGTCGCGCGACAGCACGGAGCCGTGCGCGCTGGTGGCGCGGCACCGGTGCACGGCCGCATGTCGCGTGAGACTGACCTGCGTCGAGCCGCATGTCGCGCGACAGCACGGAGCCGTGCGCGGACCACGGCGGTGCACGGCCGCATGTCGCGTGAGACTGACCTGCGTCGAGCCGCATGTCGCGCGACAGCACGCGACCCGTGCGGGCTGGTGGTGCGGCACCGGTGCACGGCCGCATGTCGCGTGAGACTGACCTGCGTCGAGCCGCATGTCGCGCGACAGCACGGACCCGTGCGGGCTGGTGGCGCGGCACCGGTACACGGCCGCATGTCGCGTGAGACTGACCTGCGTCGAGCCGCATGTCGCGCGACAGCACGGAGCCGTGCGCGCTGGTGGCGCGGCACCGGTGCACGGCCGCATGTCGCGTGAGACTGACCTGCGTCGAGCCGCATGTCGCGCGACAGCACGGACCCGTGCGGGCTGGTGGTGCGGCACCGGTGCACGGCCGCATGTCGCGTGAGACTGACCTGCGTCGAGCCGCATGTCGCGCGACAGCACGGACCCGTGCGGGCTGGTGGCGCGGCACCGGTACACGGCCGCATGTCGCGTGAGACTGACCTGCGTCGAGCCGCATGTCGCGCGACAGCACGGAGCCGTGCGCGCTGGTGGCGCGGCACCGGTGCACGGCGGCGTGCACGTCGCTGCGGTACTGCGCGGCGGAGAACGGGGCCAGCCACAGCGTGCCGTTCGGCAGGACGCTCCTGAAACAAACACGATATTTATCTATTGATATACTATTGTGTCTTTATTTGTGTATTAGGATGGATACGTTTTTAAATGAATTAATTAAACCGGTGCTATTAGGGCTGTTAGTTACGGCTGGTCTAGTCGGGAGAACTAACACAGTGAAGAAAATGTCATGAGACATAATATGCTAGCCCGCAATGGATCAGCGTGAAAAATGTCCTTGACTTGCTTCTGCCTAGAGGAAACCTCGAGTCCCAACAGTGGGAACATTTAGTGGTCTACTAATGCGATAATAATCAACACACTAGACATCAAACGTAAGACGCTTTCAACTGTTATTAAATATACAATGGCTGTGTTCAATTTCGTATTGCTCCAACACCAAATTTACAAGAACCCTTCAAAGGATTACTGAATTCAAATTACCTTCAACAGCCTACACCAATAAGTTCGTTATTCCAAATTCTTTTCTGTTCTCCCGAAATAGCCTTAAATCCTCGATAGATCGGAAAGGTTTAGTAACAAGGCATTGCAGACTTTTAGGTATCTCGTTCCAAATATAAAGATAAGGTTTTACGAGTGGTTAAAGCCTTTCTTTGATCTCGGGTCTTCAATCAAGGAGTTTACCGCGCGGAGCTCCGTTCAGCCGATAGACAGACTGGGTGGAACCTCATCATGTGGATCCACTATATAGGATTAAGGCGATGTTGCGATACCGAATATCTTAAATTAAGAAATAATGTTTTTTTTTTAATATTAGCGGAGATCCACGCATAACGTATGTATGTGTCAAGAATCAATATGACTGTGACTGATCGTAAATTGAAAATGAAGCGATGGAAGGTCAGTGAAAAAATTTGATAAAATCCAAACAAAAAAATACATTAAAATAAAATGACTTTACTTTGTTTCAAAACGATGCTTTGTTTAATTTATATAGACTTTCACCGCATAATAGTACGTAAATATAGAAATATAGGTACAACTCACGACCATTCAATAGAATTCTACGACTGACAAACGTTTTTACATAAAATCCAAAAATAAACGGTCCTAAAGGTCAAACGTATCTTACACTGATCTCTTTGTGGTTTTATTTTGGTGAATATCTATCGCAAGAGCTTATTCATAGGTACTGTGAATTCAAAAAAATATTTTGACCATAATCTTGTTTACGAAGTCTGAAACATAACATTAAAAACTCAGATTCTTTAGAATCCTCACGAAATGTAGCTTCTAAGACAGTATCACATAATTAATGAATGATTCCGCCTCCGTTTCTATTGAATTGTGCCGCATTTTTGAATAAGAAAACGTTTTAATAGAATAGCTCGGGTTCTGAATAAGATAAATGGAAGTACGATTTTTGGTCGAAGTAAAAAATGGAGGTGGGTCGAAGGAAACGCGAGGAAAATAGGAAAATACTCGCCGGAGTCGAGACCGGCGCGGCCGCCATTTGTACGTCTGATCGCTGACACCTGCTTGTTAACAAGATTCTGTCTTCCCTTGGACAAATACACGGATACACCTATACAGTTTTTCATTGAATAAATTGACAGGTTGAGCAGGACATGTGCCTGATAGTAAGTAACACGCATGCCCTTAGCAGGAAAGTTTTACGTGCTCGTCGCCCAGAGATTTGAGTTGATAGATTATCATTCCCTGTGATTTATCTGGAAACATTGCCCTTTAAATCTGAAACATTTTGATGTTCTCACATTACTGCTTGACGCTAAAAAAATGGCAAAGGTGAGGTACTTCCCCAGGCGGACTCTGCGAAGAGCCCTACCACTACAAAACTATTTTTCAGGTAACTATAAGTTTGTCTAAGATAAAATAATATGCAGTAAAAGTTCCTTTAAAATCTAAACTTAAATCCAAAGTGTTTCAGAGATTAGCTGAAACGTGGCCAAAACAAAGAAACATACAGACAAAAATTTAAAAAATATATTCTATAATACGTAATACATGTATCGTAATATATCTTCACATTTTAAACTTTTAGTGAACATCTGTGATTTTGCAACTACAGATACTTCAATTTGATTTATATGTACTTATAGATTCTCCAATGCAATTGTTTCAAGTTTTAGGATCAAGATTCCCACCGCAGCTAAAGCGCGAGCTAACTTTGATAACTTTGAAACGGCTAAACCAATTTTGTTGATACATAGCTAAACACACTACAGGTTATTCATTTTTCCAAAAAAAATAACTTTTTTTTGACTTTTATAGGTTTGCACTTGACCGCCATCTCGCCTGATGTTAAGCGACGATGCGGTCTACGATGGAGCGTGCTTACCTAGAAGAAACCGATTCACTCTCGATTTGATAAGACAAAGATATAACTTGCGTCGAGCTATACATAATATAAATACTTGCCTAAATTATGGTCAAAATAACAAGAGCAGTGATACAGTGAGTGTATCTTGTTGAGATTTACGTTTATATGTTACGTTACGATTATATGTAGAATGACGATATACAGCAGGGCAGCATAAGGGCAGCTTGTAGTGGTTGTAAACGTAATATGGGAGAGCTCTATGTCTAACAGTAGACGAATATAGATTGATGATGATGATGAAGTTTAGCCTATCCAATTTCAATTAAATTATTTAATTCAATCCCTAACGTAAATTTCAATTCGCTCCGTACATAGCACAACAAACAGTCAGCGTGTTTGTTTATCTGTTCTACTAATTAAATACCGTGTAGTGTAGCTGTAGTAATTGCGGCGCTGTTTACTTGTAATTTACACCGCGCCAACGATCGCGCCGGGGCGGGGAGGTAGTGTTGCCAGCGCTACTTGCGAATACAACGAGCGACTGTCGGCATGGTGACTGAAAACCAAATAAGCCCGTTAGTTACGTTATTGAAAATATTTTACACGTACTTTTTCGTTTGTTACACAAACCAAAAAAGACTCTTCTGCGAAAAAGACTACAAAGTCTTGATCATCGCCGAAAATTTGCCAGCCTATCGGTTTTTTATCGGACACACTTTGGAGAGTGTGCGACTGATTTGCATGTTCTGATACCACCTTGCCCTTTTTTCTATCGGAATGCTCGTAGCTCGAAAAAGCGACATCGTTTCATGGTTGATGTTCCAAAGACACGAACGAAGAGATTTGACCCTACTTTTGTGATAAGAACGTCTAGGCTGTGGAATACGTTGCCTGAGTGGGTTTTCTCCGATGGTTACAATCTTTGTGTCTTCAAATCGAGAGTGAATCGGTTTCTTCTAGGTAAACACGCTCCATCGTAGACCGCATCGTCGCTTAACATCAGGCGAGATGGCGGTCAAGTGTAAACCTTTATAGGTTAAGTTAAAAAAAAAACCAAATCTAGTTCCTACTTAGAAGTTTAGCGTGAAGTCACGTCATTGTACGATTTTTACGAAGACGTGACGTCACAACTTCCTACTCCGGAAATTTGATGATGTATTTTTAATAATAATATTATAAAGCTGAAGAGTTTGTTTGTTTGTTTGAACGCTAGGATCTCGGGAAGTACTGGTCCGAATTGAAACATTATTTTTCTATTGGATAGTCCATTTATCGAGGAAGGCTTTAGGCTATAGAACATTACGGTACTATTAATAGAAGCGGAGTATGAATCAAGAATGTAACAAAATCAGGAAAAAATATTCCTTTTTGAGAGTTTTCGTACGTTTCGTGCTTTGACATGACACAAGACACCATGTGTCTAAGATTGCGTCATTGAATATAAATCTTTGCCATAGATTACATACCTCACCTTTGCTCACAGATTAAACACCTCCCTTTGCTAATCTAAATCTGAGTTGGTACGACCAATTTCCGACTGGTGGCGTAGCAGGTAGCTGAAGAGGTGTTTTGTTTGAAAGCGATATTCACAGGAATCAATGAACCGATTTCAGTCATTCTTTCACGGGATCCTGATGAGTGCTATATAATGTACCACGGGCGAAGCCGGGGCGGACATCTAGTTTTTAATAGTTTGATTAAGAACTAAATACGTATCTCATATTTTTGCTTTATTTGTGACTCAGTCATCATCCCAATTAAGAAAGTATCTTTTAGATAATGAATCTGTGATAAAATAGCTGATAGATGTCAATTGACGCCAATACCTACTAATATTATAAAGGTGAACTCTGCCTATCTGTATGTCTGTCCGTTCATCTGGCTGTCGGTCTGGTATGTAGACGAATTTTATTATTTTAAGAGAGGAAAGAAAACAAGGGTTTAAGGGCGTGTGGGCCGTAATTTTGAATTTTTAAAACAACTTTAAGACCTTTAAAATAGTGTTTTAAACTCTGAAAAAAATATATGTATTAGTTAAGGATCTAATCAAGTGCAATTCAGTCAGTAACACGATTTAATGAATTTTACTTGATAAAAAAAATCCCAAAGTTACCCCTTTTCAAAAAGTTGTTTCAAGTTTATGACTAAACTAATGAATTTTTTTACTAAATTTTTGTACTCAACGAAAGCCACTAAAAAGTTATAGATGCATTCGCAGAGTTTGACCATATATATAGCGCGCCGTTCGGCCAGCCTGATTCCCACTCCGCTAGGGCACCAAGAGGTGCCAAACACTATGTCCCCCCCGGCACTAGCCCGAGCCGTGGTCGAGCCGTCTGAGGCGCCCTCGTAGCTAGCAGCCGTAACGCGTCCCAGGTATCATCCCATGCTATAGTGCTAGCATACCAGTAGGTTTTTATATAGGTTAGGTTCCTTTTGGGTCCTGCGCCCTCGGCGCTAACCCGAATAGTCAGATCGGTAGTAAAGGCGACTAGCGGCCAGCTGCCATAGGTTAATTCAAAAAAAAAAAAAAAAAGCCAGCCTGATCAGTCGCGTTTCGGCGCTCACGGACGACGGGCCTGTGCTTGATTTTGCAATTTTGACAACCGATAAATTTTAAATATTACGATCATAGTGCCACAGTATAACAATATCAGTAGGTATTACTAGTGAAGCACGCTATGATCTTGATTTTTGATACCGTTTTCATTAGAATTGCAAATAGATGCTGATACTAATTAGTACGCTGTTTACTTTATGTTGTAGACCAATAAGGGAGTCTCAAAAAACTGACGTCGATACCACATCAGTAAAAAATTCAATGCGGATGCAATGGAAAATAGATAAGCATCGGTAAAATATTCGTCCGTTAAATCAGAGATCGGGATAAGGAAATAATGAGAGGGGAGAAATCCCTGCGTAATCCTAATATAATGCAAGTAAGGTATCATAAATGATACCTAACTTGCATTTATCTGCCATTTAGGTAAATTCTTTGGTAGTAAGGTACTTAGTACGTGGAAGAAAAGTCCTCACATACAGATTTTACCACTTTGGAAGAGACTTTCGCGCAAACTATTCAGTTTAGAATAAAATGTTAGGAACTTCAATACAATTTTGAACACCTTCCATAGATACACGTATTGTTTTGTTAGAATTTTATTTTTTATTTCTTTTCCAAGTTTGTGACACCACCAAAATTTTTGTTTTTCTTTTTTTTTGTATGAAAATGTTAATATTGTTCATAGAAATTTAGACACTCGACCAAATTTGATAAGAAGCCTTTTAAGCAGTAAAATTACTCGTAGAATTTAACTCTGCACTAAATTTCCGATTCGTATTTTTTATATAAGGTTTAGAATCATTTCCTGAGCATAAAATCACAAAATAATAACAAATCCAGGTGGAGCTTCAAGCGCCAGCTCGAAAAACGTTTTGGCTGATATTCTGAAAAAGTTATAAAGCCTATTATTATTGTAGAAAATAAAATTTCCCATCTTTTGTTGCCAGTAAACTTTTTTTCGAACTTACCGATTACGATTTATTATGTCAAATTTGATGATAACAATGTAAAAATAATAAGATGTGAATTCTGTTCCCAGTAGCATAAACATGTCCCTTTTTACCGGAATGGAAGAAGGGTTATGTTTTCGCGCGTATCTTTTATGTTTGTAAATATTTTATTTCCACATATCTTCCAAACGGCTGGATGGATTTTGGTAACTAAAATATTCTAAGACTAGTCTGGCTCGCCAAAGTGTCCTTAGATAGTAGGTAATATTTTTTTACGTGTAGATTTTTTTGTAGTCGGGGTTTTTATATTAAAGTTATTCTATCATATTGCTCGTTGCTCGAATAAACAGCACCGTTCATCATCATGATTGAAGAGTTGAACGAGGAGTTTGGTCTCCACTTTTGTAATAAGAACAACTAAGCTGTGAAACGCATTGCCAGAGTGGGTTTTGTCGAAGGTTCGAACCTTGGGGTTACGAGGTACACTGTGCTCGTTTCTATTAGAGAAACAAGTTCCATCGTAGACAACATCATTTTCATCCACTATTATCGGCATCATAGCAACCGTATCATTGAATGGGTTATAAATCGTAAACGGTAAGTTTAACAAAAAGTTTACTAGCAACAAAAGATGCAAAATTTTATTTTCTACAATTATTGTCAAAATATATAGTTTCCAAAATATCGGTTAAAACAGTTTTTTCAATTGGCGTTTGAAGATCTACCTGGATCTGTGAGAATTTTGTAATTTTATGCTCAGTAAGTGATCTTTACCTCATAGAAAAAATTGGATTAGAAATTTAGTGCAAAGTAGAACAAAAATCCTTCTATTTTTACTGGCCTTTCATTACGTTTCAGCACATTTTTTTCAATGTTTGACGAACTTGTGAATTATTAGGAAACATTTTAAAAATATGCATGAAATTGGAAAAGCCGTTCTCAACTTATAGTGTGACCAAAAAGAAAAGGTTGAATTTTGTATATCTACGAGTATATATAAATTTAATATTTCTTGTTGTATTTCTAAATTGTTATCACTAGTATAAACAAATCTTGAACAAAAAATGAGTTTAAATTACATAGTCAAATATTGTAATGTTATTTCTGCACTGTGGCACTGATTCCGCGGTCGGTGACGGTCGCGAGAACAAGACAGCGTTAAATGCCTAATTTGACAGAACTACCTGGCCTTAAAGATTATAATATGAAAGGTTCGTCACTTGATAAGCCCGAAGACGAAGTAACTACTTTTTCATCTGTGCCCGAAGCTTGATACTTATTTATTTTAAGCTTAAAAATAAACATAATAATATAACATAAGCAATTTGTAAAATGAAGTCATCGGAATAAACTAGTGTCCTTAAGTAGCGCGTTTTGTGTTCTCACTGTTAGAACTCACGGCATTTTCTCACAGTGAGAGAGTTGAGGACATAATTCACCACGCAGACCAAGTACGGGCTGGTAGGTAGTATATCGTTGTATTGTAATGTTTTTTGGTATTAAGGCACAACGATTTTTCTAATGAATCAACGTACAAAGTTTTTTTTAATATTAATACAATATTTTTCAGTTTCAATGAATTCAGTCAAATTGCATGACAAAGCAACTGTACCCACATGGCCGCATTTTACAGCTATCGTAAAACATGATTCGTTCGCCGAGTGTCCACAGACTACAATACAGCCGCGCTAAATATTTAAAAGACAAATACTCACCAGTATGGGGTCACAATAAAATAATCATGCCGATGTGACGGCGACACAACTCCATGCATAATACATGAACGCGATGTACGGAGAGCGGCGGCTCGGAACGAAACAAACACAACTACGGAAACGAGGTTTTTAACCAACTGTGTGATGTATATTCAGAGTCACAGTTGGTTCTTCCTAACGGCTTTAGTACATATCAGACAATTAAATTCAGCTATCATGTGTGAATTAAAAAAAAACAAAACAAAATCCTTGGGTAAGTTCGGGTTTCATATGCGTAAATAAAAATAATGAACAATTAAATATCAATATGACACAAATATTGGAGACTAAGCAAGTAAGACAAGATAATGGAGAGTTACTAAGCTGAGATGGCGTCAACATGTGCACAGAAGAACACTAACTAGGCTACGTAGGGAACTTGATACTGTGATGAAAAATTATCATGCAATTTGGACTTTACTGAACTTATAAAGACTAGCAATGAGTCAACAAATTGAGTGCAAGTTGTTCTTGAAAACACTTGGGAGCTCTAGCTTTGGGTTCACATGACATACCAATATAGGTTATTTGGAACTGGATCTTCCCGTTTCTGTTCAAATCCAGAGGACAACCCAAGTAAAGGTGAAAATGTGTAGTACCTATAGGGTGATACAAAAGAGTGCAAATATATGATGACGATATCAGGGATAAAGCAAAGCGGAAAAACAAAAATAAAGAAAGAATGATCAAAGTATCGTATTAAGCTAGAGGGAGGGTTCGATGTCAAAGATACGAGTACTACTCTCTATATCTAAAACTGTGTTTTTGCAAATTCACAATATTTAGCGAAAAACTAACAGCCATGATTTTTTTTTTAATTCTAGCCAAGGTCAGGTTGCTCGAGCATGTCTGAAAATGACAAATATCTCGATTCTCTCTCATCGTCAAAATTGGAGTAGTGAATGCAAAAATGTTTTCTTCTGCTTTTGAAAATACTAACATGCGCTATCGGGGTTCGGACTGACAACCTCATGATACTTGTGATGCTTAAATCAGAAATCGATATAAATCGTTACATTCAAAGAAGTGTTCAAAGAGTGTGAAGGTATATTTAATGGTCTTCAGATAATGCGGTCTAAACCAAAGCATGTGGTAGGATCTTCATTTATTTCAAAGAATAATTTTCTCAAAATACCACTTAGGGCACTTTGTTCTTTCGGTATCGAAGCGTACGTAGTTTCCCGAATTTCGTGAAACATCTTAAGCCTTGGAACGCCCACATTATTCTAAGCTAGAGTTTGGTGGACGTTTGCTTTCCTTATAAGAGTTCTCTTAGTAACGAGTTTAGGAGAGCTACCGTTGTTCCCCGAACACGGCTGAGTAGTTTACGTGCGTGCAAGTTATCTGAATACCTCATTACTACATTTTATTTTACTATTTTTATTAAATTATTCAATACTTACAACTGTGCTAAACTGCACAGCAGTTTTTAGACAGCAATTATCTCAAACCACGTTTTCAATAGTTACTTACATACTTTTGCATATTAATATTGATTGTTGCCAGTTGACAATCTTCGTGTCGAGAGTGAGCCGGTTTCGTCTAGGTGAGCACGCTCCATCGTAGACGGCTTTGTCACTTAACAACAGGCAAAATAGCGGTCGAGTGCAAATCGTTAAAACAAATTGGCCGTCTAAACTAGAATAGAACTGCCGATAGAATTGAAATCTTATACCTAACTTAGAATTTAAGAGCTTAAATACCTTGAACAACTTGAAACAAATATTAAACACCTTGGGTGATAATATAATGAGTATTGTCTTTGTTTGGAAACTATGCGGGTAAATCTCGAGGGCGTGGCGATGAGCATGGCCATCTAGAAATTCGTCAATCAATGAGAAAAGCTGACGCGTTTCTTCACGGTCAATGGCCATGTTCCCGAGTTTACCCGAAGATTTCTTATCATTCCCAGGCGTGACGCTAAAATAAAATTCAGTTCACAGCCCACGAAAAATTTGTCTGTGGCACGCCAAAAGAAGCAAGAAGCTATTATCTGCCAACACTCTCTGAAACGACTGAACACAACTTAAGATTACAAAACAGCACTGACTACCAAACAATTCAGACCAGCATTTAACTACTTTTGTTCTCTCATATTCAAATTCGACCCCTCTGGAATTAATTCGGATCTGCCGGGGTTCCACAAGGGCCCTACGTTTCTTTCATTCCAATCCTTTGAAGTCGCGATATTGCGTTATTCGCGGAGATTGACGCGCTCCGCCGCCGCCAACAAACTCCCGATACGGAACAGAACGCGAGCGGTAATGAAACCTCCGGGACATGGTAATTATATTAACTAAGAGACGTGCGGAATATAAATACAACTGGAAGGGTAACTCGCAAAAACTATTAGTGTAGCAAAATATTGGCATTCCAAAAAAATTTGTAATTTATACACTATTACCACTAGATAAGATATGATGCTTGCGAAATTTATGTTTGTTGACGTAATGATTTTTTCTGCGATGAAAAGAAGTTTATGTGCTGATCCAGAGTGTAATCCAACTGTAATCTGAATATGACTCGTTATCTCGATCCATTCTGACGTGATTAAACAAAAAACATCCAAACTACCGAATTCAGAATATCTTATGTCGGAGTAAATCTTATTACTCAAATATTTTAAGCAAGAATTATCCAAGTCAAATGTGAAGCGCTGACAAGATTTTTAATCTTATCACAAATCAAAAACTAAAGCAATCAAAATGACGCCATGTGAAAAAATTACAAATGCTATCATAATAATATTATGAGAATATGTCCTCATAATCTACCTTTAATTTAGTTTTAAGCTGTGTGGGGTTGAGCCTGTTTTTTTCCTTACTAACATCGCCCCAAAGCTTAACAGTTTTTTTTTCAAATACTACCTACATTTGTATTGTATTAATTCAGGCAATGCACTTACAATGTATACATTTTCACCCAATATAGTAAGTCAAATCCATTCAGTTTTAACATAGATATATGGTATCTAATAAACAGGCACTGGATGGAGACGTACAGGTGAGTTGCGAACCATGGAGAGGCCTATGTTCAGAAGTGGGCTAAGATATGATGATGATGAAACACGCCTTCATAATATTACTTGATATAACAGAGTTACGTCTCTGCATCAATGTAATCTGTGTTTGACGCGAGAATGAACTGATGAGCAGAAGCTTAATTACGCCGGTCGTTACGAGACGTGTGGTTGATGCCGCGGGACTGACGCCTGAAGCTCTCGGGCGTCAGTCACAGCCGCGACTGATGGTGTAAGGACCTCCGCGTGTCAAGATGTGTTACACTTGGTGTAATATTTGAGCATCTAATGAATACAGACGATATATCTAACGAAAGTTTGGTTTTAATTAATGTCAAGATGATTAATGATTTTATATGATAATAATTATTTTCATTTTCAATTCAAACGATTTCATTGAGTAAAACGTCAGCCAACCAATCATATCTTAAAAATGTAATTATGACTGATCATTATTATTCAGTATGCAATTAACCCTATAGCAATATAATTTTGTTTCGATTTCAAATTATACGTGATTCATTAGCAAAATTTTTAATCCAAAAATCATGCTTCCTTCGATTTTACTTGTTTCAACTTCGATAGAGCATTGATAGATAAAAATAACCTGTCGAAATTCAATGACATATGCACGTTGTATGTAAAATGTTTGCGTTTTGCAAATGTGGTGATTTATCGTTTAAAACTTGGGATAAAATTGTAAACCACAAAATAGATTTCATAAAAAATCCTTCAAAGATATTTTGTTGATTTATAAATATGACTCGGTATGTTTTCACGCGAATCAAAGAGTCTACATTCACTTCGTTTTTCCCCTCAAGACCAGAACTGAAAGAAATTCATCTTCGGAAGGAACCGAAGGGCGCGTGACAATGTAATCGCGGTTCTGCGTGAATTATTCAGCGGCGGATATTGAATCTCCGCGCACCGGCCGATACACGGCACACGCGGCTGTTGGCGGGGCCGGCCGTCAGAGGGAGGTGGACTGGAAGCTGACGTGAATGGTAATAGTGGATGAGCGTGTAAATAGTGCTTTAGAAAAGATGAGATGTTACTACATTACATGATCTTATGTAGGGACCTCATAACGGACTGAAAACTTACCGCCAAAACGGACACCGTGTGAAGTCCACGTGCGGAGGTGAATAGAAAAAAAATACTGCTCAATAATTTAATATTCTCCTGTAAAACAAATGCCGGCTTCAATTTAAAATGAAACTCAGACACTCGACAGACATACAATTCATATTTTTTGTGATATCTACGAATGCCTTGACCTAGACGAGTTTAGTTAGTAGTTAGCAGTAGTTTAGTTCTTTGTTGATTTATTTAAAAACCACTCCCACCAATTAACTATTAGGTATCTAAAAAAAAAGTTTCAGTGGGAATTATAATGACATAATCAAAACTTAATAGTACCGTCTTACTCTCCTCTTATATCCTACAGTATTATTTTTGGGCAAATTTGATAACATTCACCTACTGATTCCTCACATTCGAGAGCTTTTTCATTCATCAAGTTTAATATTAAGCGAGATATTACGAAGACACTCATAAAGGCTAAACATAAAATTATGAAACGTTTTACAAGCCCATAAAATTTCTTCTCTTATTTCCGAAACCAAATCTACTCGTACAAAATATCAGCTGAATCGTATATTGTCTTCTGGATTGATGTTCATGAGATATAATTGGTTGAAGATATTGTAAGGCACGTAAACACATTCATACAATAATTAAATTAATAAAAAGTAAATGTATAAAACCGCTCAGCATATTCTTTTCAGAACTAGTTCATTCCTTATACTTGGGTAGTTGGTTAACATGTCATAGCTCAAAGTACCTTTTTACATCTTACTAATATTATAAATATCAAAATTTGTCTGTCTGTTGCTTAATCAGGTCGTTCAGGATCAAGATAGGATCAGGTTGTTTGAAATGAAATAAAGTTATAGTAACACTTAGGCTACTTTTTATAACGGGAAAATACCAAGAAAAACACGAACGGTGATAGTGATTGGTATAAATTCTAATTTGATATGAATCGAGTAAATTCAGTCATCGAGCCGCAACAAAGCGAATCCAAATGTAACGAAAACAAAACATTTGAAAGCACATCCCCGCAGTCACGCAGACAGCTGACGCGGGCAACACTCGCTCACGCCCGGCATTCAGCAGATCGCAGACACTCGCTGTCACTTTATTACACTAAATTTACATATTCATAAGAAGCGAACTGTTACTGTTCGGCAAACAACCCATAGGGGCGGTAATAAAGTGGCGCGAATAAAACAAACAAGTGGAATTCATCAAGGGACCGTACCGGTTATAACCGGTTATGGCGGGGTCGGCGACGCGGGCCAACTGCCCAACTAGTCGGGTTGTGACCCCACACTTTATTTGACCGGGCGTATAGATGGACACAAGTAGTTTTAGGGTTAACGCTCAATTTAAAAATGACAGTGATGATTTATTACTAATTTGATATATTAGTAGGTACCAAAAATAGTGATTTTGTTTGATTATTTACTTGTGTTTCACTCGTAGTTACTTAATTATCATGTATCACTTATATCATCTGGTTTCATAGACGCACCGAAATCCAACTGCTTGATGCCACCCTGGGAGAGTATAACCCTAGATAAGGCCAAATGGTCCTAAACCTCCGACATCGCAGACCTTTCAACTGGAGACGGAAAACGAGTCGCCGGTGTCCATTTCTGCATATAATCGACAGTCTTATTGTCCTCTCGCTCCTCTGCTTCACACGAGCTCACACAGTCCGCACCTTGGGCTAAGATAGTCGACATTGACAGATTCGTCCTCCTGCTCGTAGCTAGGGATAACCGCGGTTCTGGCAACCACCAGCAGCTTTAATACCCATGTCAGAGTAGATTTTGCAGCCCTCACTTAGCCGTCGTCTTTTACATAAACCCAACTCCATGTAGCCGCATCGAGACTATAAAGGCACAACCTAACCAGCGGCCCTCCTTAAGTCGGAGGACCCGCATTCTATGAGCGCTCTACTGGAATGACTTTGGACTATTACTCGTCTAAATAGAACTAGCAGCTAAGAAAAGTTCCAAGTCATACCAATTCCCCTAACAAACTATTACACGCGACCTTCGTGAGGGCGAGACTTGCGCATAGTAGCTCATCCTTCGCTGGACAGGGTTAACTGCTATCATACAACAAGATATCACCGAGGTAAGTTTACTGGAAGACTAATAAATATATCTACAAGGAATATAATTATCTGGATTTTATTAAAAAATGTTAAAGAAAAGATGTTATTATGAGATAACTGATTTTCTTAGCGATAAAATCCATAATATTACTAAAAATTCAACTTATAGCTCACAATGATTAAACAAAAGCACATTAATGACTATGTAGTTACAATATTGACCTTGTATAATTCATGACATTTAACAATATATACGAGCTAAGATTTGTTCATTCCTATTGACATTCTATATTATAATTTGACATTGTTGCTATCCATTATTTAATTTAAATTATGTGTTATCACAATGGTGACATAATATGACATAAAATGTAATTTGTTAGGAGTAGATTTTAAATGATCATTGTTACTTTTATTTTTTATTTATAAGCATGATTAAGTATTATTAGTTCCTGTAATAAAATTTGTACGCCGAAACAGGCAAGAACATGAGGCACTATATTTGAATGACATCTGTACACTGCTGTTAATGTATGTGATTACACAACCATGTTCTGACAAATAAATAATTTGATTTGATTTGATTTGATTTGATTTGATTATATGCTGCCTGCCCTTGCTGTCGCCCAGACGGCTCTCGCAGTCCAAACAACAACAAGACACTACCAATTTATTGTCATTCAAATTCGTTTAGCAGCTGTAGAGATACGTGGGAACAAACAACTTTCTTACAACCTATAAATTTTACCTTCATGAGATTACTGCAATTTCACGGAGATGTAAAAATGGTGTAAATACGTTACATATTTGTAACAATAGAGTGAAAAGTCAACTCGTTTTAAAATTACATCAGTGTTTGAGAGAGTGTTGAAGCTCCCAAATTGCGGGCCACGTGATCATGTGCGCTGGGTAGGGTAATGCCCCTGGGGCGGGCCAGAGGCCGCAGGACCGGCTGTTTGCGGACCAAACACCCGGACGTGCGCCGGCCCGTGGACCCGCCCTTATTATGTGCTTGTGTTCAATTAAGTCTTGTGTTTTGTTTGCTGCTGAAATTTCGATGATGCTACTCCGAGACGTTTATCGAAGTAAACTGCTGTGTTTTGGTGGTACAGGGTCGACGGATAGTGATACGGGTTGATGAATATAGCGGCACGGGGTCACACTGATACGATGTAAGTTCTTTCCTCTTTGGGTTTTCTAGTTGCGTGGTTTCAATATGAAACTAGAGTAATCCTATTTCTGCTAATAATATAAAAACAGTAATGTTTGTATAGGTATAGCCTTCGTTTTGATAAATTGACTGCGAAATTGGTTTTGCCGTGAATAATTTATGTACCAAATGTTGATTTAGGTGACTTTGTGGTTTGATAATAATTTTATCACATAATGTACACATCGTTTTGTAGTATTTCGCGCTTAGTTCCTGTTCCCGTGATAAAAGTTTCATGTGTTCCAAATTATGTTCAGATTTCATACGAAATAAGCAACAAAATGTTATATATAATACCGTAAACCCTCGATAAGTTAAAGTCCAAGGAAAACAAAAATATTTAAAGTTATAGAGGTTTTAAGTTATCAAGGGTTTTGGTTTTGGGGTCTGATCGAAAGGAACATATTATTTGTTGAAGTTATAGAGGTATTCAAGTTACCGAGGTTTGAGTTATCGAGGTTCTACTGTACCTATATTAAATCAGTAATAAATGAGTGATGTACTCGTACGAGTATGTCATGTACCAAATTTTAGATAAATTAATTTTTGACAAATTGTTAGCTGTCCGTAAATATATATTGTATTTAGTGAGTTTTATTCTAACTAATACACTGTTTTTGAAAGTTGGGAGCATTGGGTGCAAAGCGTTGATTTATTAGCCTGCAGAAAAATAACGAGAATTTTGGTAATACATTATAATATCTAAATAGTTTGAGTATTTTGTCAGTGGAAGTGGTTTCGCTTACAGCAATTCGGGTAAATTTAAATGAAAACTTGCGTACTGTTAGACTGGAAATCACTGATTCTATAAAAAAAAAATTTGTACTTATTCACTTTTTATTTGAGTTTAAACAAACACTTCACAAAGTTTTGGATTTAGTGAGGGGGCCTTTCCTAGACCAACCGAAATAGAAACAGACGCGCGCGGCACTTCTCTAGGGGTATCTGAGGTCTCAGGTCCGGCGGGCATGAACCAGGTCCGTAGGCTGAGAGGCAGAGTAACCTTTCGAGAACTGACTGGAAGATTTATTCGACAATTCGACTTTATATAGCAAATACTGCAGAATCGCCAATATCGACATCGAGGAATTGACTTCCTGCAGGATCAGCAGTTTTAAGGTTGTAACATCTCCCCTTAAGACGGAACATACTAATCGGTTAGTATGTGAGTAGGATTTTGGTCTAGCAAAGTTCACATGATTTAGAATTAGAAAAATTAAGTTAAGGATTACACAAAACAATAAATTCAATTAAAATTTTAAAATGAAAATAGAAAACGAATTAAAAGATTACATTAAAACAATATACTCAATTAAAGTTTAAAATGAAATAGTTAAAATTACACAAAACAATGCACTAAATTAAAGTTTAGAAATGGAAATAAAACTAATTGAAAGATTACACAAAACAATATACTCAAGTAAATTTTAAAAATGGAAATAGAAAACTAAGTTAGTAACACTGGAACGGACAAGGCTAAAACACAGTAAAATTGTTATTACTAGACATGATAATAAGGCTTAGCACTAAATTATGTAAACAATAATTAAGCAAAATTTGATAATAATATATTAGAAAAAATAAATGATGTAAAAGATTCAAAGAGTAAAATAACAATGTCGAGCTTTTTAAATTTGAATGTTTCTTCTTGGGCTAGACATAGAAATATTTGATAAAGAAG
The DNA here is from genome assembly GCA_017562165.1 of Ectropis grisescens. Taxonomy (NCBI): domain Eukaryota; kingdom Metazoa; phylum Arthropoda; class Insecta; order Lepidoptera; family Geometridae; genus Ectropis; species Ectropis grisescens. The sequence continues at coordinate 30,563,979 of CM029771.1, forward strand.
TATCATCAGAATTGGAAGATTCAGTGATATCTCGTTCATTTAGTTCGATAGCCGTTCTAGATCGAATATTAGTATTAGGCCTTGAGTAACATTTGTTAAATATTTGTACACAGCAGTTAGAGTTAGTCAGTTTACGTTTTGGACATAGGCATGAATATAATTTGTAAAACATATAAGAAAATACAGAGAGTGATAACAGGGTCGTCAAGAAGCTGAAGTAGTATCCATACTTAATGTGATAGGGCTGGTTTTCGATTTTGTAAGATCATCGTTAAATTGATTTAACTTATGTGTTGCATATTACAGTGAGTCTAAGTTAATGTCAGAAAGCTTTATCGGCGTTAAATATGGAATACTTTTGTTTACTTTTAGATTTAGAACAACAGTCATCGTCAATAATATTAAAATTAGGTGACGGAATATACAGATTTGTATCGTATTCGTGCTGTGGAACAAATTGCAATAGTTTGTGATAGGCTTTACAATTTTTGGAAGGTAGAGTATACCAGTTCCGACTACATCATGATCGGTCATATGACTATCACTACATTTCACAGAAACTTTTGTTAGATCTGATTGGACATAGATCCATCTATTATTGGTGAGTTTCTGCCAAATGTCAATATCACCAAACATTATTTTAACATTACAAGATTGTGGAATACTAGTGACGTGTTCGCGAAATAGTTGCACTTCACAGATTGGGTTTGACACACTGGATTGAACACTTTTCAATTGACACAGTTTGTTGTATCTAGATATCGATTTGCACTCACTTAAATCGTTTATCACGGAATAAGTTAATTTGTCCTCTGTTATTGCTAGATATCTTGCAGATGGATTAATTAGGGCAAAAGAATTTGGCTCTTGGATATTATGAGGAGTTGGTAGAGCATAAATATGGTAGAGATTGTATTCTGTCAGAATAGCTAATGGAAATTTTACTACAAATACTAATTTGTTATCTGAAATAAACGATGAGACATCTGACACATCCAGTAGAGTGTGGATGTTGTTAAGATTTACGGGAATTGGGAATGTTCTTACGAGTTCCTAAGGATCGTAGTAAACGCCGGGACTATTAGTAATCGGCGTCGTTAGGTTGAAGGCTGAGACGGCTCCTGGCGCGATGGCCCTGAAATAGGGTGTTCATGAGCATGTTTGATTTCGTTGAAATGGTACCTTTTAAATCTACGATTAACTTGAAGAGTGACATTGCTATTACCATGAACTTTGATGACGCGATATGGACCTTTCCATATTGAAGATAATGCCTTACGCAATCTATGATGTTGCTTAAGGTAAACCATATCTCCTACATTATAAGACTGGTCCTTTGTATTTTTGTCATAATAGGTTTTAGATCTTTCCTTGCTACGGAGGATATTGTCACGAGCTAGATTTCTGGTGTTTATTAACTTTTGTTTGAGAGTTTTTATATAGTCAGGATAAGTTGCAGTGGGGTTAGTATCATAAATAGAGCTAGGTATATGAGGCTTGCAGCCAAAAAGAAGTTCGTGTGGCGAAAAATTAGTGGAAGAGTGTACACAAGAATTATACGATATAATGGCAGTGGGGAGGAACTTATGCCAGTTATCTTGATTCTCATTGACATAGGATTTCAAATATTCTTTGAGAGTGGTATGACTCTTTCTAGAGCACCGTTTGTTTGTGGGTGATAAGGAGTTGAAAAAGATGTTTAATTTTAAAAGTTGAGCAACTTGTTTATATACATCGGCAATGAAATGTACCCTTGGTCTGATAGGATACTTTTGGGATGCCAAAGTGACTTATAAATTTTATTAGACATTGGGTCGTTTTTTTCGGCTGTAGATTCAGTGATAGGATAAGCCATGGAATATTTCGTTAAGTCGTCCTGGAATGTGACTATGTATTTGAAATTTTCACTACCAGAGTCTGGGAGAGGACCAACAATATCAGTATAAATTTTTGAAAGGGTTCAGAGGATGTAGTGGTAATCTCCATAGGAGCTTTGTTGATTCCTCGTAGAGCTTTGTTCTTTTGACAAGAGGAACAATTCTGGACATATCTCTCAATTTCACCTTTCATTCCTTTCCAATAGTATATGTCCTTAAGTTTGTTATACATTTTGATGCGCTAATATGACCACCTGTGGGACAGTCGTGGTTTTCGAGAAGTATAGTTGGCACTTCATTTGGTTTTGGATACTTCATTAAGTTATGATGAATGTGAATTTGAATGCCAGTGTTATGAAATAGAAAAGAAAGCATTTCATGGATTAGAATGAAATTGAGTTTGTCGAAGGGATTGGTAAAGTCAGACATGGCAATCGATTTTACTTCCGGATATAGTACAATAAGGTTATTCCGTAGATCTTTGAGGACTTTGAAAATTTCTTGGTATGTGACGGATTCAAAATGGTGAACTTTGGTAAACATGTGGAAGTATGTTTTATTGTTGACTTGAGATGCTCTGACGGTATAGAGTTCCTTTTCAGACATTTCGAATTCATTTTTATCTTGAAGAAGATTAAGAATGTTTTCAGAAAAGGGTTAGAAGAATCTAAATCGATGGAAGTAGGGTATGCGATAATTGAACAAGGTGAATCTAGGAGACTTTTGTTATGTTCTAGAATAATTGTATCATTCAAAATTGGGCTAGAGCGAGATTTCATAAATTGTTGGTATGTGAGTGTGTGGTTTCTGATGTTGTCTGTAATATTGTGAATAGGAGGACGTGACAAACCGTCGGCGTTTGAATTTATTCTGCCGGGCTTGTACTCAATTTTGTAATCATACTCTTCAAGTTTTAGTCTCCAGCGTACTAGTTTACTACTGGGATCTTTACAGTTGAAGAGCCAAGTTAAGGGGCGATGGTCAGTGACTATTTTAAATGTTCTGCCATACAAATAAGGCCTAAAAGTTTTTGTTCCAAAGATAATGGCTAAGAGTTCTTTTCTGTGGTACTATAATTACCTTCTGCGCTATTAAGCGTTCTAGAGGCATAAGCAATAGGTAGATCTTTATTTGGTTCGCCTTGAGAAAGAACAGCACCTATAGCGTAATTAGAGGCATCGGTAGTGAGTGTAAATTCTTTAGAGAAATCTGGATATTGTAGGATCGGTGAATTAGTAAGCAAACTTTGAGTGAGTTGAATGAGTTTTCTTGTGATTCTCCCATATGAAATCAGCATCTTTTCTGAGAAGAGAAGTTAGAGGTTTGGTAACCTTGGCAAAATCTTTGATAAACTTTCGGTAGTATCCAACTAAACCAAGAAAACTCTTGATTTGTTTTGGATTCTTAGGAGCAGGGTAAGCAAGTACTGCTTTGACCTTCTCGGGATTAGGAGACACGCCTTTGTCAGTGATGACATGGCCAAGATAGGCGACTTCTTCTTTAAAAACTCGCATTTATCAGGCTGTAATTTAAGATTATGACGTCTGAGAGCATCGAATACTAGACTAAGTTTTTGGATATGATCTGGTAAATTATGGGAATATATGATGACGTCATCGAGATAGATAAAACAGTGTAAGCCTTGTAAGCCTGAAAGGACAGTGTTCATTAATCTTTGAAAGGTTGCAGGAGCATTTTAAGACCGAATGGCATTCTTGTGTATTCAAATGTCCATTAGGGACAGAGAAAGCTGTCTTGGGTCCGTCTGCTTCACACATCTTTATTTGGTGGAAACCAGACGCCAAGTCAAGAGTTGAGAAGTATTTACTATGACCTAGTTGGTCTAGAATATCAGCAATGTTTGGAATAGGATAAGCATCACCAATCGTAACATCATTGAGCTTTCTATAGTCTACAACGATGCGCCATTTTTTTTCTGGCCTGATGCATCCTGTTTTTAGGGACTACCCATATAGGGGATGACCATGGAGAATCAGAGGGCTTTATTATCTGTTGATCTAGCATTTTCTGGATTTGTTTGTTGACTTCTTGTTCTTGTTTTTATTTCATGTTTTAGGGTGTTAGTACAGGTGAGAGTGTCACCTTCGAGATGGAACAGATCAGAGTATTCTGCATAGATCTAGAAGCTTACAGGACTCTTCAGTGTTGAGATGTGAGGTTCTAATTTGACCTTTACCTCATCAATACGATTCCTTGGGACAGATGAATTGGAAATAGAAGGGTTAGAAGAGACAGTGTGAATCGGTTGCACATTTTTTGAGGTCATGTAGGTATCGCAAGGGTGAATTTCTACAGATAGAGCTTGAATGATAACATCTTCATTAGTAGTATTAAGAATAGAGACATTGGCATGTTTATTAGGTTTGACTTCGACTAGGCAGTTGGACAAAAACACCTCTTTGGACTTCCTGTTTTCTATTAGTCCGCATGAAATTTCAGGGTTAAGTATACCGCATTCGATCATCATTTCTGAGCGTGCAGGAATGGTATACTGAGGCTTAGTAAATTAAGTTTGATGTTGTAGTTACCAACTGTGAGGAGATCTTTTCTATAGTCTATGTTGCAGTTATAGAGTTTCAATAAGTCATTACCTATTATGCCATCAAATTTAATGAAGACTGAGTCTGATATTAGATGAAATTTGGCATATAGTGTTTCTTTCTTGGAAATTTGGAGATCTAGTTGACAATATCCCAAGCTAGTTGAATATTCAGAGTCATTGTCGATACCCTTGAATTTAATTACCTCAGGGTCTACGAGAGGTAGCGTTTGGAGAGATGATTTTGATAAGAGACACAGAGGAGCCAGAGTCGACCAAAAATACTAGAATTTTATCTGAGTATTGGCTTTTAACATAAAATGTGAGGCAGATGAGTTTTATTATTTATTTTTATCTCATAAGTTACCTCGCATTGATCTGAAGAGTTGAGAGATTTAGAAAATGTAACAGTTTTTACTCTTATTAGGTTTGGACTTAGTAGAGAGAGTCGGTTTGGTAGATTGAGACGATTGAGGCGATTGAGGACGATTGAGACGATTGAGACGATTGAGATGATTGAGACGATTGAGACGATTGAGACAATTGAGACGATTGAGACGATTGAGACGATTGAGACGATTGAGACGATTGAGACGATTGAGACGATTGAGACGATTGAGACGATTGAGACGATTGAGACGATTGAGACGATTGAGACGATTGAGACGATTGAGACGATTGAGACGATTGAGACGATTGAGACGATTGAGACGATTGAGACGATTGAGACGATTGAGACGATTGCGACGATTGAGACGATTGAGACGATTGAGTCGGATTAGAACGAGACCTATTAGACTTAACCGGCAGGTCGTTATTGAAATAGAAACTTATGTCAAAGGCGTCGGTTTGTGTTGATGATTCCGTACGACGCGGGACCGGAACCAATTTTAGTTTAAATGCGACTGATCATAAAAATCATCTTCTTGATGGTGTTGTCATCCTCATCTTGGGAAAGATGATGCATTTGTTTAGGGTTAGAAGAATTAGGAAGCTGGCGGCGAGAGTTGTTATATTGTCTTTACGACATTCGTGAATTTCATGACCTATATTTTTACAATAGCGACAGGTCTTTATAATGTTTTGAGATACCGTAGGGGTCGTGGTGGAGATAGTGACGGGTTTATTGTATTTATTGAGCGCTCGCGGTAGTTAGGAGGGGTATGGTTGTAGCAGTTACGTTCAGAGTGACTGATTTTGCCACAGTTTTTACACTTTGGTCTCTCCTCAGGATGTTTTCTAGCTTGTGTAACATAATTGTACAATTTTTCCTCTTGTATAGCAAGGTTGACCGCTTCATTTAAATTGGAAGGATTCCGACATCTTATAATATTGGAAATATGGCCTGGCAATCCTAATATAAATGTATGGAGAGCGAGATCCTCCGTGTTGGCAATTCTACCTTTTAATTCGGAAGGATCTTTAGTAGAATGCGTAATATCAGTTTGTAGGCGAGTGAGGCAAGTTTCAAACGTAGACTGTATTAACACGCTTTCGTTATATTTTGCCTACACTGCTGTAAATCTATAAATAGATGGTCTCTGTGCTTAGATTCCCGAAGGTAACTCTTAAAACGGTTTCAGTTCTAGCCAGTTATCAAATACCTTTAGAGAGCATGCTGAATCAGCTTTGCCTTCTAGTTGTGATAAAATATATTTGAACAAAAAAGGTCTTGTTGATTGTTTAGTAGCTAAAGATAGCGCATTCTCGCAATTGCGCAAAATGAGGATAATTTATTTTTATCACCATCGAATGGTTTTATAAATTTCGTGAGAACAGTAAAGTTTACTTCCTCTACCGTCAATAGAGAGCTAGTGGAAGTTGTTTTTTGTCGGTTTTAATATCTTTAGCCATTTTCTTTGTTATAAAAATTCAAATACAAGAAAAGCAAAACAGAGAAACAAAATTAAATTATTAAATAACTTACAGAGCGGCGATTATTAAGACACTTGTCATTGGAATTCGGCGCGGTGTCGGGTTTGCGGTTCTCCGTAGTCGGGCAGCTGTCGTTTGTTGCAATACGCAAGTGAGGTTGCGCAGTTAAGCAGGTATCGGTGAAAGGGCAGCTCGGCAACAGACGGACAGAAAGCCCGCGTCGCAGGTGGAGCTGGTGAGGTTACGGCGAGGCAGCTCGGGAGGCGGACAGAAAGCCCGTTTCGGAGCTGGAGCTGGCCGGGAGTCAGTTCAGGGCGGCTCGGTGCACTGGGTTCCAGGGCACAGTGAGCTGCACAAAGGTTCTCTACCTTGAGGCGAGCTGTGGTGATATTAATTAATTTGGCGAAACAGCATCCACATTCCAACTAAACACGAAACTGCCAATAACGGAACAATTGGAATCGCTAAACAAGATTCATCAACCTCTGTAGTCTTGTTCTATTTACTCAGTTGAATTTAACTGTGTTTTGACAGTTCGAAAATTTCAACTATAATTATTTAAGCTACGGTACTACAGTAAGCTCACTGTAGTGTTATTTATTTAAAATATTGATTTTGTACCAACAAATTTAGCCTCAAAATTAATTACATTTTCTAGTATAGTATTTTATAGTGGTTGAAAAGCTTAACGAGAGTGTAACAACGTGGAGTCGTCTGAGTTTTGTGTTTTAAAATGTTTTGAGTTGGAAATCGAAAAAGAATAATGATCGATTTACTTGTATTGGTTTAATTTTGGACGTAGGTAATAAGTCGATTGTAATCTATTTGCAAAACGTTAATTGAAGTTGCTATTTCGGTGCTTAATAACGTATAACGTCGTAACGAACAAACGGATTAGTCCGAAATTCGGTACATAAGTAGATTATACCGACGACGCCATCGGTCGGTTCGTGCGGCGAGCGTGGGCTGGATCACCGAAGACTATCCGCGATTTTAACCTACAGATGGCCATCAGGGACAGAAATGCGGCCGTTGTGGAGGCTCTGGGCCGGGAGGAGGCAGCTTAGGCAAATGGCAAGGCAAACACTCGATGTCGAGTCGATTACTAGCGGAATCCCAACCGGTAGTGATCGGCTCTACAGACGAGCACTAGAATTAGATTTTAAATTACCCAACTCCCTCCTATTTTCCTCTTCTTCTCCTTATCCAAGATATGTGTAAAAAACGATAATTGTAAAACGACAAAGATCACGGACCCCGGAGTCTGTGGAGTGGCTAATTTAAATAATAATAAAAAAAAGTAGATTATAATCTAAAAAAACAAGATATTTTGTATGTTATGGAGTCCCGCGGTTTCACCCCGGGACGCTGGTAGTAACCCCGGTAAGGAAGTAAAGTAGGACCCCGGAACGAGTTATAAAACCGCGGTTACACTGCGGGCGCATTTATTTGGAAACATTAATACAATAATAATACTATTATCGCCTGCGAAACTAGCTCTAGTTACAGATGTTTTGTGTCCTCGGTACACCTAATATTGTTCTCACCTCTCACTATTCCCAACCGTGGATGACATACAGACTTTGTAGAATAGTCCCTCAATAACAATAATTCTGTTGTAAATTTTAGTACGTGACAATTAGTGCGCAAAATTAGTGCGCGTGTGTGACGTAATGCGATATTGATGTCTCAATCATGCCACAGATGAGTACCAAGTTCCCGCAGGCATGTAGTGGTAATGACGTCATCACATCACGCCATGTTGATCGCGGATACAATACAAACCAATTACCGGAATTACTGAAAACCAGTTTCCATGTTGTTTTAATTAACAGGAAGGCGTACGTTTGTTTTTCATGTTTACAGTCAATACTGACTGTGTTTTCTTTTAATTAATTTATAGGTACGTAAACAAAATGCCGAAAAATAACATTTTATCGTTAAAAATTGACAACCTGTTAAAAAATTAACAAAACAGGTTATAAATATAAAGTTTCAACATTAATAAAACAGATGTTAATATATTTTGTAAAATTTACAAATATAAAAATGATCTTGACCAATAAATGTCTAGATCCCTGCGGACCACTACTGCGTTGTCAAATATATTATATTAACAGATTCAACTAAATTCTAATCATTCCTCGGTTTCAGAAAGTATAATAGCAACCATAACATTACACCTGTATATGTACTAGGTGTATTGTTATATTGTCCAATTTAATTAACATGCCCACAGATGAGACTTTTACTTAATAACGAATACGATACGCAAACATACAATGAATAAAAAAAAACACTATTTTTTTAAATCACCTTCCATCTGTGTTTCATTAAGGTCCATCATTAAGGCTTTAACTCGCGTCAGTGAGCTAACACGGCGCAAAACAAACAAAAGCCAGGACCGCATGCTACAAAGGGAGCAAAAAAATAATTTGAAAACCGCAATTGGTCTCGCAGGGCCATAAGGCGTTATTTTTAACAAACCCGCCTTTGTCCGACGCCGAGCAATTTTCGGGAAAACTCTCGAGGATTCTAACGGCAACTGTTATATAGAATTTTCAGGTAGGAGTCAAGCAGTGTGGCCGACTTTGAGCTTCATGAATTGAATTGAAAAAAAAAGACCGACCTGAAAAAAAATTGTATTGATCATATTTTCTCTTATCATTTATAATTTGGTGAATTTCGTGAATAGAGATGGAATGCTTTATAAACATTAATAGGAAATCTTGAACTTAATTCATTTTCAATTACACATCGTAGGACAAACGAGCTATCTAAATGCAGGTTAAAATATTTGGGAATTTAAGTAATGTAGATTAAGACTCATAATCTTACAATACGTTACTTTTTATACTGAAGTCTCAAAATATGTATCCGCCGGTAAAGACCGCAGCGTAAGGCTACAAAGAAGTCAAGTGTTTCCCTAAGTTGAGTGGAGTCCCGCGGGGACCATGTGGCGAACTTATTACGAAGGTCTCTTCCTAACTGGGAACTGAGTGAAACGGGCTGCTCAAGGGGCGAGCCACTTCGATAGAGCAGTTGGTACTCTGTCGTAGAAAATATTGGGTCCAGAGTTTAAGTGAAAAGTGCAAATGTGAAGGTATACTTATTTCCATATACTGTATTTGCAATCTCATCAAAATTTAAATGAGCTATTGCTTACGTGGGTGTATAATGGGTGATTTAACAACCTTAATGTTATCAAAGTTTACTTAAGTAGTTTACAGGTAGTTGAACTAATTTTAAAGATTTTGTTTTTTAATGAAAGCTAAAAGTGATCATCGATTTTACTTTACGTTATTCTTGTTTCCGTAATATTCCAGTGATAAAAAACTGTCTATGTGATATTTCATATTTACTTTAATTTCTTCATTCATGAACTGGACAAACTTAATCCAACTGAAATTCTTGCAAATATCCTACTAACATTTATACATCAAAAAAAAAGCTAAATCACGTCGGAGCAGATATAGTTAAAACTTGACGTGTATAGATTATGTTCTAGAATAACACAGGCTTTTGTATACATTACAGGTTACTTTTTTCTATCAAAGAAAAATGCCAGAACAGAAAACACGCGAGTAAAATAACGGCATGCTGCTAGTTTTTTTTTTTGTATGCTATATAAACTAAGTATATGGGTAATTATAGACCGAGTAACATCTTACAATAGTCCAAGATACTTCAACTTCTGACTGACTGACTGCCCTAGTGGCTTAGTTGGCAGTAGCTCTGCCTGCGAAGCCGAGGGTCGTGGGTTCGATCCCCACCCAGTGCAAATATTTGTGTGATGAATTCAAATGTTTGCACTGTGTCTGGGTGTTTCTATGTTTAATAAGTATGTATTTAAAACTAAATAAGTATTATATCAGCTATCTGGCTGCCATCACACAAGCTTTGCTTAGTTTGGGGTCAGATAGTGTTGTGTGTGAATTGTCCACCAATATTTATTTATTTATTTATAACTTCGAATGAATTCCTTAATTTCCGGCGACGTGTTACCGGCGGCCGGTGACCGGGCGAGTAACCGGCGCGTGTTGGGCGCACGCGGACGGACCGCGACAGGAATTACGACCCGGAGACCGAATGAAAGTTAAATTAAAGGCAACAAACGTCGTCTGCGCGAGCTGAATGCCATTCTTTGCCTTTTTTGGCTTTTCAGCGACCGAATTAGTGTAAAACGACGGACAATTTGCAAGGACCTTTGAAGAACTTTTCAATATAAACGTATTTGAAAGTAGGTATTTAGAGTTGGATGTTTTAATTGAGTTTTTATTTTTTTACTGGTTTTAGTCCAAAAAAATAGTAATTGTTGAAAAACGCAAGCAGTATGCGGAAAGAGAAGATTTTCATAATACAATAAAGATAAATCTTATATTGCACAGCAAAGTTTTAACATAAAATCACCCATGAAAAATCTTAGAAACTATGTTATTTTATGTGAGCAGTAACCGTTAAACAAAGCAAACTTCATGGCAATGATAATCAATACGCCATTTTGTAATAGTACATTGTAATGTGAACAACAAGAGTTGTAACAGCACGGTGCTTTCAATTCTAACTATATTTATTGTATTCTGTATATGTTCCTCTAATAGCTAAATTACTACTTTGAACACAACTATATTGAAAACTAATTTGCAATGAAAACTACACAATAGAACAAACTAAACTAATTCCATCAACAACAACTGAATTATTCATAGAAGTATGAAGATCTAGAGATATTTAATTTTCAACTAAGAAAGGCGCGCGCAAGACTGCCAACTCTCTTGATGTAAAGCGACAATGTGGCATAAGATGAAGCATGCTTACCCAGAAGAAACCAATTCACTTATAGATCACAGCGTTTTTGGTTGACTTTAAGTCTAACGAAAGTAGAGATAATTCGGATGATTAATCCACTGGCAGTTAGTCAGAGGTCCTCAGCATGATGGCTGTATTGCCATCCTGAAAGCGAATGCCTATATGTAGCACGTTGACCTTAATAAACGACAGCCATAAATAATGTGCTGAAACCAAACCAAAACGAAACACACAAATCCCACGTAAGTTAAAGTTATTGTAAACCTGGATTTAAGCCCGCTGTAAGTTACTGTGTAACTTGAAGTCAGAACTAATATTAAAGTTAAAGTTGACCTCCCCTACACCCTACACGCAACTATACGGAGGAAACCCACTCGGTCCTACTCGCCTCTCGCAAACACTCGTTGGTTACTTGTTGTGTACAGAATAACTACAATTCAAGTCTTTGTTCTAATACAGTACATATTAAATATTACAGCAATTTGGTTAGCAAATTAAGGTATACAAATTAGCAAGGAAACGTTTTAGTTAATTCACGAGTAACTAACGTGAATATGGTTGGTTCAGTCCGAGTAGAAGGTGAGAGCATGGCTCGGGACCCTCCACGTAGTATACCTGAGCATCACACAACAACTGGCCTCGGTGGCGTCATGCTGTGTGATGGAGATCCGGCGTCCCGGCTGGGGACGGACGAACATCGTCCTTCGACATATTTTATATACGTAGAAGTTCATCAAAGGGACTGGAATAACTCGGAACGTTAGTCGGCTGATAGCTTTATCTGGCCGAGTGACAGATCAAAATCATTTCAGAAAGGGGGTTTTTAATAAAACGGGACAAGATGAGCAGGACATGTGCCTGATGGTAAGCAACATGCCTGCCACATAACAACACAGTGACACGCAGCTATTGGCCCATGACGACTCCAAATCATTACCTAGCACTGCTGCTGCGCTCGTCACCCAAAGATATACGATGTTATATCTTTAAACACTGTAATTTCTCTGGGAACATTGCCCTTCAGACCGGAACACAGTAATGTTTGCACATTGCTGCCTGGCGGTAGAATAATTGGCAAAGGTCTGATACTTCCCCAGGCGGATTCTGCTAAGAGTCTTACCACCACAAAAGGTGTTCGTGGAGCGATGGTTGACGGACCTGAGGTGGGATGTTGTTAACGGTGGGCATCGTGGCAGTAGAGGAGTGACCGTGGTCTAGAGATAGCGACAATCGAACCTACTACCCGGAAAGTTTCCCATGACCCGGTTCAATCCACGAATAGTCATCTCGAGTAGGAGCTAAACCTATAACCCTAACAGTAGTAAGGAGATGAAACACATTGAACTGAGCTATGAAACCACTCATAATTTATTAGCTCCGTCTTGGATTTAAATTAAAGTTCCTGTTGTAGTAAATCATCTTTTCTAAGCTCAATTTCTGATAATATTACAATACATTTCAGGCCATTCATCTCACACTTGTACAAAAGCTATTCATTTTTAATTAATGCCAGGATCTTAACGTATGATAAGTTGGAATATTGCTGAAACCATTTTATATTAGACTGTCTATAAATTTGAACCACAGCTGGTGGTGGCCTTTTTTAAAGTCCGCGCGGAAGTGGAGTGGAAGCCATTTTACAAGAACGTATATTTTCACAGTGAAAGTGAAGTTTTATGTTTAAATCCCGCCTTTATCTGTGGGTATTTTTCTAAGAGCAGCTGTACAAAATTATCATCACCACCGGCTCCAACAATGCAATAAAATATCGTGTAAAAACCGGCGTGGTCGCAAAACGAAATCGTTCGAAAACGTATTTCATTCAGCAACACAGACTATGCCCTTGACTTTCTCCAGTGACAATAGGCCTCGAGTCCCAGCCGTGGGAATATAAAGTGGGCTACTTAAGCGCATACAGCGTTGTCTTTTTTTATTTAATTTAACAATTAAATAATTATATTATAATAATGATGTTGATGACAAAATACAACCCATAAATAAATTGTGGATATGCAACAACCACGCTAATTTTGACTACGATATTTTGGATGATTTCAAAGTGTAAGTAGCTTGGTTTCGCGGTCTACGAGTATCATAGACCGTAGCGTCACTTTACATTAGGCGTGAATACTGTGAATCGTATCCTAGAAAAAAAAAACAGATAGATAATGATCCGTATTACTGAGTCACATTGTCTGAAGCAACTCTTGTTCGAGCATGTCTTCTCACTAACAGGAAAGTGTTCCCGCCCTGAGCCGAGACCTCAGCTGGCCAATAAACTCACTAAACCTCTATCACAGCTCTACCGACAGTAAGGACTGTTCATGTTTACATTAATTATTTATGTATTTTTTTTTGTTGCAAAACGTTTTTAAATTCCGTTGATTTTCTTAATTACAGTTTTTTTATTACAGATACAATTGAAATATTAAAATCTATCAAGTATAAAAACCTAACTATTTATAAACAAGTATTTAAATTTGTTAATTTATAGATTTCAAAGTTTGGATGTTTGCAGCTCAATTGTTTTTTAGAAGACAGTTAGACTATAGCCTGGAATAGTTATTACATAGGCTATATTTGTCATTAGAAATAACGAGAACCGCACGGGTAAAAAGTTACGGTTGGTCTAGTCGGGAGAACGGCGACTGCTGATCCGGAGACCCAGGGTTCAAAACCACGCGCACCACTGTCTTTTTGAAGTCATGAGCGGTCAACTTAAAATACTGAAGGAAAACATTGTGAAGAAATCGACATAAATACATCTCGAATCTTTCAAAGTCATGTGTAATCTACCAACCCGCACTGGGTCAGCGTGGTGGATTAAAGCCTTGACTCTCTCCTTGGGAGAGAAAGCCCCAAGTCCCAGCAGTAGGAATATTTAGTGGGCTATTTATGCACCTGCCTTGACTGCCCTAGTGGCTTAGTTGGTAGTAGCTCTGCCTGCGAAGCTGTGGGTCGTGGGTTCGATCCCCACCCAGTGCAAATATTTGTGTGATGAATTCAAATGTTTGCACTGTGTCTGGGTGTTTCTATGTATAATAAGTATGTATTTAAAACTATATAAGTATTATATCAGCTATCTGGCTGCCATCACACAAGCTTTGCTTAGTTTGGGGTCAAATGGTGTTGTGTGTGAATTGTCCACCAATATTTATTTGTTTTATTTACCTGTAAAAAGCGTAAGAAAACCGTAAGGCGAAGTAATTTTGTTCAGAAAACGTAGTGAAAAGTTGGGTTACTGCGGTCCTCGTGTATTACGTTCATGTTAGGGTTGTCGGCGTCCGTCGACGCAAGATGAATGTAGGGCGGCCGCGTAATAGTTTTTGTCAACCCTCGCCGTGAGATAGTGCGGCCGTTGCCCGCGCGATTGATGGCAACCCTACCTCTACCTGTCCAAGGTTGATGTATAGAAATTCAAACAATTTGAAGAAACATGCCGTTATTACTGTTTTTGAAATCAACGATTGGCCTACGCTTGACCGACATCTCGCCTAATATATATACCAAAATACCGGGCTAGCCGAATTTGGGTTCCTTTTTCCACTTAGCAAATTGTAAAAATGTAAACTTGTGAACTGAATAAAAATTTATCCTACCTATATTATCTTATCTATCTTATATAGTGACTACGAGGTTTACACTGACACCTCGTAAAATTTCACGCGTGATTCACTCTCGATTTGAGGATCGTTAGAAACTGGAAACCCCCAATTAAATAATGCATTCCACAGACAAGTAGTTTGTAAAATATACATATTAGTAAACCTCTTTGTTTGGGTTGGAACGTTGATTAAAAACGGTTTACTATAACGCACGTAGCGTATGTAGCGTAGCTTTTGCGCCGGCCTACGTCGTAGTGTCTACATCATTCTACGCTGCTACGGGATAACAGTGTGTCGTAATCTCATTATCGTTGATCTTATCAGCGGTTTATCAACAATAGGGAATATGCATGTAGTTTAAATTGGCTTGTTATTTTTTTTCGTAGAATCCTTAATGTCCCGCCATTATGCCAAAACAATTATTTTATTATTTAGTTAGTTATTAATTATAAAAAATATTATTTAAAAAGTGCAAAATAGGTGCGGGAAATTCAAGTTTGCGAAACGCATCATTATCTGTGGAAACCAAATGTGACGTCACATGTCATGTTTTCTGCTTTAACGGTGTCGATATTTGTACTGAGCTAGTAGTGTTAGAGAGAAAAGTCGTGTTCTCCATCGTTTGATTAGCTAGCACAACTCAAAAATCGGTACAAAGTAACTGCAACACTTGTAGTAAACAAACACAGGTCGTGGCCTGTGACGTCATGCAGGCGCGGGAAAGATGGCGGCGTTTAAACTTTGCAAATTATATCGATATTTTAAATATTGTTTTAAAAATAAATTTGTACATTTACAAGAGTATTTATATTTTTTTTTGTGTTATAATAATGTAAAAAGTGAATAAAAAAAAAAAAAAAAATGAATGCATATTCCCTATTAACTTCAAGTGGATAATATAGCATATTTATGTGTTAATGCAGCTAATGTACTGACTACGTATTTAATATCATTCAAATCCGTTTAGTTGATTTCGGGCGGTAAGCTTTAACGTTAAATTTGAAGAGAAAATTGAGGTCATATTTAATTGAGACTTCATATATATTATAAACTTAATAGGATAAAGCAATACATTGTATTCGAAGCAAAACAGCGAATCATAACGAGGTCTTTAGGGCAGAAAACAAATAGTTCCATCCGACCCTCACCGGGCATCGAGGCATTATCGCCGCGCCGACAAAGAGCCGCGTCAGCCCAGTAACAGGTAGGTAATCAGTTACACGCGACAGTGACGTATGGCACTGACGTCACAGCTATGACGTCACGCGATGATGGATCGAGTTTTTGCAAAGCGTGGATATTTGCTGTCGGACGATATTGGACAAAACACTGATGAAGATTTATTATTAATTTGGGACAATTGCGTTAGCATCAATAACTCAATTTTTTTAAGATAAAGTAAGGAAACGAGCAGGAGATTTGCTTGATAGTAAGCAGCATGCGTGGGCATAACAGCACAGTGACACACAGCAGTTGGAACATGAGGAGTTTAAATCATAACACAGTACGCGTCACCAAAGATATAAATACGATGTTTTATCTTTATACCGTGTAATTTCCCAGGAAACATTTTCTTTGACAAAGAATACTAATACTACTATATATTGTTCTGCATGATCTAATACCACCACTTTGCTCTTTTTATATTGGACTGCTCGTAGCCCAAATATGCAACATCGTTTCAATTTTGAGGTTTGACTCTACGTTTGTGATTACAGCGTTGAGACTGCGGAATGCGTTGCCTGAGTGGGGTTTTCCCGATGGTTACAATCTTGGTGTTTTCAAATCGAGAGAATCGGTTTCTTCTAGGTAAGCACACTCCAGTGTAGATCACATCGTCGTTTAACAGGTGAGGTGATCAAGTACAAACCTAAAAAATAAAATGTTCCTACTGCTGGGACTCAGAGCTTTCTCATAGAACGAGAGAATCAAGTCAAAATCTTCCTCGATGTCCGGCAGCAACGCTGATAGAACATACCCTCAAAAAAACCTTTGTAAGAACTTTACGCTTTCCTCGCGGAGTTTTTCTTCACCTACTAAAACTTAACGTAATGATGGTAATGAGTTACCAGGACGTCAGCATTTGGAGAAGTACTCATAGCCACAGGCGAGATTCAAAGGTGTGACCCATTGTTCCCCCCGATTGTACATAATATATAACGTTCTAACCACTACCACGTTTTCAAGTTTCACGAGATAATTGGGTATTAATAAATACAATTTGAAGCATCAAACCGTCCCAGCAGTCGAAAAATAAGGCAAATTGATTGTTGTTTAGTTTTCTCCTTGTCTTCAGAAGGACCTTTTATGTTCGTGTATTTTCAAAATTAATTGCTCTGGTGCTTCTACCTTCAATTAAGAATGTCTTTTAGAATTAATTATTTGAATGTAGCACACTTTTACGATTAAACATTTGAAGAAGGAAATAAATAGATACTAATGTGTGGGTTTGTGTAAAATACAGATGTGATAAAAAGTTAGAAAAATATTACCTCAATAAAATCAATTACGATCTAGATAGACACGGTAATGTTTTTATTGATATCACTTCTTAACTTTTAACACAAAATAAATTTGGAAGTTATACGAAGTCTCATCGTTGTTTGCTGCCTGCTTAGGACTGCCGGGGCTTGGGGGTTTCTCTGACAAGAAGAGAGTCTGGGCACTATACACCCCAACACTGGCCAAATGTGGGTTGGCGGTTGATGCATGTTCTCTATGTCTTTCACGGAATATGCCGCTTTCTTCAAGTACGTTGCTTTTCTTCATTGAAATCATGACCAATTTGTACATTTGCACTTAAAAATAAACGTAGAGATGCAGGCGGGCTACTACCAGGCTACTACTTCACTATTGTGAAGGGTTTATATTCAAGGATATCACATGCATGACATCTTGGTCACTGTTCAAAATGAGTCCAATAAAAATCGATGAACTAGCAATTTTGCGACAATATTCAAGACTTTGAAAGCTTTTTCGAACAAGGGTTCCGTTGCCTATTTCCTTTTATCTGCTTGATTGTCTATCTTTTTATACTGATATATAAAATCAATAAAAAATCATAAAGTTTGGTTTCTGCCCGAAATAACCGAGTTGTGATCGGTTGGCGAGGCTCGCGACTCGCGACGGATCACCGATGCCTCGATTTATTGCGTTACGATGCAAACGCGGCTGTGCTCACGCTGTAAATAAAACCAACCCCAGTTTTATTTCATTTTATTGAATTTTACATGTTTTAACATGAAATAGTTTGTTACGAAGCTCGGTTACTCGGTTTGTGCTGATTGAACAGAATATGTCCATTGTCGGACAAATGACGACGGTGACCAGATTCTGCCTGCAATCCAAGTAATCCCTACTACGAGTAATATTATATTTGCAAAAGTAACTCTATCTGTCTGCCTGTTTCACTTTCACGCTTAAACTTCTAACTCTGTTTAAATTAAATTTGGTTCAAAGATAGTCTAAAGCCTGCGAAAGGAGACTATTAACTTTTTACTGTGAGGAAAGGAATGTGAAGGTTTAAAAATTGGGATAAAAGTAAGTAACAGCTAGGACTCTCTTTCTCTGACAAGAATAAAAGTAAGATTTCATCAGCCTGGCCAAGTGCGGGTTGGTAACCTCGAAAAAAGTTGTTCTTGGAAGATTTTTCCTTGTGATATTTACACTTACCGTTGAAGTTTAAAGTGATGAGTACGGATATCCACACTTATAGACCACTAGGCCCGTGAACAAAGTGTATGGGTCAAATGAACCACCAGAAGACCTATGGAGGATGATAGACGGGTATGCAATAGCAAGATTCAGCACTATGCCGTCTTTTGTAAGCTGACCAACTGACTGCAGGTTAAGATAGGAGGTTGCAGTTCTCGATCATTTATCCTTGTCGCATGATTTTGGGACGGCGTTGCGGAATAATGGATTAGAAGAGGTATTGAAACTATAAAAATTGTAAATTTTAATATTTTAATTGTTATTTTTGTCGGAAAAAAACATAATTTTCCGACGATGTTCAGGGTAAATTTGGTCATTTGATTATGTACGGCATTGGCTCCATACAGTTTCAATACCTGTTCTAATCCATTAATCCGCAATGCCGTACAAAAATCATGTGACAAGGAGAAATGATCGAGAGTTGCAACCCCCTATCTTCACCTGCACTCAGTTGGCCAGCTTTCAAGTGACGGCATAGTGCTCAATCTTATTATTTTATCCTTCTATCATCCTACGTAGGTCTGCTGGTGGTTCATTTGATCGATACATTTTGTTTACGGGCCTGTAGTCTATTGGACAAATTCTCAGAGGGGCCTGCGGTAGAACATATGAATGCAGTAATCTGATGTTCTCCTTACTTGGCCTAATAGGCTTAGTAAAAGAAAACAAGTAATAAATATTACAAAACATACACCCTCCACTGCACCCCTCCTCCCCCTACCAACCCCCTCTACCCCTCCCCCGTGTCCGCGGCGGCCGCTCCGATAATTGTGCACACGCATCACTGAGCGACAATTTTCATGTAAATTGTAAATTTGACAAAAATGGAAGCATTTTTATTTTAAACTATTGTTATGAAAGCAATCTAGTAAACACCGACTGACATTCCTATATATGTAGTAGAGGCAGATTCCGGCTTCACTTTTGTTAATGTTATAAATAATATCTATGTTTGTTGCTCAAAAACGTCGAAATATCTGAACGGATCGAGCATAAATTTGGGACACAGTTAGATTAGTCTGGAAGAAAATATAATATGCTGTATATCATACCGGAAAACAACGGGACTAGTATTTTTTTTTTAAATAAGAAGAGACGAGACGAGCAGGACATGTGCCTGATGCTAAGCAACATGCCTGACACACAACAGCACAGTGACACGCAGCTATTGGAACGTGAAGAGTCCAAATCATTACCTAGCACTGCACTGCGCTCATCACCCAACGATCCAAGATGTTATATCTCTAAGCTACTAGTGTTAAGATACACTTATATATAAACTTCCATGCATCATTTCAACACCACTGGCGTTTACTGACCAACGAACATTTCCCAATAAAGACTTCTTTCGAGTACAACCCGCGCTTGGCCAGCCTAGATTATGTCCTTGTGAGAAAAGCCCCTGAGTGCTAGCGCTGGTAATATAAGTGGGTTGATCATACACAGCAGAACGATGACTGCTGAGCTGGAGGCCGGAGCCCCCGGGTTAAGATCCCGCGCGCTCCACTGTATTTTCTAAATCATGTGTGAGATGCCGCTAACTTAAAAAAAAAACTGAAAGAAAACGCCGCGAGGAAACCAACATGTTGCAAGAATTTTTCGACGTCATGCATCGTCTATATACTTATATTTAAGCTACAAGCTAATCTTCCGGTTCGTTCAATCCGGTTGCCTGGAAGAGATCGCTCTTAGCGATAAGGCCGCCATTTGTTTCACTAGATTTAAGAATTTATCTTTTTGTTTATTCATTTTTGCTTTTTGTTGTGAACCGATATCCGTGGTTGTGAATAGTAAAGTGTTTCTATCTATCTATCTTTAATCTTACAACTGTCGAGCAACTAATAAACCAAGACAAGAGAATACACATACTTATTCGAGTATCTGAGTCTCTCTAATATAATATGTGGTGGACATGCGAAGGGATTTAATACACTCCATCCGAGACGCCGAGTCATTAATTCCTGGCCGACAGACAGCGCGCAGTTTATGGCAGAGTTATGGCTTACGACGTATTAACTTAGCTCGTAAAACGAAGCGATGACTTAATTCCGAAACACGTATTACTATTTATTATTTTGCTATTCAATATGAACCGATATTACATTGACATTGATAGATGCGAGTGACGATAAATAGCAAGACCTTCATTATACTGGTAGTAAGTATGAACACTGACCTAGACATCGCGGGGTTAATTTCAATTATACTATAAATATTTTTCGGATGAATACCAATATTTGTTAAGTATCTGCCATAGAATATAATTACTATACAATTTGTCATAGAACTCATAAAAAATCTTATAAGTTAAAGTTACATATATTGCTACTGAAAATAAGGTTAGTGGTAGCAGGGCCAACATTTAGGGTTGTACACCTATAGGTCGCTGTAAAATCATCAACACCGTCAAATTATAATTTATAATCTAAAGCGCGAGTTTATAAAATCACGGTAGGTTAGATTAGTTTGGAATCTGACGTCGCGTCGTTAGATTATAGGTAATATGACGATTTGTACAATTTTACGATGACATAATGTAGGTATCATTTTGTAATAACAGATGATACCAAATATCAATCGAGAGTGAATCGGTTTTTTCTAGGTAAGCACGCTCCATCGTAGATCTCATCATCGCTTAACATCAGGCAAGATGGTGGTCAAGTGCGAACCTATTATTATTCTGCTTGGTAAATACACATCGTAGACTGCATCATAGCTTGATATCAGACGAGATGACGGTCAAGTGTAAAAATATTATATCAGTTTTTTAAAAGTCAGAAAAAGTGAAACGACGATAAATAATATTTCTGGAATGAACTGGCAACTCGCGGAGAAAGACGACCGCTCCTTATCACCGTTCACACTTCACTGGACTCACTCGGGAAATATGACGCGAATTCATAAAGCGTGCTGCCACAACCTCCGAGTATCGCAACAAATTTTCAACCGTATTGCGAAGGAGTATGGTTCAATGAAAATAAAAGTTGTAACACTGAAGTAAGGAATAAGTTCATAAATTAATATTGTTTTAAAGAATAAACTTGTCACAAAGATAACGTGGCAACACAATAAGATAAACATCGCTTCGAACAATAAGTAAATGGTTTTTGGCTCCATCCACGACCAACCTATGGACAAACTTTTGTTTTCATGAATTATTAAATTATTTATTCATTTAGTTCACCAATCTTGTGTACACCAACATACTAAAAAAGTATAATAAACATTAAATAAGGGCAGGGTAAAGTGCCAGAATAATTAGATATTGGTGCAGACATCATATTTATACATTATATTAGAGGCGAAAACTGAGTTACATATATAAACTTCTTGGAGGATGTTTAGTTTTAAGTATTTACAACAAAATGGGATGATTTCAGATTAAAAAAAAATGATTTTCTCTGAGACACGAAACAACCGACTTTAATTTAAAAATAAAAATTCGCGCAGTCCATCAATCTTTAAAAAATTAGGTAACTAGAAACGGTTAACCCTGAAATTTGATGGAGTGACAATTTACGTGTCGGGAGAAGAAACACAGAGGATAGGGTTGAGTAGCGTATCCTAGGAGAGGTCTGTGTTCAGTGGACTAGGGTAGGGTTGATAATGATGATGAACAAACAAATATTATCATCGACGGACGAATATTTTTGTTGGTAATACAAAAACCGCTTTACTAATACGAATTGGATTTATTTGTCAAATTTACTCTTCAACCTCAGTAGGAATGAACATAAAAAAGCTACAACCACCTTTTTATAACAAAAAATACTTACACATCACGCCAACAAATGGAAAGCAACCATTATGTGCGTCACTTTCTCGCGCTGGGCTTCTAATTCAGCGTCAAACAGCTCTCGGCGGGAATGGGGAAGGACTCCATTCTGAACTCGATGCATCAATTATCGTATTTCGGAGTAGAGGTTCCAGTAGATAGACGTAGCGGGTATGTGCCAGTGGATGGTACCGACTGCCGGGTAATGAGCGGCGGGAGGCTAACGAAGACAAACGGGGCCGTCGAGCGAACGCTCCGCGGCGCAAACCACGAACTCATCATAATTGTAATAGAGACGCCGTAACAGGCATTCTCTACACAATATTACACCAAAGTATACAGTAAGTTATCCATCAGAGGTTACGAGGTTACACACAGTTGACGTTAGCCTCAAGAATACCGATAACATTGCCTGCTTTAAATTCAGACTGTGGGTGAAGAAGAAGCTAAAAAACATACTTTTAGACGGAGACAGTTTTTAGTAACAGCTGTGACCCAATTTAATTTAGTCAAATCATGTAGTTTAAAAAAAACATGAAAGAATGTAAACTTGGTTTAAAAAAGGCATGGATGGCTTCAGCAGTCTATGGAGATATATCTGTACTAATGTTTCCAGTATGGCAAACTTTTCAAATATTCATTTATAAGCATTTTATGAATCAAGATTTTTTTTATGATAATAGATGTTCAATGGACAGCCATCTCGCCTGATGTAAAGCGATGATGTGGTGATTATCTCGGAGAAACGGATTCACTCTCGTCTCGAAGATACCAACATGGTATTCATTGGGAAAAAACCCACTCAGGCGATGAATCCCAACAGCAAAACGTTATTTTTACGAAAATGAAGTCAAACCTCCTCGTTCAGATCAATGGAACATAGAAACTAAAAAATTTATACTACTAGACTCGGTATGTAATTAAGTATGAATCAACACATTGTTAACTTCTGACTTTTAACAGACTTCAAAAAAAGAGGTTTTTCAATTTGGCCGTAATTATCTTACTAATATTATAAATGTCAATGTTTGGATATTTGGATGTTTATTGCTTAATCACGCCATAACGTCTGCACGGATCTCGTATCAATTTGGAACTCAAGTACGTTATAGTCTGGTAAAGAGACGATTTTCTTAGCATTCCATGGATTCACCGTGCGGGTGCCGGGTCCATCATGTGGCAGAGAGAGAAAACCCGAGTAGACCCCGAGACTTGTGACTCGGGCGTAGGTTTAAGGGGCCCCTTTCTGACGTACATCAACACTCACCTTCACCACTCGTCTTTCTCTCCCTGCCCAGCCAAATCTGATATGAGCCTAGTGCAGCTTTAGATACTCGTTCTAGTATAGAACTTACTGCACTTCTGGATAAGCCAAGGTCTTTCAGCAGGTTATAGAGAGATTTTGCTGGTATACCTCTCGCTCCCACTTCTACAGCGTATAAACTAACTACATAGCCGTTTTTTGTTAATTCGTTTAGGAGGTCGTAATACTTATTTTGTTTCATCGCGTGGTCTTTAGGTATATTAGTTTCCCACGGTACGGTAAGTTCTACAAGGACTATGCGTTTCGTAGCTCTAGAAAAAAGGAAAATGTCCGGTCTGGACGACGAAACACCCACATCCTCTGGGATCCTGTAGTGCCTTTCATACGTGTCCATTAAAATAGTCCAATCAGGCGCTGAACCCAGGATTGAGTAAGGCTTGTGCCTGGAGTTTGAAGTTGAGCCTTCTTTACAAAGTTAATTTGTCTTTTGTTTGTCGTCAATCCCTTTTGGGCTCTAGCTACTGAAAGGCTCATGGCTTCAGTCATGGCGCCGCGAGTAATGACCCCCATTATGAGCACCTTGCATCCCACCAATATGTGCCTTGCTGGACATATCGCCTCTCCACAAGTATAGCAACATTTTTCAGAGGCTTTTCCCACCTTACCAAGTTACTCTGGTCAGGGAGGGTCATTTGGAATGCATTTAGATAAAATTTTAATAAGGCAGGAGACCAGTCATAGATCAAGGTGCGCCACTTTAGAGCTAATGGGATACAGAACTCACCTATGGTTAACCACTCACTTAGCATTTCTAAATTCATAGCGTGCACTTTGTAACCGTCATTTTCGTCTTGTTGTGGAAAGGTTTTTACCATGTCTCGGTCTTCCTTTATCTTTCTCAAAAAAAGAAAAAGGAAGACATAGGCCAATTTTTATCCCGGAAAAATAACGAGAAAGGGAAATACACGGGCAAAATCGCGGGGCGCTGCTAGTATTCTTAATATAATATCTTTATGTGTAATATACGCTTCTACCCTGTAGCTTGTCCCATAGGTTTTATGCATAATTTATCAACGACTCATCAGGCGCGAGTGAAGCCCCGCGCCGCGCCGACAAACTGGTAACGAATCAACCAAATTTTCCCCCGATGTCTTCTGTATATTCTTATTTTCAGAAAAAGATACGACAGGATTCTAACCTACTTTTTTGTATTCTGTCATTATAAACAGCCCACTTAATGTTTCCGCTACTGAGAGTCGGGGCTTACTTTCACAAGTAGATAATCAAAGCCCATAATCCACCATGCTAGCATAGTACGCTTAGAAGAAGATGCATGACCTAGAAAGGTTCCAGAAACTTGCCGAGTTCCTCGACATTTTCCATCAATGTTGAAGCTGGATGTTGGTGACGATAAATCTGTACATCTACACATGAAAAAATATAAAAACAAAAGGAATTTGAAACTCACGCATGCAAAATCGTTCGTTCTAAAGACTACGTTGAGAGAAAATGTAGTAGCTAAAACAGTTTTTTTAAGAGAAGTTTTTTTTGCTTTTACCGCTATTTTGCCTGATATTGAGCAACTATGGGGTATGTTATGATGAAACCTTTACCTAACCTAGAAGTAACTAATTTACCCTAGACTTAAGGACACCATGATTGTATCAATCGGGAAATCCCCACTCAGGCAACGAATTCAAAGTCTGAAAGTAGAAACAAATCTCCTCGTTTGCTCCTTTGAAACATCAATCGTAAAACGATGTCGCCCTTTCCAGCTACAAGAAATCCGGTAGAAAAAAGGGCAGGGTGGTATTAGATCATGCAAACCAGCTGCATAGACTCCGAAATGTATGGGAGAAAAAACCCATAAGCTAGCAACTTTGCAGCGGTGTTCAAAACCTTAAAGTAGTTTTCGAACAAGGGACGATTGATCAGTTAACAGTCCGTTTGTAAAACATTAGTACCGGTGATTCATTTAACCGGCGGCGAGCTGTCACGCGCAACATTTCCATTAGAGCCTGGCGCAGGGGTGCGGGGCGCGGGGGGTAGGCACCAGTGTTCATAGCTCGTTAATCTTGCTGACCCTTCCGCGTCATTGGGCCGGGATGAGTTAGCGTCTACCGATACCTTCCTCGCGCTGACTGGCCGGACTTCATCTAGCAGCCGGGTCGCTGGCTCACTGCTGTGACGAGGGTGGTGGGAGCTGATGAGTTATCTGTGGCTTCGAAAACAGGTTTGTGTTTGCTGTGGTCACATTTATGTTATGATATTTCCGAAAGTGTTTCGTAGAGGTTATTATTACTTCACTTTCGTTACACGTACATCCAAGGAATGTATTTAATTATCTAGCTATTGATTACTATAGCGTACCTTTCAGTAACTGGAAGTCATGTGCCTAATCATAAATTTCCCCAAACAGATTCTGCGAAATGTCCTACCACTACAAGTATTTGCTACCAGAGTGAGTCTTTGGCGATGGATACAAACTGGGTGTTTTCAATACACATCGTGTGAGCTATTAGTTCAGTACATCAGGTCAAATGACGGTCAAGCGGAAGCCTAAGTTTGGTTACAAAAATAATAATAACTGGAGTTCAGTAGAAGGTAACAGAAAAAGTTTTACTAATGTGCATAATATATCGGTCACAGTTACACTGATTACATGTTGGAACAAATGTCTCAATTGTGAGATCCTAGCTATGAATCTGTTTGCACCTCTTAGTAGTTTCCAAGTGAGGAAGGAAAGAAGTGAAAAGAAAGAGAACATTTAAAAGGAACCGGCATTTTCCAAGAAGGTTTCCAAAAATATAGATCAACGGCCAAGCTACACTTGGCTGGCGATCTGCAGTAAAGCTTTGACTCTCTTATCACAAAAAACCCAAGTTCTAGCAGTAGGAAAATTAAGTGGACTGCTTATGCTAAATAACTGTCATTGCTTAAATCAATTTTTCCTATTCTATGATGGTAATCTACGGCTGGTATAGTCAGGATAATGGTGTCTGCCGATCCGGAGACCCCGGTATTTGACCTGAAACGGACATGTGAAAAGAATCTTTCGAGGTCATTTATCATCTAATGTGTCTGATGCTAAGTGACGATACAGTCTACGATTGAACATGCTTACTCGTACTTAGAACTACCGACAGCAAATTGTACATAATATAGTGATAGTGACGACTCGAGGAATACATGCACCAGAAGGTTAACAACAGCGCAGTTGCATCTAGCAAACTTGTCATGAAACGCAAATCACTACAATACATGACATGTATTATTAGCCCTTTAATTTCTCTACAAACATTATCCTCCCAACCGGAACGCAGAAATGTTTGCATGCTACTGTTTGGCGACATAATAACTCGAAAAGGTGTGGGAACTTCCTAAGGGGGACTCTGCAAAGAGTCTTAGTTAAAAAAATAATAAAAATACTAACAGTGCCTCGCTGTTCAAGAAGTAAAGCTACCAAATTTGATTAAATCAACGCAACACTAATTCAATTTATGCGAGCCATTAAGTCAAGAGAACACTTGGCACAAAATCAAGTCAAAGAAAAAAGCCTAAGAATGTAAATAAAATTGAAATGTTTGTCTGTAACTCCAAATTGACAGCTTTTTACTATATACGAGTATGTTTTTGAAAATACAAGTATATTTTAAATTGCGTGTTTTATGTCAGTACCGTACTGACATAAAACTAGCAATTACAAAATCGATGACTGCGTGTTTATTCCGGCTAATCTCTGAAACAGCTGTACCGATTTTAACGGGTCTTTCACCGACAGATAGCTGATGTTATAAGGAGTAACTTAGCTTATTTTTTTAATACAACGTCAAATTGTATAAAAAAAGTACGTAGGTAAGCCGCAAGTAACATTGGGAGAGCCAGCTAGTAATACAATAAAATGAATTCATCATTCGCCTACCCTTATTCTACTTTATAAGAGGCCCCGGTATGTGTCGTACAGTACTCGTCCAGTCGTCTCCGTCATGCGGCAAATCTCAGTTTTTTATATCTTATATTATCAATACACGCTTGTTTTGGTCTCCCTCTGCCACTGCGTACATTCATATTCAAAATGTTTTTAATTGCGTGGTCTTCAATCCTACGCATGATATGTCCAAACCACGATAACCTAAGGTTTTTTTTTCAATAGTAGGATTAGAGGTCATGCCCCTACTCACAACAGCGTAATGACACACCGCTATTGGACCATGAAGAATCCAATCAGTCCCTAGTACTGCACTGTCACCCAGAAGTGTAAGATGGTTTATTTTAATGCCATATAATTTCACTGGACATATAGTTCTTCAAAACTGGAACAAAGTGATGTTTGTACATTACTATTGATGATAGAATAACTGACAAATCAGTGATAGGTCCCCAGGTGGACTCCGCAAAGAGTCCTACTACTACTAAACTAATTGTTAATACTTCAACTTTTGGTTTATGGCTTTTATTGTGGTTTAGCCTCACAATTTCGCCAATCTCACGTAGAAAGATAGACCGCCACACGGGGAGATTGGTGTACGGTAACTTTTGTTGAATGTATTTCGTGTATTTTTGTTTTCCCCTTTTTCTGAAAAAGAAAGGGGCTAGTTCTAACTACAGGACGAGCACAAGACAACACACACATATATTTCCACGTATATTAGAATATATACAAGTGTAGATTTTTATAGTTTTTTTTTAATATATTTACATAAAATATATACAAAGGGAGTATTAACTAGGGAGAGGAGGGATTTAAGGGAGGTAGGACGGGGATTGTTAATACATGATGTCGTACAATAGCTAGTACTTTACATCCCGGGAGATAGTTGGGAGTCTGTGGCCCTTATTCCGTAGCGCCTGTCCGGCAGTTAACGCGTGCCCGCCGAGCCGGGAACCGACGCGCCGTTTATTAGGAGCTGATCGACGCGCCGGCAGATAGCGAGCGAAAACTTGATGGACTCTAATGCGACGAGATAGGGCGCAAATTGAAATCAATGTCGTGGAAGATTCGGCCCGAGTGATGGATGTTATGTCATTTTTATTTAACTTGCTTTTGGAACACTGTGGGGTCATATCACCTTACGTTTTTTCCTACCGAGCTGCTTGTGGCTATATAAAGTGATAACGTTTCACGGTTGATGTTCCAAATTATGGAACGAAGTTTCGTTATGAGAACTTCTAGGCCGTGAAATGGGTTGCCTGAGTGGTATTTTTGAAATGCAAAATTTTTTTGGGGCGCTCCAAACTGATTTTTCGTGGGCTGTGAATTAAATTCTAGCGTTCACGCTCGGGAATGATATAAAATCTTCGGGTGAAATCGGGACCATGGCCACTGGCCATATAGAAATGCGTCAGCATTTTCCACTGGCCTAGAAATGCATTGGCATGCTCATGGCCATCCGGTTTGACCCGCGTAGTTTCCAAAGTTCTTCTCGTTCCACAAAAGGGCGACATCGTTTCTTGTTTGGTGTTCCAAAAAACGCGACCGAAGAGGTTAGACTCCACGTTTGTGATAAGAACGTCTAGGTTGTGGAATGCGTTGCCTTAGTGGGGTTTCCCCGATGGTTACAATCTTGGTGTCTTCAAATCGAGAGTGAATCGGTTTCTTCTAGGTCAGCACGCTCCATCGTAGATCGCATCATCGCTTAACATCAGGCGAGATGGTGGTCAAGTGAAAACCTATTCTAGTTAAAAAACCAAAAAAATAATAATCGGCGGAATAATTAATGAAACAATTTAACGACAAACAAAACTGCATCAAAATGCATCTGCTTAGCATCAGGCGAGATCGCCTGATGCTAAGCGACAATGCGATCTACGATAGAGCGTACTTACCTAGAAGAAACCGATTCACTCTCGATTTGAAGACACCAAGATTGTAACCATCGGGGAAAACCCACTCAGGCAACGCATTCCACAACCTAGACGTTCTTATCACAAACGTGGAATCAAATCGCTTCGTTCGTGTTTTTGGAACAATTAAAAGTTTGTTTATCAAAGTGTTAACCCAGGTTGCTTTTTTATTACGCATTTAATTTCATTCAAGTCTATAGCCATTACAAAGACACGCGGGAACAAATATATAGCCTACAAGCGTACAAACCTTCACTTAACTTCATAATAAAAGCGTGATATTTATCACTTGAAGAGAGAGCATCATCCGTCACAACCGCCAAAACACAAAGACACAATATCCGAACGAAACAAAACGCAACGGTTTTAATCTTTACTCTTTACGGGCAGTTGTAAACTCGAACAAAACGCAAAAAACAATCCCGCGTTATCGCGGACCGGGCGGGAGTAATCGGTCTGCGAACGAAGCGTCCGGGGACGATAACAAACATCGTTCATTCATTCGCTCGGGAAGAACGAATGGGAACAAAACGCCGCGGAGCGTGCCGTTCATTTTTCTGCCGCCCGGATTGGACGGGACGACTAGACGGGGTAAAGAGATAGATACCTACCTAGAACCAAATAGAAGCCAGAAATTAATAGAAGATGAAGAATCAGATGACAAAAATAAAAACCAGAAATGAAAAGAAGATAAAGACTTTAATCAGCTGACTATTATTTAATTTTTTCATTGTATAAATTAAGACTACAACAAATTGTTTTGCCAGTCATATTGCATGCCTCTTGCAGAGGCCAGTTTGCATGGGACAACTTTTAAAATGTATTGTATCATCTTATCTTACCTGCAAACCGCAATAAAGATTTTTGTATTTGTACTTAAATTTTATTAAACACACCTAAAAACTAGAATAAAAATTGTACGCGCCGTTTTTTTGACATATTGTTATTTATCTATGATTGATTACAGACATGCACACACGCATTACTAACTCACAAAAACTCGTTCCTTTTTTCCTGCTCTTGACCTAATCAGTGTGTCATCAGCCCCCGTCCAAAACGCATGCGTGCTAACTCACATCATTGTATAAATATATGAAAATTAATTAATACAATATTTGACGGCTGCGTGTGATAAAATAAAATAGACTCTGAGAAGGAAGAGAAGAGGTTTGATTTTACCTTTATGACAAGAACGTCTAGGCTATGCAATGCGTTGCCTGAGTGGGATTTCCGGATGTTTACAATCTTGGTGTCTTCAAATCGAGAGTAAATCGGTTTTGTTTAGGTAAACACGGTCCACCTTAGACCATGCCGCTTAACATCAGACGAGATGGCGGCCAAGTGTAAACCTATTACAGTTAAAGATAAGACCAGCGCAGAGGACTACAGCGACACTCGAAAGATTTAAATTAACACAACAAGCGCACGTATCGTCATGAGAACACCAAGTAGGTAACCACTTATCCATTTCACCCATTTCCTAAATTAATCGCACAAGACAATTTTTTTTCAGTATTATTAGAAAAATGTATTGTCATCAGAAGTTAAGCTGTATACAAAGTATCAGATGAATCTGAAAACGGCAAAGGGGTACAAAGATGTGGTGTTATGGGTTACCAGATAGGACTGAACGAAGTTCCTTCGGAAAATTCAGAAACAACGCAATTTAGAAAAAAAAACTTAATTTATTATTTATGATTGATAAAAAAATATCCTAAAACTCGTTTATTTCGTTTTACCTGTTCAGATGTTTGACACTAAATCTTGAAAATTAAATTTGATTATTCCTGGTTATCAATTGAGTTGAAATTTCGTAGATATTTTTTTTTTGTAAACAACGCAATATTATAATGATGAAGCTGGAATTTGGCTAGTTTTTTTATTGACAAGTTATTAAAGCTTATTTTCTAAAAAGTATTCCAATACAGCTCGTATTACAGATACAGATACTTATTAATAAATCAAAAGAATTTACACGTCATATATTACATAAATTAATATTGAGTACATTATTCGTACATTTTTATCAATAATACACAAAGTGTATTTAATATTAAATTATGTATTATATACACATTACATTTGTTATTTGTAGGTAGTATTATGTACTATTAGTAGGATAGCACAGAACTTTACTCACTATAATCAAACATAACTCTACAATCTTATCAATATTGGTGGTGGTGGAGGTGGACAATTCACACACAACACCATCTGATCCCAAACTAAGCAAAGCTTGTGTGATGGCAGCCAGATAGCTGATATAATACTTATATAGTTTTAAATACATACTTATTATACATAGAAACACCCAGACACAGTGCAAACATTTGAATTCATCACACAAATATTTGCACTGGGTGGGGATCGAATCCACGACCCTCGGCTTCGCAGGCAGAGCTACTACCAACTAAGCCACTAGGGCAGTAGAACATCTCTTTTATAAGAAGATTGTAGATATTGTTGTCTTGTAAAAGAGATTGATAAATATGAAAATACCGTCGACAGTCGACAATCCGCCAGAGCCAATACTGTGAGTTCCGTTTCCCCGTACGGGCGCGGCTGTTACCTCGTGAGGCGTGACACGTCGCTCGTGTTGACTGCAGCGTCCTTTGTCAGCGAGTGCCGAGTTCAACAGAATCAATATTCCCTCGACTCGACAGCTTGTCCGGAATTGATTTTCAGCTATTCTCAGCAAAGCTGGGATAAGCACAGTTCGGGCTCGGATTGGACACATTCTCACTTTTGTTTGAGCAAAAATAAACGCTGTGAACATGTCTGTTCCGTCCGGTTTATTTTTAAAATTTAAATAAGTAGTGACATAAACATTTTAGTAATTTTCGCGTCCTTACCTAATATCTATAGGATGTTACAATTTCGATTGGAAGGACTGAAGAGAGACATTTAGTGCAGGGATAAAACATGCCAGGCTTTTTAATAAGTAGACCGCCGCCGCCGTCTAGTGGAGTGGCGCATTATAACCTTGTTCCCCCCGGAGCCGGTGGACTGGTGACTAAAAACCTAATTTATCCCTAAGTAAGATTATTAAAAATATTACATACGTCCTTTTTCTTCTGTTTCAGAAACAGAAAATGACGAAAATACAGTATTTAGAAGTTTTAAGTGACGTAAATTTATTGCACCTACAATTTTTCACGAAGAAGTGACGTCGCAACTCCGCAATACAGATGTTTAATGACTTGTACTGTTGTTTTGTGTTGTTACGGTTGTCTTGCCGATTTTAGAAAATTTTCAAATGTCAGAGATGTGGCCGCTAGCTGTGTGAGTGTATGTACCGTAGCACGAGGATGTCGGAGCTGTGGCCGCTAGCTGTGTGAGTGTATGTACCGTAGCACGAGGATGTCGGAGCTGTGGCCGCTAGCTGTGTGAGTGTATGTACCGTAGCACGAGGATGTCGGAGCTGTGGCCGCTAGCTGTGTGAGTGTGTGTACCGTAGCACGAGGATGTCGGAGCTGTGGCCGCTAGCTGTGTGAGTGTATGTACCGTAGCACGAGGATGTCGGAGCTGTGGCCGCTAGCTGTGTGAGTGTATGTACCGTAGCACGAGGATGTCGGAGCTGTGGCCGCTAGCTGTGTGAGTGTATGTACCGTAGCACGAGGATGTCGGAGCTGTGGCCGCTAGCTGTGTGAGTGTATGTACCGTAGCACGAGGATGTCGGAGCTGTGGCCGCTAGCTGTGTGTGTGTATATGTACCGTAGCACGAGGATGTCGGAGCTGTGGCCGCTAGCTGTGTGAGTGTATGTACCGTAGCACGAGGATGTCGGAGCTGTGGCCGCTAGCTGTGTGAGTGTATGTACCGTAGCACGAGGATGTCGGAGCTGTGGCCGCTAGCTGTGTGAGTGTATGTACCGTAGCACGAGGATGTCGGAGCTGTGGCCGCTAGCTGTGTGAGTGTATGTACCGTAGCACGAGGATGTCGGAGCTGTGGCCGCTAGCTGTGTGAGTGTATGTACCGCTAGCACGAGGATGTCGGAGCTGTGGCCGCTAGGATGTGTGTGGCCGCTAGCTGTATGTACCGTAGCACGAGGATGTCGGAGCTGTGGCCGCTAGCTGTGTGAGTGATGTATGTACCGTAGCACGAGGATGTCGGAGCTGTGGCCGCTAGCTGTGTGAGTGTATGTACCGTAGCACGAGGATGTACCGTAGCACGAGGAGCTGTGTGAGTGTATGTACCGTAGCACGAGGATGTCGGAGCTGTGGCCGCCAGCTGTGTGAGTGTATGTACCGTAGCACGAGGATGTCGGAGCTGTGGCCGCCAGCTGTGTGAGTGTATGTACCGTAGCACGAGGATGTCGGAGCTGTGGCCGCCAGCTGTGTGAGTGTATGTACCGTAGCACGAGGATGTCGGATGTCGGAGCTGTGGCCGCCAGCTGTGTGAGTGTATGTACCGTAGCACGAGGATGTCGGAGCTGTGGCCGCCAGCTGTGTGAGTGTATGTACCGTAGCACGAGGATGTCGGAGCTGTGGCCGCCAGCTGTGTGAGTGTATGTACCGTAGCACGAGGATGTCGGAGCGAGGATGTATGTACCGTAGCACGAGGATGTCGGAGCCCGCCAGCTGTGTGAGTGTATGTACCGTAGCACGAGGATGTCGGAGCTGTGGCCGCCAGCTGTGTGAGTGTATGTACCGTAGCACGAGGATGTCGGAGCTGTGGCCGCTAGCTGTGTGAGTGTATGTACCGTAGCACGAGGATGTCGGAGCTGTGGCCGCTAGCTGTGTGAGTGTATGTACCGTAGCTCGAGGATGTCGGAGCTGTGGCCGCTAGCTGTGTGAGTGTATGTACCGTAGCTCGAGGATGTCGGAGCTGTGGCCGCTAGCTGTGTGAGTGTATGTACCGTAGCACGAGGATGTCGGAGCTGTGGCCGCTAGCTGTGTGAGTGTATGTACCGTAGCACGAGGATGTCGGAGCTGTGGCCGCTAGCTGTGTGAGTGTATGTACCGTAGCACGAGGATGTCGGAGCTGTGGCCGCTAGCTGTGTGAGTGTATGTACCGTAGCTCGAGGATGTCGGAGCTGTGGCCGCTAGCTGTGTGAGTGTATGTACCGTAGCTCGAGGATGTCGGAGCTGTGGCCGCTAGCTGTGTGAGTGTATGTACAGTAGCACGAGGATGTCGGAGCTGTGGCCGCTAGCTGTGTGAGTGTATGTACCGTAGCTCGAGGATGTCGGAGCTGTGGCCGCTAGCTGTGTGAGTGTATGTACCGTAGCTCGAGGATGTCGGAGCTGTGGCCGCTAGCTGTGTGAGTGTACCGTACTCGTAGCTCGAGGATGTCGGCTCTGGATGTCGGAGCTGGCCGCTAGCTGTGTGAGTGTATGTACCGTAGCTCGAGGATGTCGGAGCTGTGGCCGCTAGCTGTGTGAGTGTATGTACCGTAGCTCGAGGATGTCGGAGCTGTGGCCGCTAGCTGTGTGAGTGTATGTACCGTAGCTCGAGGATGTCGGAGCTGTGGCCGCTAGCTGTGCTGTGTGTACCGTATGTACCGTAGCACGAGGGATGTCGGAGCTGTGGCCGCTAGCTGTGTGGAGTGTATGTACCGTAGCACGAGGATGTCGGAGCTGTGGCCGCTAGCTGTGTGAGTGTATGTACCGTAGCACGAGGATGTCGGGCCGCTGTGGCCGCTAGCTGTGTGTCGGTGTATGTACCGTAGCACGAGGATGTCGGAGCTGTGGCCGCTAGCTGTGTGAGTGTATGTACCGTAGCTCGAGGATGTCGGAGCTGTGGCCGCTAGCTGTGTGAGTGTATGTACCGTAGCACGAGGATGTCGGAGCTATGGCCGCTAGCTGTGTGAGTGTATGTACCGTAGCTCGAGGATGTCGGAGCTGTGGCCGCTAGCTGTGTGAGTGTATGTACCGTAGCACGAGGATGTCGGAGCTGTGGCCGCTAGCTGTGTGAGTGTATGTACCGTAGCTCGAGGATGTCGGAGCTGTGGCCGCTAGCTGTGTGAGTGTATGTACCGTAGCTCGAGGATGTCGGAGCTGCTAGCTGTGTGAGTGTACATACCGTAGCGCGGGGATGTCGGCGAGCGGCGCGCCGTCCTCGCCCAGCCAGCCGAGGCGCGGCGCGGGCTCGGCCGGCGCGCGCGCCGCGCACGGCACGCGCGCGCCCGAGCTGTTGCTGAACGCCAGCCGCGCCGGCGGCTCCGACACGAACACCAGCTGGCCGCTCGCCGCGCGACCTGCCAACAACACAACGAATACTATTACTCTACCATCCATACATTTATTTTTGCAACAAGCATGATGACAAAAAACAAATCAGATTAAGATCCGTCAGTTAGATTTAAAAAAATATATTGTATACAGGTTTTTTTGTTTTATTTCACAAACAATAAATGACAAAAATAGATGTAGTGGTAGGAATCTTGCCAGAGTTCGCCTGAGGAAGTACCACACCTTTTGGTGTTTTTATGTACAATAAGTATTGTATTTACAACTATATAAGTATTAGATCAGCTATTTGGCCACCATGGTACAAGCTTTGCTTAGTTTAGGGTCAGATGGTGTTTTTTATGAATTTTTATCAACTTTCCATCAATATTTATTTATTATGTGCCAGTTGTTCTACCGCCAAGCAGTAATGTGTAATTCCAGTAATGTTGCAAAAGCTGGGTTGTCACTGTGGTGTTATGTGGCAGGCATGTTGCTTACTATCAGGCACATGTCCAGCTCGTCTCGTCTCTCTATACTATAAAAAAATTGAGTGCTTCGAAATTTTGAGTGAGGCCACTTCATTGTAAGATTTTTACGAAGACGTGACGTCACAACACCCCCAGTCCAGAAATTTGATAATCTATGTCTTAGTCAAATTTGAATAATAAGATAAAATTAAAAATACGTTTATCTGGTTCCCATTATACAAACTTTGCTTATTTTAGGTCTAGATGATTTTGTGAGAAAAAATGTCCACCGGTAGTGTCCCGCTGTTTCAGTCGCATAGTACCCGATCCCGTGGCTTTAATGAATAAAATGTGGGATTCATGTTATATCAGACTATTATGTATAAATACATTTACTAATTCGTGCTTCGAATAATGCATATACCTACATAATTAAATGTTGATGTACGATATATATTTCTCATAGAAAACCATCTAGCCTCAAAATAAGCAAAGCCCTATACTATAGGAGCCCAATAAGCCAAATAGCTGAATAACACTTTGAAAACACACTTATTATACATTGAAACACCCAGACACATATCAATAAATATATCGACATTTTTGATTAACGTCTATTTATGTAGCTTACAAATGGATATTGGACTATTTAACATTGTAACGAAATTGTCAATTCGGCTATTTAGACTATTCGTACGAATTTCCAGTCGTTCAAATTCATTCTCACGACAATGTTGAGAAACAGTAACGTCTGAAGAAAGCCCGCGTCTCTACTACCGATAATACAAAGAATTCTTCTGGAATAGTCGCATTACTCGGCTAATACGTGCACATTACCGCCCGCAATGAATACAAGTCGCTGACAATTACCGCGGCCCGTCCGAGGCGGGACCGGGCCGGGGCCCGCGCGGGACGGGGCCGGGACGGGGCGAGGTCTTTGGCGAATTTCAATTTGCGAATAGGGCCATGTTGCGCATGCATATTGGGATATCAAAGACCTTCCCAGGAGAGGTTAGAAGTGACAGGATTTGGGAGTCAAATATCATACAACCTTTTCTTTAGTAAATTAAAATATTTCAAAGTTATGTTTGTAATTTCAAATCAACCACTTTTCAGTAAATGTCTTTTTGTTTGTGTAGGGTAAGTTCTGAAATGACTTGATCAATTTTAACGGAGCTTTCACTGAAAGATAGCTGTATAAAATGTATATATTGATATAAAATGGATATGTAATAAAAAAATACTGAAGCTACGAAGCGGACCATGATGGAGTGCACTCTTCAAGAAGAAGTTTTTTCATTGTAGACTTGCCATCGTAGACTGCATCATCGTTTAACATCAGGCGAGATGGTGGTCAAGTGTAAACCTATAAAAGTTAATAAAAAGACTTGAACATATTCAAATTATATCCATCAAGAAATACCCCCACAGACTACGCAATTCAAACTTTAAATGTTTTATTACGAAAGTAGAGTTAGTCTTAGTTCGAGTCTTTGATACATCAACCATGAAACAATGTCTCTTTCTGGAACTACGAACAGTCTAACAGCAAAAGAGCAAGGTGGTATTGTTGTTTGTGTATGATAGTCTTGTAAGTCGATCATCCAGAACAGCTGTACAGTCTCCGAAATGTTTCCGTTTGGAAGTCAACAAACTTGTAACGTTACGGCGATGTTCAATACTTTAGTTCCGCTGTAGTTCGTAGCTTGAGCCGAAGTTTAAATACCGGAACGGTCCAAGGAACAGCCTTGTTTAGGGTTAAAAAGGGTTAAGCAATACCGTCCCGACGCCGCGCGCCGGGCGGAGGGCGGAGGGCGGGTTATATTATGTCCTCACTAATAATTTAACTTCATGTGATCACGTTTCTGGAAGTGGGTCTTGGTTCACAATTACTAACTTGTAAACTATTATTACTCGTCCTGGTTTTAATAGTGGTAGGGTCTTTGCAGAGTCCGCCTCGAGGAGTACTACACCTATGCCAGTTGTTCTGCTGCCAAACAGTAAAATGAAAACATCGCCGTGTTCCGGTTTAAAGGGCAATGTTTCCACTGTCTTCACATGGCATAAAAGTTAATAATATATCTCTGGTTGAGGAGATTTGGATTCTGCGTGTTCTAACAGCCACTGAGCTGTTCTTCTTCTTCGTGTCGATGATGTTTCTTAGTAGTACTATTTCTTGTATTGCCTTAATATTTTATAATTATACCTCCTGTCTAAAATATCATTTTTGCTTATCTTTTTTGAATATTTTTTAGTTTTTTTTTATGCTGATATAGCTGTTAATGGCAAGCGCGTTGCTTTGCATCAGGCAAAAGAATGTGTAATACCTTTAAAAATCTTGTAATAAATCGGTCTCTTCATGATGCGGTGATGACAAACTTGTACATCTGTAGTTAGAAAAATTCTCAGAGTGGCAGACGGAACTCGAACGTGCTATAATGACTAGCACGCACGACCAGACCCCCACAACGTTAGCCTGTCGGAATAAGATCATATTCGATCACAACGTAGCTTGTATTGACATTTATCAATAAAAAAAATTTACAACTTTTTTCTACCGATTGGTTTCCAATATGAACGGCACAACTTCCTTCTTTGAGTTCGAACACCCAAACAAAAAGTTCGGAGCGGACATTCTTGTCTACCAAGTTTTTATCCTTGAAAACGGCTTCAAAGGGTCTCTTGCAAATAACTTTTTAACTCCAACTTATATTTTGTAACGTCGTTGAAGGAGACCGGTCTGAAGCGCCCAAAGCGGGCTACAACTGGTAAAGTTTGGTCTTAAATTCGATCCTCGATGAACGCATAATAAAGTAAGTTGTAGAATTCGGTGCTTACGGAGAACTCCCATAAAATAATATCGGCCACCTGGCAGGAACGGTTAACAGCCCAATGTTGCCGGGAGGTCCGTAGGGAGGGGCAATACGAACTGGGCTTCTCGGAGCACGATTATTATCGACAATGATCGAGTACAGGTTACGTCAATTTAATATATACATATTATAAAACTCTTTTAATCACAGTTACGATTTCTGACAACAATATTTTCAATACAAGTCATGAAAATTCCACCTACGAAGCTACAACAGCAACGATTTCATTTTCAGGATTGTTTATTGAAATATATAGTAACTAAATATGTAAATTTAATTTATTAACCGACTTTAAAAATAGGCGGTTGTCAAATCGACTGGAAGTTTTTTTGTATGTAGGTACAAATTGTGGGACGCAATAGCTCCGCCTATTTTGAATCTATTTGGACGATCATATAGTTTGGCACATTTGATAACACAGAGTTCAGAGTTTTCAGCTCATACAAGTTTTATGAAAATTTGTGCAGCAGTTTTTGAAACAGAAACTCAACTCAACAAAATTCAAAACTTTGTTTATCTTTATCAGGATGCCATATTCGTCGATTTTTTTGAAGAAAATGAAATTATGTATTGATATGGTTTATGACATTACAGAATCGATTTTATCGGATGTGATTCCCAGTGTACACTTGCTTGACAAAATTTTGCTTATACTATCTTGCTTGCTTTCCAATTGATTGTAACTAAAAAATGCGATACAGTTTCATTGCTAATGTTCTAGGGACACAAATTGAGTGGCCTGACTGTACTTTATCAGTTGGTGCCTCTACATGGATACTGTGAAATGTATTGCTTAAGTCTTATTTCCTGATGAAAATATTCTAAAGTAAAAAAATAGGCACTTGTTATTTTGTTTTTAAACATTCGCGATGTTAGCTCATAATGTCTTCTCGTGACCACGGCGGCTGTAACGCTGCAGAAACGTCAAGATAATCAAATAATGAATTATATCGTGACTAAGCCCCGTACAGTATTAACATTAAAGGTACGCAGATGATAGCACAGTCGTAGAGAGTTATATATCTAGCGCAAGAGCCAGTGGGCAACAAACTCAGCTATTGAGAGAGAATATGATCGAGCGGTTGAACTTGGCCCTTGAGGCAGTCTCTAAATGGGGCGATGCCAATTTGGCCAGGTTTAACGAAGGAAAGACACAGGCGTGTTTGTTCTCCGCTAAAAGGAGTCCGTTCCAACTGGCTCCTACTTTTCGAGGCGTGTCCGTGCCGGTTACTGACCATCTCGAGCTTTTGGGCGTTTCTCTGTCATCGACGCTCAAATTTGGCACATATATTGAGTCTAAGGCTAAATTAGCCGCCAAAAAACTAGGTGTCCTCTCAAAGGTGCGAAGATACTTCAATTCCGAACAGTTGCTCACGTTATACAAAGCACAGATTCGCTCCTGTATGGAGTACTGTTCGCACCTTTGGGATGGATCGGCTAAGTATCAGCTGGGGACTCTGGAATCGATTGAGAGACGTGCCAAAAGACTCATAGGCAATGACGCTCTTGTGCGTAAAAGACTTCAAAGTCTTGATCATCGCCGCAAAATTGCTAGCTTATCGGTTTTTTATCGGATACACTTCGGAGAGTGTGCAACTGATCTGCATGATCTAATACCACCTTGCCCTTTCTTCTATCGGAATTCTCGTTCCACAAAAGGGCGGCATCGTTTCATGGTTGATATTCCAAAAACGCGAACGAAGAGATTTGACTCCACGTTTGTGATAAGAACGTCTAGGTTGTAGAATGCGTTGCCTGAGTGGGTTTTCCCTGATGGTTACAATCTTGGTGTCTTCAAATCGAGAGTGAATCGGTTTTTTCTAGGTAAGCACGCTCCATCGTAGATCTCATCATCACTTAACATCAGGCGAGATGGTGGTCAAGTGCGAACCTATTATAGTTAAAAAAAAAAAAAAAAAAAGTACTTACTTGTTTCTTTTAGGTTGGATAAGTATGGTATGGTTGGAGCGTTCCAATGTAGCCAGTATCATCGCTGAACATCAGACAAGATGGCGGTCGAGCACAAGCCTATTATCGATAAAAACTAGCTTATTTCACCTTATTCTAATAAACTTTATCGATAAGTAACAATTCCGCGGGCCTCGTCGTCTCGCGAGCTCTTTTACCTTAACCTTTGCCCCGCCGAAGTTCGCCGATAAGAGCCCGCCAACCGATACCGCTCTATCGATAACGAACCTCACGCCATCACTAATAGCTATATTTTACGTGCTCCTAACACGTTCAAATGCTCTTTTTATAGTCTAAGAGACGACGCAGTAAATTTGAGTGCTCCTTCGTCTAAGCCCCTCTAAGCTGGGGCGTGTAATTTCGTTTTATTAACTTTCATACAGGATATTAAAGTCAGGTCCTATTTGACGTAAAAAATGGATGGCCATATCTGCCTCCTGGACTATGTTTGTCGTCTTTTATTAGATTTAGCGTCGGTTATGAAGATGGATTGCGAGAGCACGGGCTTGTAGCGATATTACGAGGAAATACGCCGCCCATTTATTTAGGACTTTACGCCGGTTTACCGACTGCGCCTAATGTGCGAGTGTTCACCTCCCGACCTAACTCCGGCAAATCGTAACAAAGATGAAATCCTGCGAAATACCAGCTTACCTCGCAAACTTTATTTTGCCATTAGCAATTTACCAAATTACTTCACGTTTGTGAACGACGGTCATATTATTTAGAAGTTGTTCATACAAATATAAATAAAGTTAATAAAATAAAATAAAAAGGAGGATCAGGGAAAGAACTTACCACAGACACTTAAGTATACATTTTTAATACAAATAAGCACATTTAATATCCTCAAATGAATTTTTACGAATCAAACTAGCTGACTTTCACATGACTACACATTTTAGATGTCTATCGACGTGAAAATTATTTAACTCTGAGGAAATCTATATGACAGTAGCATAGTCTAAATCATACAGTCGTTCGACGAAGCCGTCTAGACTGGGCCATCCTGCGGGGTGTGCAGGGTTAGACGCGGGAAGCACGCTCCTACATTGCTTACATTACAATGTTAGTATTGCAGGAGCGCGGCTCAAGGCTGACGTTTTCCATATTTTATAATATTATTTTGGTTATTAGCAGTTTTGCTTAGGACTACCCCACCTGTGTTTAGATATTATCGGTGTTTCTCTTTATTATTTTCTTTTCAGTTCATATAACTATTTGACGTTTGCATGAGCGCTTGTTAAAGATATTTTATTCTGTGTTTCTTAATTGGGATCGGGGACATACATCTGCTTTAAGTTCAGACGTTCTAGGCTTAGTATTCCAGGTGACAGTTACCAGGCCGGTCTAGGAAGAGCCGGAAAAACAAACTATACGCTTATTTTCAGAATCGGCACAGCAAAATAAAAAAATAACAAGTTAAAAAAAAGGTCAACTGGGTATTTTTTGGCAAAACTATCCCGCTTTTGCTCAGAATTGGAATAAATTATACAGTATTTTTTTCTAATATTTGAACATCGCGTGTGCAATATTTTGGTGGTGCCACCAATATTTCATTGTTATATAGAAATTATACGAAAATTAAAAGGTGCTTTTTGCACCTTTAGCGAAAATGAAAACTACCTTTGTCACTGAGGTATTTTGACTGGCCTCGAGGCTAAGTTGGTAGTAAGTCGGCCTGTGAATCCGACGGTCGTGTTTGATTTCTGCCCAGTGCGAAATAAATATTTGTGTGATGAATGCAAGTATTTTTTATTCTGTGTCCGGGCGTTTCTATGTTTAATAAGTATGTACTTAAAACTTTATCAGGTGTATGGTGGTAAATATTTGGTCAGGTGTATATGTAAATTTATATCCTAAAATACTAAAATGGTGGCAAAAGTAACCTTTACTCAATTACATCAGGAGTGCCGAGCGGGGTAAACAATCACACGATCCGGGTGTCGCGTGTGTCGCGGGTGTCACGGGTGTCGCGGGTGTCGCGGGTGTCGCGGGTGCCGCGTGTGTCGCGGGTGTCACGGGTGTCGCGGGTGTCGCGGGTGTCACAGGTGTCGCGGGTGTCGCGGGTGTCGCGGGTGTCGCGGGTGTCGCGGGTGTCGCGGGTGTCGCAAGTGTCGCGGGTGTCACGGGTGTCACAAGTGTCGCAAGTGTCGCAAGA
This sequence comes from Ectropis grisescens, assembly GCA_017562165.1. Lineage (NCBI taxonomy): Eukaryota > Metazoa > Arthropoda > Insecta > Lepidoptera > Geometridae > Ectropis > Ectropis grisescens. The sequence continues at coordinate 30,606,939 of CM029771.1, forward strand.
GCCAGTAGGCAGCAAACTCAGGTATTGAGAGAGAGTTTAATCGAGCGTTTGACCTTGACCCTTGAGGCGGTGTCTAAATGGGGCGATGCCAATCTGGTCAAGTTCAACGAGAGTAAGACGCAGGCGTGTCTTTTCTCCGCAAAACGGAGTCCATTTCAACTGACTCCTACTTTTCGAGGTGTGTCCGTGCCGGTTTCTGACCGTCTTGAGCTTTTGGGCGTCACTTTGACATCTACTCTCAACTTTGGCTCGTATATCGAGTCCAAGGCTAAATTAGCTGCCAAAAACTGGGTGTCCTTTCAAAGGTGCGAAGGTACTTCAAGTCTGAACAGTTGCTCACATTATATCAAGCACAGATTCGCTCCTGTATGGAGTACTGTTCGCACCTTTGGGATGGATCGGCCAAGTATCAGCTGGAGGCCCTGGAATCGATCGAGAGACGTGCCAAAAGGCTCATAGGCAATGACACTCTTGTGCGAAAAAGACTTCAAAGTCTTGAGCATCGCCGAAAAATTGCTAGCCTATCGGTTTTTTATCGGATACACTTCGGAGAGTGTGCAACTGATCTGCATGATCTAATACCACCTTGCCCTTTTTCTATCGGAATGCTCGTAGCTCGAAAAAGCGACATCGTTTCATGGTTGATGTTCCAAAGACACGAACGAAGAGATTTGACTCTACGTTTGTGATAAGAACGTCTAGGCTGTGGAATACGTTGCCTGAGTGGGTTTTCCCCGATGGTTACAATCTTTGTGTCTTCAAATCGAGAGTGAATCGGTTTCTTCTAGGTAAACACGCTCCATCGTAGACCGCATCGTCGCTTAACATCAGGCGAGATGGCGGTCAAGTGTGAGCCTATAAAAGGTAAAAAAAAAAAAAAAAAAAAAAAGTGTCGCGGGTGTCGCGGGCTGACTCCACATTCGCTGAGCGCTGAGCCCAGGGATGCTACAGAGCCCCGTAACAGTAACCAAAACTATCGCATATCCGAAATAAAAATATATCCGTTACCGTATCCGATTCGTATAGTAGACATGTTTCGAAACGCTATTGTTTTACCACGTGAACATTTTGGTGGGTATTGTATTTATATTTTAAAATATAAAACTTTAACTTTACTTGAGTAGGTGTATAATAACTATTTATCTATGTATAAATGATTATAAAATAATACCATATAATAACCTAGATTGGAAAAAACATACAAATAAAACCAATTTTTACTAAATGTTTTACTTCAATCTAATATCCGTAATCGAAACTATCTAAAATAATTACAAATCCGTAGCCGTGTCTGAAACCGATATAATTTTATTCCTTTATCCATATCCGTATTCAGATCCGAAATATCATATCCATAACATCCCTACTCTGAGCTGTAGGGGCAGCCGGGGACATGAGGGTATGAGGGGTACGGGCGGGGGGTAATTAACGTGTAGATCGGGATTGATGTATTCTGGCGGCGACAGCTGCATGAATCGTTCATACGAGTTGGAGCTATCAGTGACGCTGATGGAAGGATCGAGGTGACACACGCATGAGTACTTTAGGCTCTTTAACTGATTCGTTTTATTTTTAACCAGCTTAAAAAAGGACAAGGTTCCACATTCGGTCGTACTTATCTTGTTTTGTATGTTGTATCTTAGTTGTTGTACGATAGCTCCTTGTTAATCAATTTGGATGTTTCTTTCTTTGATTCCTAGATCAATTGATAGATAAATAAATAAATAATTATATCGGTGGACAATTCACACACAACACCATATGACCCCAACTAAACTAAGCTTGTAATATGGCGGCCAGATAGCTGATATAATACATACGAGTATATAGTTTTAACTACATGCTTATTATACCCAAACACAGTACAAATATTTGAATTCATCACACAAATATTTGCACTGGTTGGGAATCGAACCCACGACCCTCGGCTTTGCAGATAGATTTGTAACATCAGCTATGACGATATCGATTTGAAAAATTTAAAAGTATATGAAATTTTTTTAAGAAAAAAAATATTTGGGAAAAATGTACCTTTAAAATGACGTCACGATTTTATAACATTGAGGGACGAGTCAAACATGACCTTTTGGTCAACAAAACTCTTGCCCATAAAGCATAATACCACGCAGCTATTTGAACATGAAGAGTCGAACTGCCTAGCACTGTACCTACTGTGGTTGTCACCAGAAACTAAGTAATTTTATCCCTTTGTCTTTTAAATTAATTTTGACCTCCTACATTTTTGAAATCGTATTAGTGATTTCAGTGTTCCATTAAGTAAAGTCGGATTCTTTTTGCAGTGCAAATGATTCATTTATTGATGTACGTAGATACTGGGCTGGCTACCATGAATAGACATAACTGTGCTTATCACAATTAGACGTGCATTTACTCGTGTTGTTCTTTTATGTTCAAAAAAAGGCTGAGCCAGGGACCTTCAACCGCGCGCTACGGGCTACATAGGGCACAAAAATAACAACCGCAACTTAAATAATCTACTATTACTATCATTGTTATTCCACTTTATTCAATTTACTTTTTTTTATCTGGGCAAAGCCACACCCCGGACACTCCACTAAAACTCCATACAACCGCGGCTGTGGAGTTGCCTACTCTTCACACAACTATGCAGATGTCGTTCGTACACACGCGTGAATGTGTGCGTTAGCGCTAGGGCTACTGAATTGTTTTATTGAATAGTTGTGCCCCTTGAGTTCACCTGGTGACGTTACTGGCTCTGTGAGTTACGAACTTTGAGTTAAAAACGACTTCGTTATTATAAATAAATAAATATTGGTAGACAATTCACACACAACACCATCTGACCCCAAACTAAGCAAAGCTTGTAATATTATAAAGCAACGTTATTGAAAAGTTTCTAATCTTACGTTATTTTATCATTAGTAAATTAAATAAAGCTTAGTTGACGGACAGCCGTAAACAGCACAACAACCCACCATGATGATATTTCGTTAGAAATTAGATGTTCGATACCAGCCCTTCGTTGAGTGCTCCTAGCGTATCCGAAACGGCCTGAAAGGTGAGGAAGCTTGAAATTGGCGGGGGTTGGGGAGTGTCCGTTCTATCTATATTATCTATTCTATGGCAAAGTCTTTATTAACAAAACTAAAATACAATGAGAACTACACTACACTACAAACCTACCTAACTACTAACACTAAGCACACCTGAATTATCCATAGACCACTGTAGGTCTACAGATAATCAAGATGGTCAAGCCCGCTACCAATCGGAAGCGTACCCAGCATGCTGGTGGCATTACCACGCTGAATGGCAATGGTTATGCGCTGGGCCAAGTAAACGCCAGCATTTTGGTCACGCGTCGCGTTGACCAAGCGCTCGGATTCTATTTTTACTTATGATACCTGTTTATTCAAATTGCAGTTATTATTTGCTTCAATTTAAACTTAAACAAACTCATTTTAGAAATGTATAAATTTCTATGATATCAAATATGTTGCCCGCATGATGTTAAACGACGATGTAGCCTACTATAGAGAGTGTTTCTACTGAAATAGAAGTGAAAACATACAACTAAGAATTTTAGAACTGAGCACCGCTAACGTTGCGTTTTTAGCTATAAGTATAATACTGCTGTTAGGAATGTCGTTAACGAAAATTAACAACATTTCATTTTAGTCTAAGATCCCGCTATACAACGACCTTCACCGAGCTGTTTATTGGATGAAAAGTGTTTTATATAAAGACACTTGGCCGATATCAGGGTCTTTATCAGAAGTCTCCATGTTCATACACGGGCGTGGATTATCGGGCGAGAGGAATAGAAACCACAATTTTAGTACAACACACTCTAATCAACTGTTTTACAGTATTTCTACGAAATATCACTTTAAACGCAGTCTCAATACTTAAATAAACGATATACAAACGACACTCCGCCGAACACGTAATGCGCATTTGCGATGCAAACCGATTTCTAGCTAAAAGCCTTAAACTTCAACCACCATCTTCGTTTGCTTCCCGCACGTTGCCCATTAGCGTCCGGAGTTGTGTCAGAGTGGAGAAACGTCCACTGTCATCGCAGCTGTCCCTGTCAGTTACGTTCCTCGCCACTCTAAAATAATCGACGCGCCGTCATATATGTAATTTAATATGTCAACAAATATATTGCAAATATGTTGCCTAAAAATGCCAGTCCAGAATATGATTAATTAACAATAATTTTTTCTTTTAAATATTTCACTTAAATTAATTGAATTTTAGAAAAAAACTACATAACATACTTATTATTTTGGCTTTACTCAGTGCTTACGAAATCTCATGCAAATATTTTCAAACAATAAAAAGTTTCAAACAAACTTTCATCCCTTATTTCACCCCTTTGGAGATTGAGTTTTGAAAAATACTGCAATACACAATTCATTGTTTTGATCATGCTCAATTCGTGCCAAATTTTATGCGAAAACGTTAAGGAATAAAATGTTTCATACAAACTTCCATCCCGTTTCTACACCCTTAGGGGTTGAATTTCGTAATGAGAGTTCGTAAGCATTGAGTAATAAAGCCAAAATAATAAGTTATGTAAGTTTTTTCTAAAATTTAATCAATTATACTGAAATATTTAAAAAAATAATTTTTAAATTTTAGTTAATTATATTCTGGACTGGGTAAACTAGATAGTTAACTATATTCTAAAAATTTTTAGGCAACCCATTAATTATATATTTGTTGACATATTAAATTACTTATAAAATACTTTTCATCCAATAAACAGCTCGGTGAAGGTCGTTGTATAGCGGGATCTCCTACTGTTTAGACTAATGTGCATGCCGCACTCCGCTCAGCTGCTCTACTATCACCGCCGCCGACTTTGCCGACTTATCGTTAGGAAGAGTGAGCTCACTCTTTCCGTTTTAGTCGACTGTAGGAAGCGGTGAATGTAAAACGCTTACACCTTTTGCTACTTATTGTCAACAACTATAATAAGTAGTACCGCAACATACCTCGCCTCTAGCAATTCTAGGGGTCAAGTAGATTGGTAGTTGTAAGTCACTCACGCTACACATAGAGACACAATGCTCAGGGCACATCCGTTGATTTACATCGATGGGTATTTGTACCGCACTGCAGTTAAGTCATAAAGTGAGTATAACAGAATTAAACCGAAAGCTATTACTGCTTCTCTTTCCAGTCTGATCTCCCGCGGCATCAAACGGTTGACTCATCATTTTCAATACATCGCCTGAAACGTCTTGTTGCTGAGGAGAACAACACCAAAGAAATAGCTCATGAGTACTTAGTAGCCAACAAGTATGATCTGCTGTGCAGCGTTGACTTGCGATTTTTGAATTGGATATAGTGAAAAAACCTGCTAGAAAGTAAAATTTTTTATGCAAATAAAATTTTGGTTTTGCTAAATTAATCCAACAACTTTAATGCCGAAAACCTAAGGATAATTAAATTTTGTGTATATTTGGTTATCACAAATCTGCTCAAAATAAAATTTACGCTAATTCAGAAAAGCATCAGTAGGTTAACACGCGTGAGCATTAGTAATTCTTCTTAAGAATGAAAGAAACTTAACTTTTTGCGTGCACATAGTAGTACACACCAAAAATAAAGAGTTTTGATAACAAAAAGTAATTAAAGTTCACCTAAACATTTATTAGATATGCCTACAATTTGTTTGAGCTACAATTATGTAATCTGTTAACATACGCTAAGAAACAATGACGAAAAAATTTTCAGATACGCTTGGCCATGCATGCGCCTTTTGTGCCAGTTCAAAATTCAGTCTACTGAATTTTACAAGTGAGTACAAGTGTTTTTTGCAAAACATTTAAAGAGTAATGCCAACACATCTGTGGCGCGTAGTATTTTAATTCTCCTGGGCTGTATCTCTGCGTCCTCGCTGCTCGGGCTGGCTGGCTATAAAGCCGCTCGTACAGATCTCGCGGCGTCGAACGTAAAACTCTCGTATATTTAAACGCTCGCTATAACGCGTGCACTCCGCCGCACTCGTTAAATTACTCCGAGCCTGGCTGGTGTACGGGTGTACGTTGGTAAATAAACGAGCGCGGGTGTGATCTAAAGATGACACCTACTACAATCATCTGAGTCTTTGACTAATCGTTTTCTACCAATGTATGTTATGTTTTGTAAGGCCTGGGCCGGTGAGTTCCATTTGTAATTACATAATAGGTGGCTGGCCTTGTGGCTTAGTGGGTAGTAACTCTGCATACAAAGCCGAAGGTGGGTTCGATTTCCACCCAGTACAAATATTTGTGTGATGAATTCAAATATTTGTACTGTGTCTGTTCTATGTACAATACGAGTAAGTATGTATTTAAAACTATTTAAGTACTAGCGACCCGCCCCGGCTTCGCACGGGTGCAATGCTAATACTAAATAATTATAAGTACCTACTAATAAAATTCCGGTCCGGCGGCAAGACGTTTCGTATTTTGTGATGGATACTTTTTTGGCGCGACGGACGCACGCAATGTGTTGATTGATGGAACGAAACGTACTTCACACCAAAGATGGCGACAGCGGTTTGTTTGTCAATGCCATCAGAATTTAACGAAATTCTCCATAATCCAAATTTTGTGGGCATATGTTGTCAATTGAAAATCAATACTTTTTTATGTTTTGTTATTCATAAAAGGTTTCGATCAAGTCTACCGTACCCCTTGACGAAATTATTAATATTCGATTATATCAGCTATATGGCTTCCATAGTACAAGCTTTGCTTAGTTCGAGGTCAGATGGTGTTGTGTGTGAATTGTTCACCAATATATTTGTCCTACATTTTAACCGTCTACACAAAACGAGAAGATTCTCAGTTTGGTTGTATGTTGTATCTTTGCAACTCTGTCAATTCCGGACTTCCGGTTGGACACAGCTACGAGTTGTTTGTTATGTTATTCAGTCCGACAAAATAAATTGAAAAAAGTGTTTAACGAAGATATACAGTACCAGTATTATATCGGAAGAACTAACTATCGATCCTGAAGAGTCATCACAAAGGTAATTGTAACACCAAATATATACGTAAAATTATGTTTTTTACATGAATTCTCTTTTGTTGTTGCAGTATAACGGAATTATATTTTGGAAATTGTCCTGAAACACTGAGAAAGAACCAATCACGTACTTTAAATACTATATATCCGCTTTGTTTATTTTCCAACCCGCCTTCAAATAAAATTCATGCAACTTTGACATTAGATAATAGATATCAACGTGTAACATATGACAAATAACTGACGTTGAGCGGAACAATCAGCACAGATTAAAAATACTGATGCTTGATGGACTGACGAAAATCATAGTTTGACACCAATAACTTCGGATTTTATCTTTTTTTAGTTTTTATTGGTACAGAATATTCCGAAACGCTCCGAATTTTCGTTTTGTTACGCATTGACACCAATAAAAAGGTGAATTAAATTAAATAGATATACCATAAATTTAATCGACGTAGAATCATTTCACTGAAATCGATATTAATTTATTTGCTAATATGAAGACTAGACAGAATAGCTTACGTGAAATGGAACAAAAACTGAAAGAAACTTTGATCGATTTACAAAATTGTAAGAGTTATAATAAAACTCTATTACAAGAAAGAGATGAAGGTGAGGTTGAGATTAAAATAATTTTGGACAAAAATGTACGCTTGAAAAACGACATGAGAAATCTCGAAGAGATAAATAATCAATTGCAAGAGAAAAAACAATGACTACTGGACATAATTAATATAAGCGAAAATAGAAATATTGAATTAGAAAAAGCGCACATAAAAATAAAAAACTTACAAAGCCAACTGTGTCAAGCTAATATGATGTTGAAAAGTTTAGAATTATACAAAAATGAAAAGATAGAGAAAATATATTATGCTTGTACAACAAATTGCTGGAAGACAACAACAAACCTAAAATGATGGAAACCATCGATCTGACAGTGGAAAATGATAGCTTGACCCTGAAAATAATGATGTCAACTTAATTAAAGGAAGAAACTCACTTAAAAATATTTGAGAGTAAAAAGAATGATAATAAAATGCAAGAAGCACTTAAAATATAATCATAGATCTAATGTAGAACTCATCAAAGACAAGCTTAAGTTAAAGGAAGTGATCAGAGATGACAGAATCACCATAATGACTATTCAGCAACGCTATGATGAGAATGCTATAACGATAAATAGATTAGAACAGCAACTCAAAGATTTGCAGAATAAATATAGCATAGCACAAAGAGAAATAGAACAGCTAATAGGTGCGATGAATAGTCTAATAGGTCCGAGTCCATCTAAGCAACGATACTCGATTTCAGCTACAGACTTATTGTCTGACACAACAACGACTCCCACAAATGATTTATCTTTTATGATAGGTCCCGACCACATTACATCATCATCAGTACTGTGTAACAACAAAAAATCTAACTTAAATACAACAACAGAGATGACTACCAATGCTGACGTGATTCAAGAGACTTGTCAACAAACTGAACATGATTTTAGTGAAATAGAAAAACATTAAAATTGGCAAAGTTGAACTTTTTCTGATGGAATTGGCATAGGTTTTGGAAACATTTTCAACAGTATAAATAATGATAGTAAATTTTCTAACACATTTATTACAAATGTAAATTTTCAACAACTAATTGCTAAAGTTGTGGACAGCAAATTCAAGCAAAAATCAAATGTTGTAATAATGATGGGTAATTCATTGGGTACTACAAAAAAGGATCTTATTAATTGTATAGAATCATTAGTAGATTTTCACAGTTCAGGAACGGTTGGAAAAATAGTGTTGTGTACATTTCCGTATTCGACATCATTGAGTGAAAGGCAAAATCGAAAAATATATACTTTAAATGTAATTTTGCACAACCTCATTTCAAACAAAGGAGGAGACTTTGTATTATTCGACATAAATAATTTTATAAACAATTTTGTTATATCTAATGGAAAACAATTTCTAGTCCGTCGTTTAAAAATTAAAGTAGCCAAACTGATTGTTTTCACATTATTAACTGAGCAAACCAGGAAATCTCAAAACCTGACAAATATTGTAATAACTGACAGTCATCTTTTAAACTGACAAACTTGACAACAGGGAGGCATTATTATGTTTCAGCAAAGCGTCGCAATATAATAGGCCCCCCTTGCAACAAAGCAACTACTATTGATAAGGTTCAAGAAACCTCTATTAACATTTTGTACCAGAATATAAATAGACTGTTAGGTAAATTAGAAGAAATAGAATTATTCCTTGAAAGCTCAAAAAATTATGAAGTAATTTGTTTTACTGAGACGTGGCTATCAAAAAATGAATTGAATTTTTGCCTAAACAATTATACAATTGGTAGTATTTTCTATAGAAAATTCGCGATTGGCGGTGGTTGCAAAATTTTTGTCAATAATAGTGTAAAATTTAAGTGTCGAAAAGATATAGAAAAATACCGTGGAACGACATTGTGAACTAGCATGCATTGAGTTGGATAATCATATTGTTGTATGTGTTTATAAACCGCCTAGTGCTGACATTGAGATCTTCCTTACTACTTTAGAAGAAGCACTAAGTAGAATTTCAAAGAAAAGTAAACAGATAGTGATGTGTGGAGACTTCAACACAGACATACTTTTGGAATCACGTACTAAGAGCAATATACTAATGTTATGCCAATCTTTTAATTTAAAAAAAGCGTTCACTGAACCAACAAGGGTGGCAGTAACTAAGAAAGGTAGTTCTGCAACCTGTATTGACAATGTCTTTGTCAACTGTGAATATCTGCACACTGAAGTCCTGGATTGTTTGCGTTCAGACCATAGGGGACTGAGCATTTGCCTTCCTGCTTGTATAAAAAGGGCAGAAGACAAGGTGCTTATTAGGTCTATTATGTTATCTCGCATATCAGCTTTAAATAATGTGATAGGTAATCATTTTTCCAAAAATTTTTTCGATATGACAATCGACAGCCCTAATCAAAACTATGCTAATTTTTTAAAATGTTAAGTTCACATTTTGATAGTATCTTTCGGACGAAATTAATTAATATTAACGCAAAACCTAAGTTCGCTGAATGGGCTACACCGGGACTATTTAAAAGTCGAAACAATTTGTATAATTTATATAAACTAAAGACATATTGCAATGATGATGCAACAAAAACTATGTTAATAAATATTCAAAAATTTCAGAAATTCATGTATACAAGCTAAAACAATATTTATTCGAGATCAAATTAAAACTCTAATAACATGATAAAAACACGTGGAAGATTATAAACAAAGAGACTGGGAGATCTAAAAGTCGTGAAAAGATAAACGCACTTCAGGTTGGTGAAGGAGTAACTACAAGAAAATCGGAAATAGTAGATGCTTTCAGGACTTATTTTGCTGATATTCCTTGGAAACAACTAAGCACTTAACATCGTCCCCTTACTTGCTGAAGAAATGTTAAAAGAAAACGTTAAGTGCCCTTCATCTACATTTGAATTTCACCAAGAGACTGCTATTACAATACTAAAAACATTCAAAGACATTAAAGTAAAGAGTACGGAGGACTTATGGGGATTATCAGTAAGAGTACTTGATGGAATTATAAATAGCATTGCTCCTTACTTAGCGGAATTGTTCAACGAGTGCATCAGAGGTGGCACATTCCCTGACATGATGAAATATAGCAAAGTTATACCACTGTTCAAATCTGGAGACAAAAACGAACCTGGCAATTACAGACCCATCTCTGTATTACCTTGCCTTAGTAAAATATTTGAGAAACTTATATGCAATCAACTTCTATCTTACTTTATAACCTATTACATAGCAACCAATTTGGATTCACAAAGGGACGTTCCACTATTGATGCAGGCGTTGAACTAAATAATTATATTTTAAGTGCCTGGGAAGATCATCACGATGTTCTGGGTGTGTTTTGTGACTTGTCTAAAGCTTTCGACTGCGTTCATCATGATACTCTTTTGAAAAAACTACAGTTCTATGGGCTATCGAAGCCAGCTCTAAATTTTATTTCTTCTTATCTTAAAGATCGTGTACAGATAGTTGAAATTGACGGTGTGCAATCAAATGAGTCCCTTTAAAAATGGTGTACCTCAAGGTTCCATCCTTGGACCCTTATTGTTTCTTATATACGTTAATGATCTACCTTTTATGATAAAAACCATAAAAACGTAGAAATAGTTATGTTCGCTGATGATACATCACTTCTTTTTAAGGTTAAATGAGGAATAAATGATTTCACAGAAATAAACGCAATTTTGGACATCACATACAAATGGTTCGATGCAAATAATCTAGTTCTAAATCCAAATAAAACTAAATGTATAAAGTTTACGCTATGCAATGTACTGGGCTGTAAACTTGATATTAGACTGAAAGATAAAGTGATCGAACCCGTACAATCTACTCTTTTCTGGGCATTTCAGTGGATTCAAAGCTGCAGTGGGGTCCTCACATAGAGAGACTAGCTGATAGACTCAGTTCAGCTGCCCATGCAGTTCGTCAAATTAAGAAAATATCTGACGTGGAAACAGCTAGACTTGTTTATTTTGGATACTTTCATAGTATTATGTCCTATGGGATTTTATTATGGGGATCGGCCGCGGATAGAGATTCAATTTTATATTACAAAAGAGAGCAATCCGTGCTCTGTACAATCTGTCTGCTAGAAAATCATTACGGAGATGTTTAAAACTATAAATATACTAACAGTCCTGTCGTTATACATTTATGAAAGTATAATGTATGTGAGAAAAAAACCGTACTCGACTGCAGAAAATGTCTGATTTGAATCCAAAAGCACATCATAAACATAAAATTGTATTTCCTAAATGCAGACTACAGAAAACCGTTAACTCTTTCAAATGTAATGGTATTCGCTTCTATAATTTAATACCTGCACAAGTGGAAGGTCTCAATGAAACTATGTTTAAAACCGAAATAAAAAACTACCTAATGAGCAAAGCATATTACACTGTAGATGATTTTGTAAAGGACAGCAATATTTGGAAAAGGAATATGTCAAAATCAGAACTATCGAGTAAAGTGGAATAATACTAAACATTAATGTAAATTTGTTTAAGTACCTACTGTATGTATTCATTGTTTGGATAATTTGTTTTTTTCACCATGACAAAGCCTTTTTACAGCTGCACCTAAATGACAAGGCCCCTTTACAGCTGATTATTTTTTATTTGACATTATTCTTTAGTATTATTTTATTACATACACAGATTATTTATGTATAATTTTATTGTAAGTGACGTTACCAAGTGTTCTTTTGAAATAATGGTTCGAATAAATTAATTGAATTGAATTGAATTGAGTTGTCAATCGATGTTCTTGATTCCTTTTTTCCGTAAATAATAAATACAACATCAGAAGTGGTTCCATACACATATTATCCAAAACGGTTTAGTGGTTTTTGAAATATCACTAGAAAACTAAAATTTGCTTACCTGGACGACGTATTTGTAGATTTCGTAAAAGTTATGAAATTGAATTTCTAGAGCCTTAGTTTAATTTGATAGTGATTTCGGTTTTTCAGATACATTTAAATAATATGAGTTTACGCAACTTCTATTTACCTACCTCTAATTCATCTTTTTATATACATTTCTGGTTGCTTCAGCTTAAATCTGTAGGAGACGAACGCAGTGCAACGATGGCAGCCCTCTTCATGTTCAAGAATCTCGCGGAGTAGTGTTCTGATATGGGCTGGTGTGATGTTTGCCATCAGGTGCCTTCATTATTCAATCAAGTGTCGTATAGGATTATATTATGGACTAAGGTATGTTATGGTACAAGTAAAGCCATAACCTACCAAGCCATAACGTACGTACGTACATACGTACGCTCATTTCGATTTAACTACCGTCATTTGTTCTTAAATGACGCCTTTCTGAGAAAACTGTCACTTTCCCAAAAATGTTCGTCTTTACTTGAAGCTCTAGCTCAGTATGAACCGAAGAGCTTGACGTCACATGGCGCAAAATTTCGCAGCATTCCCAACCTGCTACCATTGCTTCAGGAATGGTGTGCTGTACGTTAACTCCGTTCAATTAAGTGTGAATTCTCGAGAGGAGGTGCGGGGCGAGCGGGGCGCGAGGCGCGGGTTTATGATCGCGGTTGGCAGCCGCAGAGTAATCTACATCCACCGAGCTCAACTAATCAGCGTTACCTAATCTTCGAACCGGAACCGGGCTGAATACATGTATTTGTGTTCTTAGTTACTGAGTTTACTGTCGAAACCAATGTTTGGAAGTCCAATACCACATACATAACTATGAGAAGAACAGCTGCTATGATTACGACTTGTACGCAGTATCCAGGCATTTCCTTAAGGTTAATATCAGCAGACTTTGATAGTACAGTATTTTTCATAAGAACCTGTCAAAGTTTTAAGTAGAATCGAATTATAATAACGACTCAATGCGGTCATAAAAGTTACGGTATTTTATAAAAATGTTTATTCATATTTAAGTGCGAAAGATTGAATATATGTAGTACAAAATTAAGATACAATAAATAAGATTTCTGTATGTTTTATCACGTATTTTTAACATTTATGAATGCCTTTGATGATTCAACAATCTATCTCTAGCATCCAAAACAAACCTGCTGTCTTAATAACTGACGAATGTGCCGCGTCTCCCCATCCTCCCCCGCCGCGGGGAGGGCAGGGCTCATTAAAACAAAACTTTTGTTTGGGCGCACATCCCGCATGTGGGTCTAGATTACACTCTAGGTAAATTACGCAACAAACTATTATGTAGGAGGCTGGAAGTTATTCACCTTTGCACAAAAAAAAAATTACGAGAAATGATTCAGTAGTTTCTTAAATCAACAAAAGACGTGAAAGGTATGTTGCCCCGATCAGAACAAAGTTCATGCACGACTGTAATTACAGCAAGAAGTGTAGGAAGAATCTTTTTGATCTGGCTCTATTCAGAACGTTCAACGCGCGATAAGGATTAAAATCCCAAAGCACAAAATATAATTAAGTATGTTTTCAACAAAATATTTACGTTTAAATAGCATGCAACTTGCTGATTTTCTTCCTTCAAGTAGGTAAGTAGGTGCAATCAAGTCTAGAGCTAGATATTTTGTAGTCTCCACCCAAAGAAGTTTCAGCGTTTTCGAAGCAAATGGGCTCTGTGGCTTGGTCACCCGTGTGAAACTGAGGTGGGCCGCGATGTTGGGCGCCGGTGTTCGCGGCTGTACGGAGAGACTTACTAGGAAGTGGATGCCAGACTTTCATCGAGAACTGGTTGGTTCCGAGGTGGTTATAACGTAACTTGAGTTCAGGTGCGCCAGTGACGGGACTGTGCTCCAGATGAAGACCTGGAGAAGGTAAGCTGCGGCCAGTTCGTGGAAGAACGCAAGAGTGTCCCCGCATTCCTGCCGTAAGCGGCGAGAGTGGAACTCCGTGAAGCTTTTAATCGGTAAGGGCACCACGTCCTTACATGGCGTTGAATCGGAGGTTACCTGATCGCCTCCAGAAAGTTACATTCGTTTTTATGATAGAAATAGAAACATATTGTGATTTTATTTTAGACTCTCCTGTTATTTAATTTTGCAGTTTTAGGTACATTTCAGTGCTTACACACTGTACAGTGATTCCAGTTGTGTAATGCCGACGTGAGAGGGCGCGGCGACCGCACGCTTCCGCCGGAAGTGCCCGCTCCCCGCTCCGCGCTCCCCGCGCCCACCCCCGCGTCGTATTGTTTCGGCAGACGCGTGCTTTTTGTTTTGCGTCCATATAATTACACATTGGTAATAATTACCATTTACAAACGGGAGACCTGATTAATAATTGTGAAAATATTGACGGAATTATGTTTCACTAGTAGCTTTTCGCGGTTCCACTTGTGTAGTTTTCCTTGCCGTGATTTGGCTGAGTTAAAAAGTTACCTCTGTATTACTATGTGATTATTACACATACATAGTAGTGGTAGGACTCTTGGCAGAGTCCGCCTGGAGAAGTACCACACATAACATATAGCTCATAGCACTCAGGAATCACGTAAATATCCCACGGAGCAAGTACGAGTATTTTTGAATTCGGTGCCGTAGGTCCTGAGATTAGCGAGTACAAACAAAAAATATCTGCAATTTTATAATACTAAGTTTAGATTAATCACATTACACGTAAAAATATATATCTGTTAGAGTATATAAAAAGTATATAATTTTACTCAATAATACAAAGTTTATTTATTCAAATTATATTTGTAAAAGACTTAGTGTGCTTGGTTACATTTAGACGACTGAATTCAGCCAAATGTATTAGCATTCAGTAAGCTAGCATACTAAATTCAGAAAAGAGTAGTGCTTGCTTCCAACCTTGCTTCTGAATTCAGTTACTAAATTTAGCCAAGTGTAACAAGCCTTTAACACAATTGGAATATCCCCTTCAGTTGACTTTCTCTTAATAAAAGAAGGTTCTAAGTCCCAGTGGGAACATAGTTTTTAACCATTACAGATTTACAGATACTCCAACCTACCATGTTACGAGTAAAGGATGATTCGGTCTACGATAAATATAGGTTGCTTATGTTATGTACAATCATTTTATTATTACTTATGTCAGCATCTTTATATATAAATTGCAAAATATTTGGAAATTACCGATTTTAGTAGAGGTGGGACTTCGAGGTGTTTTGGTTTGAAGGGCAATGTCCCAGTGAAATTACAGCGTATCTTATATCTCTACGTAACAAGCGCAGTGCAGTGCTAGGTGATAACTTGGATTCTTCATGTTCCAATAGCTCCTATCGCTGTGCTGTACAGGCAGGCATGTTGCTTACTATCAGGCACATGATCAGCTCATCTTGTCACTGTATCCAAAAAAGTTGTTGTGGTAGATTACATCACTGTTTAAGCATTAAATAAGATGGTGATTAAACAAACCTAAAGTAAACCTATCTCTCTCTCGAGTTTCTTAAAAAAAGAAAATACCACACTCCATTCTTAGTATGTTTATCATTTTATGAGTATCTCTCACGCGGCAGTCTTGTCTATAGACTGAGGAGAATGGGTAATCAAGATAATGGAGGCGGTACCACAGGTGCGGGCCGACTGCGGCCGACCCGGCTGCACACTACACGAACGACAGACGACATGCTTCACTAGTCTCTACGAGCACGAATATATTACGATAAGCATGCTGCGCTAAAGTTGAAGATAAAACAAATTTAATAAGTAAAATTTTCGAAAAAGACACAAAATTCCATTTAAATTTAAAATTAAACACAGACATTCGCCTACATTTCTCAATGTTTGTGTAATCTTCGACTACGCTGTCTAGGTACAGATAAGCAAATTTTAGATTTTTATTGATATTTCAAAAAATATCGATTTCGGTAAATTTTATATGCGACCACCTCTGAAGTATTACCTACCAAACGAATTATAATAAATGTGTAAATTAGCATATGCCTGGTATATTTATATACAATTGGAATTGTCGTAGAACTAAAAAAAAGGTATTAGCATACCTGAGGAACTTTATATTTTTAGGAAGTAAAGAATCAATAATTAAAAAAAAACTATTTAAGTTCGAAGTTTGGACTCCTCCATTTATCTCTTCGTTCGATCTGTTTAGCTGCTCCTGTGAACGTTTAGATGTTCGTTACTCAAACACATTAAAAAGCAAAATCCATCGGTTTCCAAGTTTAGTTAGGTACAAAGTAAGATTAGTCGAGAACAGCAGACGGACTACTTTTCATTTCAAAACCATCCAAAGTTTCTGGGGATAACACAGTTTTATTAGCTTGGTATGTATGTAACAGAATACTTTGAATGTGATTTTCTCCACTGTCAAAATACGAATTGATTTGAAACCTTGTACAATTATCAAGGACCAATGACAATGCAATAATTTGTACAGTTTGGCTTATTAACCGACTTCCAAAAAAAGAGGAGGCTATCAATTTTTGTCTATGTTTTTTTTATGTATTTTATCTGATTTCTCGAGAACCACAGCACCGATTTTAACATTTCTTGTTGTGTTCGGATGGGTGTGCTTTCCGAATGGTTCCATATAAATTGTATCGTTATCGGTTGTGTGGTTTCCTCCCACCCCACCCTAACTTCTAAGAGAATGACAAAACTAAAAAAAATATCATGTACATTACCATGTAAACTTTCAACGAAAATTGGTTTGAATGAGAAGTAAGTAGTTTTATTCAAATACGCCTTAAACTTACTATAATTAATACACTGATTAAAGATACAACGAACAACAAGAACTTTTATATTATGTTACTTGCTGCTAAGGTAGCCTTCATAGGTTTAGCCTCGCACTTGACCACTTTTATTTGATCTATAATATTACTGTAGATGCACGCTGCCCTGCACGCGTCGCAACGCCTCTTGTTGAAAAGTTGTCGTAACTCAGAAACTTTCTTTGGTTCATGCACAACAACATTGCTGAAGATACTCGCGGGATCAAACGCGTAGTTTCCGATTATATATAGGACATACAGATAAACATTTATTTTTATATTTAGATAGAACGTTACCGTCATCTCACCTGATGTTAAGCGACGACGTGATCTACGATGGCGCGTGCTTACCTAGAAGAAACCGACTCACTCTCAGTAGTGGGTTAATTTTCTAAATCCTCGACCTGCGCCTCCCCTCCAATATAACAAGAAGAGGACTGTTGTTCTGAACCGGGAAAATTAAAGGGAGGGAAGAGATGCCTTAGCTCTGAAATGGAACATTATATAGGCTGAGATCAAAATAAAAATAATTAGTATCATATAACGCCCTACCCGTCCATGTAATTCCCCACAGAGCTATGCGCGGTCACTCAGTCATTCAGCCGGTGAACTTTAAGTTGCTCGACGGTTGAAGCTTGCACATTGTTACATACGAGTACATCCGTGCTTTGTGAGATTCCAACTCTGGAATGTCCCCTTCCCCGGCGCGTGACGTCACCACCCCCATGTGAGGTATGCCTTGTGAACAACACATGAGACAGGATACGAATTTCATTGTCCTTTGTTTAATTTGATATTTTTGATTGTTACTTTGGATATAAATATTTACTTCGCTAACAATATATAATTTAGTGGTAAGTAAACACATTCTGCTAATATTATTAATGTGAAAGTTCAGATTTTTGTCGCTATTTTGTCGTCTTGTGGAAAGAACTGAACGCCTCGGGCTGAAGTTTGTAGCTCAGACAGTCTAAAATAGCTTAGACACATTTTATCTCTAAAAATGCAGAGTTCTTAAGACAGGAAAGCACAAACAACCTACATTTTGTTCCCGACACTGGGGCTGGAGGGCTTCTGTCGAAGGGAGGGAGTGGTAACGCATATCTTCGAAAAATATAATCGTAAATAAATGTATTTGGACACATGGAAAACTACACAAGAATCGGTATTCGTGTTTATCTTCACATATTAACGGTCGTTTACTGAGGTTACGTCATTTTTAGGTGTTTTGTTTCTTTGACATTTCATTCGGTTTGATAAAATTGATTGGACAGAATAACTCAATTAATACTCAAGCTAATAAATGCAATAAGAGTAGGTAGTTAAAACAATAGTTTTATGTTTGTTTTATTATTGCTACGAGTATATCTCTAAATTAAAAAAGATACTGGTACCCAAATGTTATTACACTGTGAAAGAATTTTTAAATGATAGGGAAATTAATTGGAATACTGATGTATAGATGTTGTATAACTTGACATTTTACATTCCATTAACTTCCACATTAAATTCCATTAGCCACATTAGTGTCCACTGTCTATATTTTATGAAACTTTAGATTTAACTAATGTTAGATCAGATAATATATTGTAACGGACAGGTTGAATCAGATTACTCTATAATATATTGTGAGAGTTCTTTGAGTAGGTATCCAAATATTAAATTTTATACATGTTAACATTCTTTTACACATTGACATTGTTTTATTTTATACAAATTGAATTATTATTATCATTATTTTTGATTATTATTTTTGATTATTATTTTTGATTTTCTATACATAATGACATTCTTTAAAATTGCTCACACGGCTAAACTGCAAGAGCTACTACTGCAAGACTTTGGATTCTACATGAAACCACACACTTGTCAAAGTCCATAACATCATCCTGCTGAAGCACAAGACGTTGGCGTAATTGTACTCATCAAACATATCACACTAACATAACACACCGGGATAGAAGCCAGAAATTAATACATGATGAATCAGATGACATACATGATACAACCGATTAAAAGTTAAAAACGAAAAAGAAGAAGAAGACTATCAGCTGACTATTATTATCATTGTATAAATTCAGACCAATGGAAACTGCGTTGCCAGACATATTGCATGCCTCTAGAAGAAGAGGCCAGTTTGTATGGGTCAATTATTTAAATGTTTTGTATCATCTTATCTTACCTGCAAACAGCAATAAAGATTTTTGTATTTGTATTTCTACTCTGTATCTAATCCGAATAGTGACACTTTTGTGTTTGAATCATAAAACTTATTAGTTAATCTGATACACTTTTGTGTATCGTTTCATTACAAATAAAGGATATTGTTTCGACGAGAGAAACTTTCAATATTGTTCCAATAAGGTTCAAAAGGTCAAGCCACAGACCCGAAAACTTTGCCCGATGTACTCGAGGAGATACCTATATTTATGTAATAAGTATATAGATAATACTAGGTACACTTAGAATTGACACAGCAGGGGAATTTCGATTCAGAATAGGTCATTTTGACTTTATGCGGTTAACTACGCTACAGGAAGCTTACATTATATCTAAGAAATTTGATACTTGTATTTTTTTGAAAGTAAATGCGAGGTGTTAGTAGTGGTAGGTCTCTTGGCAGAGTCCGTCTGGGGAAGAACCACACCTTTGTCAGTTATTCTACATCCAAGTAGTAATGTACAAACATTACTGTGTTCCGGTTTGAAGGGCAATGTTTCCAGAGAAATTACAGGGCTTAGAGATATAACATAGCACTGTGCTGCGCTCGTAACACAAGATCTAAGTGTTACGAGCGCAGCACAGTGCTAGGTAATGATTTGGATTCTTCATGTTCCAATAGCTGCGTGTCACTAGCAGGCGTGTTGCTTACCGTCAGGCGTCAGGCACATGTCCTTGGTATCGTCATACTTTATTTAAAAATACTAACTACTAATTGGGCATTGTGAGATTTCCCGAGACTTTGTGGTCCCAGAGGTCCAACAGTGGGAATATTTAGTAGGCTGCTTTTACTAAACCAATTATTCAAACCGCTGGCGTTAAAGAATCGTTCATAGTGCACTAATGTACCTTAAATGAAACATCCTCGAGTCGAGTCTTCTGGCGAACTCTTAATTTCCCTCCGAGTTACTCAGCGATAATCCGCTCAGTTCGCGTCTAAGTTGGTATTAGTTGCGCGTATCGGCAGCCGTTTATACGGAACTGTTTTATTTAGCATTTAAACATTTACCTTTGGAATATAAAGAATACTTAACTTCTTATAAACAGTCATACTTATAAAAGTTACGGCTGGTCTAGTCGGGAGAACGGCGCCAGCTAATCCGGAGACCTCGGGTTCAAACCCCACACGCACCACTGTCTTTTCGAAGTCATGTGCGTCATGCTAACTTAAAACGGTGAAGGAAACACATCGTGAGGAAACCGACACGTACCTAAAATCTTTCGAAGTCATGTGTTATCCACCAACCTGTACTGGGCCAGCCTTTCCTTGCGAGAGAAAACCCGAGTCCCAGCATGGGACCATTTAGTGGGCTGTTGATGATGATAACTTATATACAAGTTTGTATCTTTATTTACAACTAACGTCTGCGACGCTTCGTTGTGGATTTTTATGTTTCCATAGATGAGCAATGAGGAATACAATTATTATGCGTAAGTACTATTTAGTTTTTGTGGTATTAAGTGATGGTACGAGAAAAACATATGCTTGATGATTGTCAATACACCCGCGCATAAAAACACAGTGTCACGCAGCTATCGGAACATGAAAATGTCAAATCATTACTTAACACTGCACTGCGCTTGTCACACAGAGATATAAGATGATCTATCTATTTGCCCTGCAATTTCTTTGAAAACATTACCCCACAAACAGGAATATCATGTCATGTTTGCACATTACTGTTTGGCGGTAGGAAAACTTTTACAAAAGTACTTCCCCAGACTAACTGCACAGATTCTGACTACTACAAAATACAATACGATTTTTCTTGTATATGTCTCTATGGTTATACGGAGTGCATGATCCATTCACGCACTCCATTTAATAGCATACATGTTTTTCGTACGGAAATAGTGTCAAACATTTTCATTCGCGCCTTTAGAACATCAACTATGAAACGATGTCACTTTTTCGAGCTACAATCAATTCTACAGAAACAAAGCCAAGGTGGTAATAGATAATATTATAATATAAAGCTTAGTTTAACAAATAAATTGAAATGATTTAAAAGTCACCGTGATGTTGTTACGAAAGCTCTGTCGTTCGTAAAAGTTATTTAAGTCTCCTTAACAACATTTCAACCGAGAGAGTACAAACGGTAGAAAGGTTCGCTTTCTGGACTTTTCTCGTTTTAACTCCATTCTTTGGAGCCGGCAGCAAGCCAGGCTAGGTCACCGGAGTCCGGCCAACGCGGTCACTTGCCGGCCCTATTGTGCCCTCTTTGACTGCCGGCGAAGGTAATGCGAGCACTGGCCTGGCCGCGACACTTACACTAACAACGTGGTTTATGCAACTGTTAAGAAATATTGCACCAATGTAAAAGGTGAAAGAAAGACTGGGGGTATTTTTGTTAAAATAAACATACTGAATTAATTCCACTAATATTCTATATAATATAAATATGTCTCACACATCACTATCTAGCTCCAATTTAAGGTATCTGATCTGTGAATGTAAGTAAAACTTGTTTAGAACAAGCTTTAACCTGTTTAGTGTATGTATGTAGTCTCATAAAGTTGTAAATACATAATATTTATGATACACTAGTATCGTTTCTTGGTTTTTCCCGTACAAACATCGTTCCTGATGTTTTTCCGTGATAAATAGTAAAGTAGAAGGACAACATAACACCTCTAGGTATGTAGTTTTTTATGTTTAATATTGCACGCACTATGGGTTCGGATAGTGATACCTCGCTTAAATTTGTTGTTTTAGATCTGTATCTGTATCTAATAATGATATTCCAGGAATAAACATAATTTGATTTGTTTTGAATATTTTCATGTGAATCTGTTCAGTAGTGTAAGCATAAAAGCGTAACACACAGATAGTCAGAGATACTTTCGCATTCATAACGTCACGTTAGTAAGTGAAAGATTCGGTCGGGTTCACTCAGAACCGGCGGTGTGCTCGAGCGAGAAAGATGAGAGGCTGCTGTCACTATCGTGGCACTGAGTTTCTTATACAAATATACTCAACTTATATTTCTTTCATTTTTTTAATAATAGTTATTTCGTGTCTTAGTTTTCAGTTCTACCATACTTACGCGTACATATTTTTTTAATTTTTGTCGTTCGCTCAAAAGCATCAAACTACCCAACATTAAAACATGAAGCACGCTACCAAAATTAATTTCTAAAACACACTTCAAAAACTTTACGTCCCACAAATATCGTGTTCCCTCAAACTAGCTGTTGTTCCTAGGGTCCGACCTAAAGTTACACATCCGTTGTAACGTACTTCGCGGTGACGCCGAGGTCATAAATTTGAGATGAGTGGAGGAACCGGCGACACCCGCGCGGGCTCGCCGGCTATTACTAGTACAAGCTCCCGAGGAGCCCTGAGCCAGGACTACCGGTGAAGAGTGGTGATACTACAGAGAAATAATTCTAGTGTTTATGAGCTGTAAATATTACAATGTCCAATCCGTGGACGATATGCTACATTGAACAGATATTTTACCAAGAAATCCACTCAGATACGGGAGGTACGTCCAACACGCAAAAACGCAGATTTCTCTTAATTCACATACATGCCATTGAACGTGATTGTCCCTCACGATTAGTATACTTTACTACTGAATGCAGGTCGTCGTTCCACCTGACAACAGATCATACACCACGTTTACTCCGTATTATGCTCCGTTGCCATAAGCCATGGCAACTGACTCGTTGTTTGGGTTAGTTTTAATAGGTATTTGATGTAATTTACAAGTTCTCCTAGTTTTAAGTTACGGGTGGGTGGTCTAGTCGGGAGAACGGCCACTGGTGATCTAGAGACCCGGGTTCAAACCGCACGCGCACCGCTGTCTTTTCGAAGTCAGGTGCGTAATGTTATGCCGCTGACTTAAAACGGTGTAGGAGACCATCGCGAAGAAACCGATATATTTCTTGTACCTTCAAGATCGTGTGTCGTCCCCCAACCTGCACTAGGCCAGCGTGGTAGATTTTTGGCCTAGACTCTCTCCGTGAGAGAGAAGGCTCGAGTCCCAGCAGTGGGAACATTTAGTGCATGGGAACAATATAAGCATTGTTAAATTATATTTTTATGTACAATAAAGTAGGTACGTCTATTTGTCTGTATGTTTGCCTTAATTCAATCTTCACTTCTGAGTCTGTTTACCCCAATGAATTTTGATTACTGATTGTATTGGCAGAGAATCTTTACTTTAGCTTTCTAATTCTGGATGCAACGTTGGTTAGTTTGATTCTATGTTGGTTTACTTCATTCTGTATTTAATCTAAAACGGACACTCTTGGCAAAATCCACGCCACTATGGCTCAAAATGTGGTCGTAACAAGAACTAAATTAAAAAATGTGATTTACCCCCGACTACCTTGGGTTTGTAATTTGTACAACAATCTACTAGTTAAGCCCTTGCATTTGATACCCATATTGAGGGAGTGGTGAAAAATGAAATGTATGTTAAGGTATGCCATCTTGTAGTAGCGGCCATCTTGGATTTGAAATTTCTCATAATCCTTAGTATTTTATTAATTTCATTTGATACCCATATTGAAGTAGGTTGTGAAGAACCATTTTGTCCGCTATTTTGTGGAGACGGCCATCTTAAATCGATGTTAACCAAACATAGCTAAACATATCCGGACGGAAATTAACTTTCAAAAAAAAAACTGCATTGAAATCGGCCCATCCCTTTGAGCTCTACGGTGCCACAGACAGACACACACACAGACAGACAGACATCGACGTCAAACTTATAACACCCGTTTTTTTGGTTGGGGGTTAAAAACCAAGTCTCTAATAATAATACTCCCACTTGTCATGTTATTAGACATTTAAATAAATAATGAAAATAATACGCAGGGTGTAATCGCAATCTAGATTATTACAGCTTATTAAATAACCTCAAACTGTGCTTCGGCAGCGTTACAACGTCCATAGTCACAAGGAAACAGACAGTCAATTAGATTTTCGTGACTATGTGTTCATATTTGATACCTAGACCAAGATAGAAGGATGTATTTATCAAAGTCTTGTGACCCATATTGTTTTTCAGCTTTCGCGATTTGAACACATAATGTCTCTAATGAGCACGGCGGTTGTAACGCTGCCGAAACGTCGAGGTATTTAAACAATGAATTAAATCGTGATTAGGTCCTGTACATTATAAACATTCTTATGACCCAATTTTTGCATTTTGATATTTCTTGTAACATTTTATTTTGCAATACGTTAAATATAATTTTATAGCAGTTTTACCATCGAACTCTGAGAATAACCTCCTCTGTGAAACCGCCTCCGTTTGCAATGCTAATGCGGGCGACAACTCGCTTTGCATCTCGTATCTCCGGGAGCCTACCAACCGGCGAACACAGCCTATCGCTTTGTGTGAGCCTCGCCAAGTATCTCAACTGACTAGAGCCTGCAGCTGAAAATTGCTTATTGTTGGTTAATATTCAAATTTGATTCAAATAAAGCCTGAACAATAACGCACCGGAGTACATTTCTGTATTGTTTCCTTTTATTTGGAGTTGAAGCAGTGTATTTAAGAGATTATGATTATACAGTAAAATCAATTATTTTTTGAACGGAAGAATAATATGTTTAAAAAAAATTGTATTACAGAATCCTAAAAATATGACAGCGGCATTTGAGCTGGTTATGTCAGTTGCAAAACCGACAACCATTGGAGTAGACGGAATATGGAGTAGCAATCACGAATTGGAACGTAGCGTAGAACGCCCGGAGACTAGATAGAATGACGATTTACAAAAGGAAGCTGGTGATAGTGGAATACATAAAGCTTTGGATAAAGCTTTGGATTTGGCTAAGTGGCGTAATACGAAAGAGGCTAAGTATTAATACTACGTACCTAGGACAAAAAATATCGGCTCATTGAACAGTGTTCAATCAAGGTAAAATAAACGGCCCAGGAACCAATTCGCAACAGTAAACGGTCATAAGCAAAGAAATATACTACTTTAATCTTCTTTTATTAGGCAATAGGTGACTCAAAGGCAAATTACAGCATTTGATCGCAGTAAGACGCTAGGAGTTACGCGTACTGGAGTGCCATAAAGGCGAGCGCAGTCTCGCGTAAAACCTCTCCTTTCATAAAGCGGCGTTATTACGCGCGCCGGAACGCAATATGTGTAGTCTGGCTTTAAAAAACAATTGCCGGCGAACAATACCTCCATTGTACCTGCGCCGGGATCATTTCGGTCTGAGATGCGGCATGATTGCGGGGCTGCTCCACCCGGGCTCGCTCACGCAACGCAAGACATACGAGTACAATGTGCGTACTGTGTACGTACAGAATTAGGAAAATACAACGTTATTTATAATTTATTCTTAATTAGTATTAAGTAGTATTATGAGATGCTACTAGTTGAAAATTAACTGATTTTGCTAACTTTGCTTCGAGCACCAAGATTGCAAATGTGCAAAAGCGGCAGAAACGACACTAAGAACGGTGTAAACGCTTTAACTCGTACAGCATTGGTAATATGGGATACCGATGGTATTTTGTTGATTTAATAGTCTGTTGTTCTTGATTTGTGAATTAAATTTATAGTATTTATATTTAATTATCCATAGGCCTACAGTGGTATATGGATAATTCAGGTGTGCTTAGTGTAAGTAGTTAGTTAGGTAGTTTTGTAGTGTAGTTCTCATTGTATTTTAGTTTTGTTAAAAAGGCTCTGCCCGATAAAAGAAAGTTTTTATTGTTAGTGAGTAAAGAAATGATAAGACTGCCACTTCCTCGATAGTTTTTTCGAATAAACCAGAGCTGACAACCCTAACGCGATTACCAAGCGCATGTGCGAAAAGTAAGCAGCGTACATGAGCTTGATTTAGTTACACTGACAGTTGTGTGACTTTACGATAAATTATCAGGTTGAGTAATTTCCTCAAATGCGTTAAGTAGGTCGATGCTGGGAGAAACAGAGAAACAAATGTCTCAGGATTATTTCATGTCATTAACCACAACTGGTCTGTAATCAGACAAACTGGAATTTATTTCAACTTGCATCAAAGCGCGCATTAATTATTTCTATTGTAACCGGGCGAGCTAATTAAAACTTTTAAGTCGAACCGGGAACTTCAACCGCCTTGCCGCTTTTATTGTTACGTGTTCAGCTGACAGAATTCAATTTACATCTCACTCTAATTTACAAGAATGTTCGATATCCCGTTGACATAATCAAATGATAATGGGAAGTAGGATAGGTAAGGCGTACTTAACTACACAATTAAAGCTACTTGTACTTACAAATAATCTCATTTTACATTAAACTTCTCCTTCCTTATACATATCTATAATACAGAGTATATCCTGTCTCTCAAATGGCCAGTAGGCAAAATATGGCTACTAAATATTTAGGTGTGAGCGGCTAGAGGTCTAACTTCGTCCGCAAAGCGCCGGATCCATTCTTATTTCTATTATACTTTAATATATTCGTATCAAGCTTTTATAAAAATAATAACATAGTGTCTTAGTAAGTTGCCTATTATGTTATTCCTTTAATTCTCCTAATTCAAGACATTTATTTAAAAAGATTTCCAAGGGACAGACCCTGGAGAGCTAATTTTTAAATAAAAAGGGGTAGTACGTATAGCTGATGAATGGAATCACCGTTTTCATGAATATCAATTCCAATTGACGAGCGTATGGAGTACTAATACAAAAATTTAATTTTACTGATGTTTGTCTTCTCCGCGCAAAAAGGTTGAAACGTTGATCCTGTGTACACAACCCACCAGCTCGGTGTAAGTGAGGTAACCCCATCGAAGTGCTGCCAGACGTGATAAAAAGCAGTTACCTCAAAAATTGGTAAATATGACGGGTCTCATTCCGCCCTGGGCACCTGGTGGAGGTTACCGCTCGTATATAAAAGCGTAATAATATTATGACTCAAAATATGTTTGAGTCAAATATTCAAGAATAACATAAGCACGGTGTGGCAATATGATCTGTAATCTAGATATAAAACTAGCGGTCCGTCCCGGCTTCGCTCGGATATCTTAAAATATTTAAATTACGCAACATGTTGTTTATCCGGGAATCTAATAGCATAAAAACAGAAAAAGGATATCTTGATGCAACCCTTGTACTCGGGTGTTCAGTGTGAAATTAAGAATACGCGACAATTCACTCTGTCAACAAAAACCCGTCCGCAAAGTTAAGTTTGTTGGTTTTCGCCATCAACCAAGCTTTTGGATACTATATTACATGCCAACGCATCAA
Source organism: Ectropis grisescens (assembly GCA_017562165.1). Lineage (NCBI taxonomy): Eukaryota > Metazoa > Arthropoda > Insecta > Lepidoptera > Geometridae > Ectropis > Ectropis grisescens. The sequence continues at coordinate 30,634,616 of CM029771.1, forward strand.
GCGGTTAAACAAGATAATCTATGTACATACTAAGTGCCGCAAATTCATTAGCTTTTTCCCATCTCAAAAAATTCCCAACATAACTAAGCAACGAGTAAAGTTTCCGTGTTTCTGTCAAGTGACAACCCTGGGCGACGTCACTCGCATCGAGCCACGCTGGGTGACTCGGCGGAACTCAATTTGCAGTGTCCACATGACGTGCAGCGAACGCATCATGTATCCGGACGATAGCCGGGTGCCGACATAGTTTCTTAATATTACTGTTGTTGGAATGTTTGAATTAATGTTGGAATGTTCAATTGAAATTATTTGATAAATACCGTTAAAACAGAAAATGTTCTTGTGTAAGCCACAACGAAATATGTGGTATTTACAACAAGATTTGTATAATAAAAACTAGCTGCTACCCGCGGTGTAATCCGCGTCTTACCTGGTTTATTGAATTTTTTTTTTAATAAAAGCTGCTTAAGCTACTCCATACAACAACAACAATATATCACTGAAAGTCCTGTCAAAATTGGTCTAGGTATTTCAGTGATTAGCCAAAACGAACAGACAGACAGAGAATTTTGTTTAGGAGTGAAAGCCTCTTCTGCTCACCACCACGGACAGATTTTCGTGGGATGTGAATGAATCTCATCGTCACGCTCGTAAATAAATAAATATTAAATATATTAATGGACAATTCACACACGACACCATCGGACCCCAAACCAAGCAAAGCTTGTAATATGGCTGCCAGATAGCACTTTCTCTCACAAGGAAAGAGTCAAAGCCCTAACCTACCCGTTAGCCAAGAGCGGGTTGACGAATGAACTATAACCAAAATCAAATATTAAAACAAATTAAAAGTACAAATCCCATTTCACTGCATTTATCACTTGAACTACCAACATTCCGACTTGAATGTTTACACACGGCACATAGTTGCTACTACTATAAAACTTGGCAATTAACGACTTCTCGACTGTGGCAAATGGTCGAGTTACATTGTGCGCCGGCCGCGTAACTGCAGCCGGCGGCCCCTAGCGGGCGCGCGGTGTTACTGCAACTATGTTAATTTTCCACTAAACTCGGGGCAATGTATAACTTTGTAGACAGGATCTCATAAATGGAAATGCGTGGTAGTTGGGCTACGTCACGAAAGTAACAGCCAAACTTCATGCATTTGATGAAAGCCTTAAACCAAATTGAATCCAAAAAAATTGATTATAACGATATATTTTACGCAAACTTGGACTTCTTATGCTGCTGTTGCCATTTTTGTCATACTAATTGATCTGCATCGTCAAACACCACCTTATCCTTTTTGGTACCGGAATAATCAAATTCAATCAACACATTCAAGAGAACACGTATATTTATACCGCTGCTAAGATAAATTCATTTAACGTATCTGAAGTCTCTGTTGAGCTATTTCTCTGTGTTTCGTGAAAGTGTAGTACTCTGGTGCGTGTGATACACTAAAGGGATTACTGGATTTGTCAGTGATATTAGTTAATCGAAACAGATTTGTTGTGGTCAGTGGAACTATCAGGATAATTTGTGGGTGATCTTATCACATTGTGAATAACTTTAAATTTTTACCCGCTAATCAATTTCACAAAAAACATTCGTGCTACGATCTGGTTGATAATTTCGGCGCGTCTGATAACAAACACTTTGGCCTAGTGGTTTGCAGTATGGACTTGTGGTGATAGGTTGATTCGAGATACACTCGTTTCGAATCTCTGCGACGAAACTTTCTTTTGCAAATTTTTTTTTCCTTTTTGCAAATTTGTTTTTTTTCCCCCGCAACTTTATATTGTTATGACACTACATCAAGGATATATTAACCGATTACAAACATATATGTGTTTTGAGACGCGTCGTGTAAAATTGTTTTTGTCACGATGCCTTTGGCCTGTGGAGCTTGTAACGGGAGATCAAGCGAGGAATTAAAGGATTGATGACGTGCTCTAAATGTAGAAATGTTTTCATCAATCATGCGTAACATTTCAAAGTAGCAAGACCATACCATTGGCACCTGTGGAAGGATGGGTCTGCCCAGATTGCTCGGCAAGATCAAAACGAGGTGGCGACAATTCAAGCACTCCCATTAAGTCTGCTATATCTCCAGTCTTTATCGCGGCTGCCAGCAACATTGAAGCCGAATCGCAATGTTTGGTTACCGATGTGTCGGTTAAAACTATCATTGCTGCACTAAAACAGGAGCTACCCGAATGATTCGCAGCGAGCTGACAGCGGTCTTCACCGCAATTGATGAACGTCTCAAAGAGTTACAGACTTCCATGTCCTTTCTCAGTGAAAATACGATGATTTTTGTGTGAAGGTTGATAAATTGACTTCCGACAGTCAACGTCACGATATTCAAATTCAGAGTAACTCCGACGACGTTAGGAGACTTAATGAAAAATTAACCTTCTCGAACAACAACTCAGAGACTGTAACATAGAAATTCATGGCGTAAATGAATCCAAGTCTGAGAATCTGTGCGGTATTGTGAGGAAGATTGCGGATACAATTTCGTTGGAGTTTGAGGACAGAGATCTGCTGAAGGTGACCAGAGTAGCTAAATTCAACAAGGAAAATACGAGGCCGCGTACTATCGTGGCCAAGTTAGGAAGCTGTAGACGCCGAGACGAGTTCCTTTCTGCTGTTTCGCGTTACAACCACTCAAACCCATTAAACAAACTCAGCACTGGCCTTTTGGGTTTGGCTGGCCATAGCTCCCAGATCTTTGTTGCTGAACATTTGTCCCCTGCAAACAAAGCGCTCCACGCTGCTACTCGAATGAAGGCAAAGGACAAGAAGTATAAGTTTGTATGGGTTCGAAACGGGAACATTTTGGTCAGAAAGGACGAGGAATCCCGCTACATCCTGATCAAGTCCCTTAAGTGTTTAGAAAAACTTGTATAACCCCACTCCTCTTTTTCTTCGTTTTAGTTTATAGTTCATGTTTTCTTAAATACTTTGTATAGTCAATATGGGCTTAAAAATTATATACAGAATGTTAGAGGTATGAAAACTAAATGTCTGGATATTTATAATTCTATATTGTGTAATAACTATGATGTAATTTGCTTTTGTGAAACATGGCTTACGGATTCTGTGATGTCCTCGGAATTGTTTGATGAAAGATATCGAGTAATAAGACGCGATAGGGACGCGAAGTTCTTAAATTTGTATAATAAGGGTCACGGAGGTGGAGTATTAATAGCTGTATTAAAAAACATCGACTTAGAAATTTCTTACGAACAGCAGAGTGATATCGAGGATTTATGGGTTCGCTTGAAAATAAACGGTCAGTTGATTAATATCTGTTTGGTGTATTTACCATCATATATATCTCTAGATACATTTAACTCATTTCTAAATCGCTGTACTCGAAATAGTTTGTCATCGGGGCCTAACTCTAAAACTCTGATAATGGGCGATTTTAATATACCAGATGTTCAATGGCAAGACCACCGTGTGTGCACGGCTTTAAAGAATAATGACAGGCTCAATTCACTGAAAAAATTCATGGATCGAACAAACATTGGTCAATTTAATCGTGTCTCGAATTGCTGCGATAATGTTCTGGAACTTATACTGACCAATCTAAATGTAATTAACGTCAGTCATACAGTGCCTATGAGTAAAGAAGATAAGTTTCATCCAGCTTTAGATTTTGTTTTAGATTTGTCAAAGAATTTGCGTGAAAATACCCTTTACCAAAACTAAATTTTAAGAAAACTGATTTTGTTGAATGTATCTCTGATATTGAAGACACCGACTGGCATTTTCTTGCCAGTACACTGGACTGTAATAGCTTCTTGGAACTTTTTACACTAAACTTTGGGAAACAATCAACAACCACACTCCATCGGCCTTGCGCAAAGGTAGTCGACATCCACCTTGGTTCTCCAAATCACTTATTAGAGCTATGAAAGAGCAGAACACATGCCATCGCCGATTCAAGAAGTATAACAATCCTCGAGATTACGACCAGTATTCTGTTTTACGAATCCGCACCAAACTCTTAATGACTAAATGTTTTAGGTCGTATATATCTTGTATAGAAAATGACCTTACGATCAATATCAAAGCTTTTGGCGCTATACAAAGTCTAAACGTATCACAAATGATATTCCAAATACAGTCAAATATATGAATGAAACTGCCAACACTGGAACAGCAATTTCAAACCTATTTGCTAAATATTTTTCATCCGTATATGGCTCATTCACAATCGACTCATCAAACTACGAACCAGATTTTCCTTCTGCGAACAGCTTTTAAGTAAATTAAAATTTTCAGAGTTTCAAGTTCAAAACCGAATGAATGAAATCGATGTACAGAAGGGCAGCGGTCCTGATGGCATTCCTCCTATTTTTGCCCGCATGTGTTCCTCTGCACTTGCGGTTCCTTTGACAATTATTTTAATAAATCACTTAGTGAAGGTATCTTTCCAGACTTGTGGAAAAACGCCAAGATCACTCCTATTCATAAGTCAGGCGATAAAAATGATGTCAAAAATTATAGACCAATTAGTATATTAAACTGTTTTGCCAAATTGTTTGAAAGTATGGTGTATGATCCTCTCTACAATCACTTTAAGCATCGGCTGAATGATAATCAGCACGGGTTCGTAGCAGGAAAATCAACATCGTCTAACCTCTTAACCTATATGAATTATTTGTGTAAGTCTTTTGATAAGGGATCTCAGGTTGACTCAATTTATACAGATTTTGCAAAGGCTTTCGATCGAGTGAATCACGACATACTCTTGGCCAAGCTCTTTCATTTAGGTGTGCACGGTAATCTTCATCGCTGGTTTCGTACTTATCTCATGAGTCGTACTCAGCTTGTAGCTTTGCACGGTTATGAGTCTAAACCATTCGAACCAACATCAGGAGTGCCGCAAGGATCTAATTTGGGCCCTTTGCTTTTTTTTGATATTCATCAATGATCTGCTGGATAGAATGACTTGTCCGTATCTGGCTTATGCAGACGATATAAAGTTATACGCTGAGATAACTTGCAGAGAGGACTGTCTGTTACTTCAGCAGAATATTAACATGATTGATGAGTGGTGTGGGTTGAACGGTATGCCTTTAAATAAAGACAAATGTCAGTTTATAACTTTCACAAAGAAGAAAACTATAATTGATTATCAGTATTTAATTGACGGCATTGGACTGAGTAAGGTAGGTGTCGTGAAGGATCTAGGTGTTTGGTTGGATTCTTCACTGAATTTTAAATTCCATTACAAAACTATTGTGGCTAAGGCCGGTGGAATGTTAGGTTTTATAATGCGAACCACAAAACCCTTTAAACAAATGAACTCGTTCAAGACACTGTACGTATCGTTGGTTAGGTCACAGCTCGAGTACTGTTCGTCAATTTGGGCTCCTATTTACAAAGTGGACAGGGATAGTATTGAATCCATACAACGGCGGTTTCTCAGGCAATTAAGTATCAAACAAGGTTTACGGAGAACTCTTCCTGAGTACGAAGACCGGCTGGCACATTTTAACTTAGACAATCTATTACAAAGGCGTAAAATTGCTGATTTGTGTTTGCTTCATAAGATTGCGAACGGTTCATTGGGTGATGAATTGGTTGCTGACGTCAATTATTCTACTCGTAAAATATCGGTACGCAGACCTACTCGTGGGCTTTTTGATATTCCATCTACCAAAAACAATGTAGGGCGCAATAATCCATTGTATCGCATGTGTGAACTATATAACGATGTCTGTTGTAACAAATGCGATGAACTCGATATCTTTTATCAGAATCTTAATGGCTTCAAAAAGTTACTATATTCTTTGGATATTTAACATATCACGGCTTTCGGATATGGCCTAGAATAGGATTGTCGCAAAATATTCATAAAACATTTCTTGAAATTTCGTTGTGTAAGTTGGCGTTGTCTTAATGTAGTAATTGTTATCAATGCCGTGTACGACATTTAGATGAACAAATTCATATTGATAAGTTTATCATAAGTAGTTTATTTAAGTTTTGATTTGTTTATTGCTATCGTACCAATAAAATAAAATAAAATAAAATAATCGTAGCTCGAAAAAGCGACATCTTTTCATGTTGACTTTCCAGAGGTTCGACGCTACCTTTGTGCCAAGAATATCTAGGCCGTGGAATGTGTTACCTGAGTGGATTTGCCTCCGATGGTTACAACTTTGGTGTCTTCACATCGAGAGTGAATCGGTTCCTTCTGGGCTAGCACGCCCCGTCGTGGACCGCATTGTCGATTAACATCACGCGAGATGGCGGTCAAGTGTAAACGTATAGTAATGTAACAAGAACAAAATTAAACATTTAGATTAACCCCCAACTACCTCGGATTTATTAACTGTACAACATTCTACTAGTCAAGCCCTTTCATTTGATACCCATATTGAGGTAGTAGTGAAAAAAAAATATAATTCGCCATTTTGTGGTCGCGGCCATCTTGGATTTGAAATTTGTTTTTGTGTATTCTACTAGTCAAGTCCTTTCATTTGATACCCATATTAAGGTTGTGAAGAAATATTTTGTCTGCCATTTTGTGGAGGCAGCCATCTTGAATCGATATGAACCAAACATAGCTAAGAGCATCCGCACGAATGCTCCGCACCTTTCAATAAAAAAATCGCGTTGAAATCGGCCCATCCGTTAGAGCTCTACCTCTTTTTTTGGTAGGGGGTTAAAAAAACATGACATTTATATTATGTATAGAGGTCATTAGTTTGAAATTTTCACCGTTCTTAAAATTATTACCAAAGGATGTTGTAATGTGTGGTTTATCAGCGTATTAGCTTAAAACACTTTCCCGATAAACTTTATTTACATATCCATAACGAGTTAGTCTGCGAACGATACCATAACCGGAGTAAGGTGAATAACCGACCAACTAAAGAAAACCCTCCGCGGAACGCGACCGATTCACAGATCATTAGTTCTATTATAAGTTTAGGGGCTAATTAAACTCGGTCGAGTTGTACAAGTTCCTTCGTACCGAAATAATCGGGAAAAGGTGCCTGGGGGCGAGTTTTCAGAACTACTGGGTACAGACAGTCGATAACGAGAAACAACCCACTTAATATTCCCACTGCTGGGACTCATGTCTCCTTTAACAAAACAGACAGATAGAGAAACACTTCATTGTGCACACCAGGTATGAAATACAGAAAAATACTTACACATAGTGTCATAAATGGCGGCTGTAGCGCTGTTTCTTTTATTCTATTCGCTTTTTTCACATAGAGAGAGAGACACGTTAAACTCAATGCAAAAACGTGAATACCTCATCGGTTTTGCGTCGAAGGTCGGTAATTTGAAAGCTAAACAGAAACTGCATGGAACCGTGGAGCAGATTTATTATAAAAAATCTCGATCCTTAATCGTCAAAACTTGCAGCGCGGGTAGCTAGATAGCAGGTTCACTACCCAATGAGGCACTCGAGCACAGTCCTCGCGGCCGGTTCCCTCACTAGAACCCTCCAACCCCTCGAGAAAACCGTCACCCTCTGAACCACTCCGCGCGCCGCCGCCGCACACGCGATTACCTGCCTGAGGCCTACAAAGCGGCATTGAAAAGTGGCGCAGTTTCACAGCTCTTGAGTGGAATTTATAAATATAATTCATTTTTATAGATCAAGGAGATATTATGTGTTTATACTACAATAGAAAAACATGGTACATTGTGCATTCCAACCCAAATACCTTAAAATATAATGTACTCGTACTATGTTACTAAAACTATACGTATTATTTTTTTTATTTTTAATTAGGCATTCATGCCGGTGCCGCGAAAGGTAAAACTTGTATTTTTTTATTGTCAAGAAACATTTTATTATGCAAAAACATTTTTAAAAGAAGTTGGAAACCGCTAGCTTTGTTCTCGTTTCCGTAATTAATGGGCGGGCCATGTGTTATTTTATATTGTACTCATCTGTGTTCCAAATTTCAACACGATTTGTACACACGTTCCGACGTGCTTAAGCAACTTACATCCGAACACTCAAACTTTCGCATTCATATTTAATATCAGTATGATAGGCATGTATTCCTGGTCATTGGCTATGTAATGTTAGTATTAAAGTATTATATCAACTAATTGTTTCTCATAGTACAAGACGTGTTTAGTTTGAGGGTGCACAGTGATGTATGAGAAATGTCCGCCAATATTTATTAAGTTACAGAACGAGAAAAACATGCACCTGATGGTAAGTAACACACCTGCTTATGACATCACAACTATAAGCAACCATTTGAAGTCACGGCTGGTCTAGCCGGGAGAACGGCGCCTGCCGATCCGGAGACCCCGGTTCAAAACCACGCGCACCACTGTCTTACCGAAGTCATGTGCGTAATGCCGAAGAGAAGTAAAGATTTTGTATTTTGTATTTGGCGCTAACTTGAAACGGTGAAGGAAAACACCGACATGTACCTAGAATCTTTCGATTCATGTGTCATCCACCAACCCGCACTGGGCCAGCGTGGTGGATTATGTCCTTGACTCTCTCCTTGCGAGAAAAAGCCCCAGCCGTGGGAAGATTTACTGGGCTGTTTATGTAACCATTTGATCATGAAAACTCCACATCACTGCCCAGTACTGCATTACGCTCGTCCCCTAGCGATGTAAGATAGTTTACACTCCGCGGGGCATAAGCTGAGCTTTGCATTTGTGTGAGTGTACATGGATAGTGTAGGTGTGACAACCGGCCTTAGGCGCGGCGCCATTCTGTCTCGTCGCGCTCCTGCCTGATTGGTGATCACTCACACTAATGCAAAGCTCAGCCTATACCTCGCGGACACAATTTCAAGCTCCTGCCTGATTGGTGATCACTCACACTAATACAAAGCTCAGCTTATACCTCGCGGAGTGTATCTCAATGCAATTTCTTAGGAAATATTTTTCTTTGAAGCGGAAGACAATAATGTTTGCACAAATATGCCTACCTTGCGGTAAAATAACTGACGTACTTCCCCAAACAAACAACACTAACACACAACACGTCTTATGAGAACAGTCGTGTAAAGATGCAGCATTAGACAACTTAAGTACCTTTTTATATAAAGAGTGACGAGACGAGCGCGACAAGTGCCTGATGGTAAGCAACATGCCTGCCACACAGCAGCATAGTGATACGGAGCTGAATAACTAGCAAATATGTGGTACTTCCCCAGGCGGACTCTGCCAAGAGTCCTACCACTACTAAACCCACTTGCTTAAAGTTCCCATTGCTGGTACTGGCCCTTTCACAAAGAGAGACTGAAGTCGTTAATCCCCTCAGTAACCAAGTGCGGGTTGACAGACAACAGAAATGTCAACGAAGACTATTTTTCTTGGAACATGTCGTTTTCCTCACCATGTTTGGATTCACAGTATAAGCTAGTAGGTACATCTGTACATGAAAACTACTCCCACTGAGTAGTATTCCATTTCGATGATAAACTTGCACTTTGAAAACATATCCCGAGCAACAGATGGGATTCGAATTTGCGACCTTAAAATTGTTAAAGCGGATGTTATAACCTCCAGGAAACCTTTCCGCCTCACACCTTTGCCAGTTATTCTATCGCCAAGCAGTAATGTATAAAAATGTGTTTTCCGGTTTGAAGGGCAATGTTTCCAGTTAAATTACTGGGCATAGAGATAAACATATTATACCTTTGGGCGACGGGTGCAGTGCAGTGCTAGAATGATTTGGACTCTTTATGTTCCAATAGCTGCGTGTCACTGTGCCGTTATGAGCACTGCAGGCATGTTGCTTACTATCAAGCACATGTCCTGCTCGTCTCAACTTTTTTACTATAAAAGAAACCTCGATGTAAAGGCGTACTACAATGTATTTCACTAAACAAATACCGAACCAGCTTATAATGTAAATGAGAGTATAAATTGTTTGTTAGTCAGTAAGTTTGCGGCGGCGTGATAAGGGGCTTACAAGTTGGGACTCGGAGCTGAGCCGAGTCAACCCGAACTCGCCCGAATTAAGACGAACGGTTTTAATAATGCTCAGGCTGTGATGTATTTGAAGTTCGCGTTTAATGTAATTATTGTAATAAATTTGCGTTCGCCGTTCTATGCGGTGAGCTGAGCTGAGCTGTGGACGATGGCTAATAGTCCAAGATCCTAGAGCCGCCAGACGTCACGTATTTTCTGATGGATGAAATGTGGACGATTGAGTAGAGTTAGTACGTACTAAGAACACATGCTTACCCGCTAACTTGTTTAGACGGTCAGTTTTGAGATATTTATAATTTAAATAAAGAGTGACGAGACGAGCAGGACATGTGCTTGATGGTAAGCAACGTGCCTGCCATATAACAGCACAGTGACACACAGCTATTGGAACATGAAAAGTCCAAATCATTACCTAGCACTGCACTGCGCTCGTCACCCAGAGATCTAAGATGTTATGTCTCTAAGCCCTGTAATTTATCTGATATGGGTTCCAGAGGACACATTACTTACTTCACGTATTTTCGAAAAACTGATTTTCACTTACTTTTTAGACAATAAATTTAAAAATAAGGCTCCAATACTCCCAGACACTTTCCGTCATCCGTTTTGCTTAACACACGCTTTAAACATCCAAAATAATGACTTAACTTCACTTAAATTCATGAAACTCCATTTGTATATATGTTTATCAGAAAACTATTTTAAAGTCTTTTCCAAAAAGTCAGACCGATTAAGGATGACTGGCTAGTTATCCCCTAAACTCTAAATCTCGTACATAAATTTTGTAGTGGTAGGACTCTTGCCAGAGTCCGCCTGGGGAAGTACCACACCTTTGCCAGTTATTCTACCGCCAAGCAGTAATGTGCAAACATTACTGTGTTCCGGTTTGAAGGGCAATGTTTCCAGAGAAATTACAGGGCTTAGAGATATAAGATCTTAGATCTCTGGGTGACGAGCGCAGTGCAGTGCTAGGTAATGATTTGGACTCTTCGTGTTCCAATAGCTGCGTGTCACTGTACTGTTATGTGTCAGGCATGTTGCTTACCATCAGGCACATGTCCTGATCGTCTCGTCACTCCTTATTTAAAAAAAAAATGCTTTTATGTACCTTCTGGGCCCCATTTCTCAAAATTGGCCGTCTAAGTAAGTTAGCGGGTAAGCATGTGTTCTTAGTACGTACTAACTCTCCTCAATCGTCCACATTTCATCCATCAGAAAATACGTGACGTCTGGCGGCTCTGGGATCTTACTCTAGTGAAGAATACGTATAGAAATACTAGAAACGCTTCGTTGTTTAAGTCCCTGTCCCGTAATTTAACAGCAATGAAAAGCCTAAGTGTTATTCCAGGCTATAATCTGTGTTCCGAATTTCAACTCTGTCCGTTCAGATGATACAACGTGATTGAGCCACAAATAATATCCAAACTTTGTAATAAAAGGAAACTTAGCTCGAGCTTAAATGATTGAATATCAAATTAATTTGGCATGTGATTTTATGTTTCTTACGGGATAGCGCCGCCAATTATTATGAATCGATTTTTAATGGCTTCGTTTTTCGTTTGGTAGATCATAGTTCCGAGGGGGTCTCATATACATTTTATTGAAATCAATGAGCGGTTTTGGAAGTATAGGTAAGTACAAAACAGCATAAATTTACCGCGACGATAGTGATTGCTAACTTTTGAATATGGTGAAAAGCCTGAATTTAATTTCAAATTGAAGTTGAATTTTTGAAGAAAACACAATATTTTCTAAAATAAATGTAGCTCAAGTTGTAAAGTATAATAACAGCTATCGAATCCGGCTCTGACAGTTTTAGAACCATTCGCTTGATTCTGTGGCTTTTTGCTCAAACGGAACGTTTACAAAATTTGCTCAATCTCTTATTTTGTTATTTAATCCACAATATGGTCAAATATTTTTAAAATGTTTTCGCATATTTTAATTGTAAATTGTTATTAACTATCGGCGCCTCTCGGTTTTGCCCGCATAGTAACGTTTCCGTTATTTATAAAAGTAAAACAGTAGCCTTTGTTTTCTTTTAGACTATTGTATAATTAAGTTCCAAATTTTAGCCCGATCCGTTCATACAAACAAACATCCAAACATTGACATTTCTATAATATTAGATAGGACTAATATGATATTTCAACAGAAAACAATGCAAACACTTTATTGACACCACAAAAAAGTTAAGTAATTTAGTCAATTTAGCATTTAACCACTTCTAAAACGTTAATATGAGTATTATCATCGTAAGCACCAAGCAAGTCCTAACGATGTACGATGTACATAATGGCAACTTTAATAAACCCAGCACCTTTATGAAATGGCAACAAATTTGAAAGACGCTCGATATTTCGGCTGCGCTCGTGTAATAACGGCGTGTTCGTAGCGGGCGTCCGCGGGGCGTCAGCGGGGCGAGGCGGGGTGCGGATCATTATATTCATTAATTTATTCGCTGCTGTACAACCAAATATAAAAAATAATTTTCTGTACTCCATTGTGGTCTTTATTTTAAACCTTAAGCTTGTCGGGGGAATAAGATATTGAATTCAACGTTAATTAGTGAAGAAAATAAACAGTTTCAGTGTATTTGTTGCTCTCAACGCGACTCGATTACTTTATTACTACAGGTTATTAGAATATTTATGTTGTACAAGGTACGTAAAATGTATAATAATAAGAACAAAAAATTGAGTAGGGGCTCCGATTCGGCAGTCGCGCTTCTCCCGACTAGACCAGCCGTAACCTCTAGACCAGCGACTAGGCACGACATAGCCATTATTTAATATAATCAGTGAAGTATTTAACAGAAAGACTGGAGTGGTATCGCAGACATTAAGCGATAGATAAGTTCGCTCTGTAAATCAGTGCGGCGTCGGCGACGGTGCAGCCGGCCGAGGAGACGAGGCGACGCCGGCCGCCGGCGGGAGCTGCTACACTGCTGTCTGGAATCCAATCAGCCGCGCTGCTGCCGGCTGCCGGCTGCCGGCCGCCGGCGGCGAACTGCTACACTGCTGTCTGGATCAATCAGCCGCGCTGCTGCCGGCTGCCGGCCGCCGCCGGCGGGAGCTGCTACACTGCTGTCTGGAATCAATCAGCCGCGCTGCTGCCGGCTGCCGGCTGCCGGCCGCCGGCGGGAGCTGCTACACTGCTGTCTGGAATCAATCAGCCGCGCTGCTGCCGGCTGCCGGCCGCCGGCCGCCGGCGGAATCAATCAGCCGCTACACTGCTGTCTGCTGCGCTGCTGCCGCTGCCGGCCGCCGGCCGCCGGCGGGAGCTTCGCTGTCTGGAATCAATCAGCCGCGCTGCTGCCGTCTGCCGGCCGCCGGCGGCGCTGCCGCTGCTACCAATCAGCCGCGCTGCTGCCGGCTGCCGGCTGCCGCCGCCGGCGGGAGCTGCTACACTGCTGTCTGGAATCAATCAGCCGCGCCTGCCCGGCTGCCGGCCGCCGGCGGGAGCTGCTACTGCTGTCTGAATCCAATCAGCCGCGCTACACTGCTGTCTGAATCCAATCAGCCGCGCGCCGCCGGCTGCCGGCTGCCGGCCGCCGGCGGAGCTGCTACACCGCTGTCTGGAATCCAATCAGCCGCGCCGCTGCCGGCTGCCGGCTGCCGGCCGCCGGCGGGAGCTGCTACACTGCTGTCTGGAATCCAATCAGCCGCGCCACTGCCGGCTGCCGGCTGCCGGCCGCCGGCGGGAGCTGCTACACTGCTGTCTGGAATCCAATCAGCCGCGCCACTGCCGGCTGCCGGCTGCCGGCCGCCGGCGGGGAGCTGCTACACTGCTGTCTGAATCAATCAGCCGCGCCACTGCCGGCTGCCGGCCGCCGGCCGCCGGCGGGAGCTGCTACACTGCTGTCTGCCGGCTCCAATCAGCCGCGCTGCTGCCGGCTGCCGGCTGCCGGCCGCCGGCGGGAGCTGCTACACTGCTGTCTGGAATCCAATCAGCCGCGCCACTGCCGGCTGCCGGCTGCCGGCCGCCGGCGGGAGCTGCTACACTGCTGTCTGGAATCCAATCAGCCGCGCCGCTGCCGGCCGCCGGCTGCCGGCCGCGCCGGCCGGCTGCCGGCGCCGGCGGGAGGAGCTGCTACACTGCACTGCCTGGAATCCAATCGCCGCCGCGCCACTGCCGGCTGCCGGCCGCCGGCCGCCGGCGGAGCTGCTACACACTGCTGTCTGAATCCAATCAGCCGCGCCGCTGCCGGCTGCCGGCCGCCGGCCGCCGGCGGAGCTGCTACACTGCTGTCTGGAATCCAATCAGCCGCGCCGCTGCCGGCTGCCGGCCGCCGGCCGCCGGCGGGAGCTGCTACACTGCTGTCTGGAATCCAATCAGCCGCGCCACTGCCGGCTGCCGGCCGCCGGCCGCCGGCGGAGCTGCTACACTGCTGTCTGGAATCCAATCAGCCGCGCCGCTGCCGGCCGCCGGCCGCCGGCGGAGCTGCTACACTGCTGTCTGGAATCAATCAGCCGCGCCGCTGCCGGCTGCCGGCCGCCGCCGGCGGAGCTGCTACACTGCTGTCTGAATCCAATCAGCCGCGCCACTGCCGGCTGCCGGCTGCCGGCCGCCGGCGGGCTGCTGCTACACTGCTGTCTGAATCCAATCAGCCGCGCCGCCGCCGCTGCACTGCTGCCGGCCAATCAGCCGCGCCGGGCTGCCGCTGCCGGCGGGACTGCTGCTGTCTGGAATCCAATCAGCCGCGCCGCTGCCGGCTGCCGGCTGCCGGCCGCCGGCGGGGAGCTGCTACACTGCTGTCTGAATCCAATCAGCCGCGCCGCCGCCGGCTGCCGGCCGCCAGTCGCCGGCGGGAGCTGCCACACTGCTGTCTGAATCCAATCAGCCGCGCCGCTGCCGGCTGCCGGCTGCCGCCGCCGGCGGGAGCTGCTACACTGCTGTCTGGAATCCAATCAGCCGCGCCGCTGCCGGCCCGGCCGCCGGCCGCCGGCGGCGGAGCTGCTACACTGCTGTCTGAATCCAATCAGCCGCGCCGCTGCCGGCTGCCGGCCGCCGGCCGCCGGCGGAGCTGCTACACTGCTGTCTGAATCCAATCAGCCGCGCCGCTGCCGGCTGCCGCCGCCCGGCCGCCGGCGGCCGCTGCTACACTGCTGTCTGAATCCAATCAGCCGCGCCGCCGCCGCCGGCCGCCGGCCGCCGGCGGGAGCTGCTACACTGCCGTCTGAACCAATCAGCCGCGCCACTGCCGGCCGCCGGCCGCCAGCCGCCGGCGGGAGCTGCTACACTGCTGTCTGAATCCAATCAGCCGCGCCACTGCCGGCTGCCGGCTGCCGCGCCGCCGGCGGGAGCTGCTACACTGCTGTCTGGAATCCAATCAGCCGCGCCGCTGCCGGCTGCCGGCCGCCGGCCGCCGGCGGGAGCTGCTACACTGCTGTCTGGAATCCAATCAGCCGCGCCACTGCCGGCTGCCGGCTGCCGGCTGCCGGCTGCCGGCTGCCGGCTGCCGGCTGCCGGCTGGAGCATCGGCCGAGTTACTTGAATAAGATGTACGCGGATCATGCACCACATTCTGTGGCTAATTATTTATTATATTTTGTCAAATATAGTCGACTGAATTTAATGGCTACTAAATTCAGTGAAGTGTATTAGCATTCAGTAAGATATCATTACTACATTCAGAAGTGAGGATTTCTGGCTCTAAATTTAGTCAACTGTAATAAGACTTCTCCCCACACAAGGCGGTCAGCCGACCAACCGACAGCACTCTTTTTGTAACACTGTAATTGGGATGACGAGTAGAATAAAACATACCATTCTAATTACTAATTACGTCATCAGGAAGATTATGGAAATGTATGGGACGTATGGTTTTTGTTTTATCAAATTATTAAAAATCATCAAAGATATAGAAGACGTCAATCTTAGTAAATATCACAATGAAGTGACGTCACACGATACTACTAAGCACTGGATCTTCGATGTGTTTTGTTTGTGAAACAAAAGAAAAAATACGTGTACAATGTTTTTGACGTGACAACGTCTAATAAATAAATATTGGTGGACAATTTACACACAACACTATCTGACCCCAAACTAAGCAATGCTTGTGTGATGGCAGCCAGATAGCTGATATAATACTTGTATAGTTTTAAATACATGCTTATTATACATAAATCGAAGAACGCCGGCTGCATGCACGAAAGTGTCCCGATATGTCCCGTTACGCTCATTGTACGCTTGCGCCGCATCTCTTAATGTTTTCTTATGACGATGTCACGTTTAACTATCATCCGTAAACTAACCGAGTTAACAGACAACTATTTTTTTAAATAATTCAACTGAATGACTTATTTGTTTTTTAATCAACTTGCCTATTGTCAACGTTGTGAGTAATAATGTTTCGATCAACGGATGTTTCTTGTTCTGTTACAGAAATGCACAATAGTCATTTTTTTGATTAGATTAGACATATTGACATTGCTCACATAGCTGAAGTGAAAAATCTACTGCAAGACCTTGGATTAAACTACATACTTATCAAACTCAAAAACAACATCCTGCTAAAACACAAGACGTTAGCGTTATTGTGCTCACCAAACATATCTCACATCAGTACATAGCACAACCAAACATAATCGAGAAATATACATAAATAACGCAACCGAATAAAAGCTAGAAATTAAAAGAAGAAGAAGACTTTAATCTTAACTTTTTTTAATCTACTAACTGTCATTTAATTTAATTTTATATTATTTTGTATAAAACTAAAACAAATTGTTTTGCCAGACATATTATTACATGACTCTAGAAGAAGAGACCAGTTTGTATGGGTTAACTTTTAAATTTTTTGTATCATCTTATCTTACCTGCATACAGCAATAAATATTTTTGTATTTGTATTTGATAAAAACTGATACGTCATAAAATATGCGACGATCTTTAAAATTTTGAACAGTTTGGTCATGTTTACATGTAGACCACTTTTTACCCAAACAAAGTACTAATTATATGGGATACATGCGGAAACGTGGACGACCGAGTAAATAAACATTTTATTAGATTTTATCAAGTCATACTTTATTTGCTGTTTTTATAACTTCAACAAGTTTATTGTAGCAGAGCTTGTGGACGTCCCGGGCCCAGCAGTAGTCGATATGGCTGAACCTGGGATACTCGTACTCTCCCATCACGTTCTGGACTCGAGACGTCAACTTCCGCACGTCCGTGACACTCGACAACAAGTCGTTGCGGCTGTAGAAGAAAAACATCTTGCAAGTTATTTTCTCAACCGGATAGTCTGGAGGATGTGGCGATCCATATTTTTCAATATTCTTCTGTTTCCCGTGGTCGTATTCTCTAAAACCTCCTTCATCAGTCAGCTGCAAGTAATGATATGCTTGATGTACGGAACTCCCCGCACTAAAGTGCCCCACTTGAGTTTGTATGTTCCTATAATCAATTTGCTTCAAATCGAGGCCCCAAATCACCAACATAACAAAACAGTCAAAACTAGCTGACAAGAAAGGAGATGACCCTATAATGTCTTTAAAAATTATTCTCGTCAAAGCATTATCTGGGAAAAGTTCGTTTATTCCTAATGCCGCGGCCGCTGCTTGTAATGGTCTCCGGAACCTGGCCAATAGCTGACCTACCGGGCTGTGCATGTCCGACACCCAGGCTATAGGAGCGAGTGAGATCATCACACTTAACTTGTCATTATACGTAGTATTTTTCGACAGCATGACATAGGCCGCTGTAGTCCCTTGAGAGTGTCCAACATACGTCAGCTTCTTTTTATTTGTTTTACTTTGTATAAAATCGATCGTAGCAGGTAAGTCCTCTATGCCTATTTCATGAAAACTGAACTTCCAGAACGATGGATCTTCTGGGGATAGATACACGTGTCTCCTGGAGTAAAGGTTGCCTCTGGCGTTGAAGAGCCAAACGTCATATTGCTCATCGGCTAGGACGAAAGCGAGTGAACTCCTCCCCGTGTTCAAGTAGGTGTCGGAACTGGAGACGATGCCGTGCACGAGCAGCACTGGCGGCCCGCGCCCGGGGATCCGCAGCAGGTCCAGCAAGTACCCGGAGCCCGATGTCACCGTGTACTCTTCCACATCGTAGCCGTACTTTTGATAATCTCCTGCTGTTTAAATACCTTTCTTCACTATTTGGGAATATGTCAATATTCAAGATGTCTAGATTTTGAAACAGCTCTTTCCTATCTGCTAATTTCGTTATGTCGCTCGTCACGCTGGCTATGATGTTGCTGTAGTTTGCAGCGACGCTCAAAATATTGAAGACTTTTGAGCCGAGGAACGCAGCCATCGCTGTAGCGGTGCACTGAACGATGTGTCGGAAATACAAATATAAAATGTGACGAAGGCCTGCACTGTCAATTATTAAGTAAATTGAGGTTATTACACTTATCTGCCAAATTATTCCACAGTGATAACAACCTATCACGTACCATATTTCAAATAATTAAAAAAGAAACGGTGAATCGGTTTAGTATATATATTTAATGCCTAAATAACAAGATAACTGAGAGTGCTTCACTTCAATTCAGTACTCACTTCACTTTTGCTTGTTGCCATTGAAGTACTATCCTAGAGACAAGTGAAGCTATGCATATGCCGCTAATAATTGCAGCTAGTGAGACCAAGTGATTACTTTAAGAGATTTTTTAACTATAATAGGTTCGCACTTGACCGCCATCTCGCCTGATGTTAAGCGACGATGCGGTCTACGATGCAGCGTGCTTACCTACAAGTAGAAGGAATCAATTCATTCTCGATTTGAAGACACCAAGATTACATCACATTAGAAACCTTTAATATCATCAGTGTTTCGCTACTATTGTATGAAATTATCTTATCTTACACCTTTAAACGAGCAATTCTTGTAGGTATATATATATAGAATCTGAATCTCGGAAACGGCTGGAACGATTTTCATGAAATTATGTATACAGGGGGTTTCGGAGACGATAAATCGGTCTAGATAGATTTCATTTTTTTAAAACATCATTTTATGCGCGTTTTTAGACAATGTAAAACTCCTACAATGTCATTAGAATACGATAACTTATTTCGCCACTGTTCTTTACGTCTAAATGGCTCAGACGGAATATGCTCGCCCTCGGAGTCAACAGGTCCCGGTTCGAACCCTGATGGTTAGCGATAGGAGACCGAGACACGTGTCGCGAGACATGTGTCGCGGTCTCGGCGCGAACTGGCGCCCATAAAATTCTATAGTGTCAAGTGCCTGTCACGGTCTCCGGTCGTGGTCTCGTGTCGCGGTCTCCGGGCGAACTTGTACCTTTACACCTGAATATAAACGTATCTTTGATGAGCATAATATCACAAATATTATAAAGAGGTTGTTTGTTTGAACGCGCTAATCTCCAAACTACTGGACCGATTTAAAAATTCTTTCACCGTTCTTTCATATGCATAAGTACGTAATCCCTGAATGTGATAGATTATATATGTACCACGGGCGAAGCCGGGGCGGGCCGCTAGTTGTACTATCAGATAGACAGCAGGAAGTTACTTTGACCTACAAATGTTGATACATTTTCTTAGTAGATAGAGTTATTCAAGAGGACGGTTTATGATGTTTAAAATAATTGAAAAACATTGATAATTTTAAAGGTTTCCAATGTGATGTCATCAATTTACACATTTTGCGCTTAAACCTTCTACACACGAGCGCTAAAATCAGAGGAATCTACTACTTTTAATGCTACTTTTATGTAATTTCCTCTGATTTTAGGACTCGTATGTGGAACGTTTTATCACAATGCAAACGTTGGCCGAACTCTACGAGATAAATCAAAATAATGTACTTTAGTATTGTACCCCTTAAAAAGTCTACAAAAAAGTACTTTTTTGTAAGAGATTAGATAGATACTATCTATCTCTTAGGGATAACCCACAATAACCATTTTTATTCATATGTTTAATACATTTACATCTAAAAAGGTGTAGAAAAAAAATAGACCGATACTCCTCCTGGCAACATTCAGAACCATAATCTGAATACTTTTCTGAGTCCAAAACCGTACACCAAGTCCGGTCCTCATATTGCGCACACTCAACTCCACTCAGCTCCCGCTCTAACAATTAAAGCCCAATAATTGTCGATGATAAATAATGAACAGTATAGGACATTTATTCTAGGTGGTATTGTGAGTACTACGTTTTACTTAACCCTTACAGAGATACGTAGGAAAAACTTACACTTTATTTTAAATAAAGAGAGACGAGACGAGCAGGACATGTGCTTGATGGTAAATAACAGCACAATCACACATCGCATCTATTGGACCATGAAAAGTCCAAGTCACCTAGCACTGCACTGTGCTCGTCACCCAGAGTTCTAGGATGTTATATCTCTAAGCCCTGTAATTTCTCTGGAAACATTGCCCTTCAAACCGAAACACTGTAATGTTTTCACATTAATTCTAGGCGGTAGAATAACTGGCAAACATGTGGTACTTCCCCAGTCGGGCCCTGCCAAGAGTCCTACCACTGCAATTAACACATTATCCCATCAATAAAAATATAATCTTTCACATGCAAATACAAAAATATTTATTGCTATTTTCAGGTAAGATAAAGTGATACAAAATATTTTAAAAGTTGACCCATACAAACTGGCCTCTAGAAGAAGAGGCTGCAATAACTGCATTTATAATTGGTATTAGTAGAAATGTCTTTAGTTCGTACAGTTTCATCTGATATTAACGAAAACACTACTACGGTTACGAATTAAAATTAACTAATAATTTTAGTTAAACAGTTGAGACACACGGTCACTCGGTACTGAGGACCGGGCGACTAAATTATATTAGAAAAACTGCACAAATTACATTTGCTGTTTATTGAAAGCTAGCAGCGCCCCGCGGTTTTACCCTCGTAGCTCACGTACCCGTTATTTTCCTGAGATAATAGTTTTCAGGATAACCTACATATGTACGCATGTGGTCTTCCAAACTACGAGTATTGTCTTTGTTTCAAGTTTGAACCCGATCCGTTCAAACATGATTGAACACCACATAACCAAACATCCAAGCATTGACATTTAAAATATTACTAGGATACTATTAATTCCACCAGTCATTCCCACATAACGAAACTGTCCACAATGTGCCAGAAAACTTATCGAACCAAGATATTCAATTTCGTTTGCTTTCAGTATCTGATGTTCGGTGCGGACACAGTCGCCGCATTCAAATGAAATCCCCCTATCGCAGTTATTGAGCTTTAATCTTATTTAAGTACATGTACTTGGCAAGAAGATGTAGAAATATTTTCAAAATTATTTCTTAGGCTCATATAGTACAGATTCCAATGTTTATATATACTCGTAATGCCAACAAATGACGGGCAAAAAAAATTGAGAACAGAGTGATATCTCTGCCAAAGGCGGCAAAGTTTTACTATGCCATTAAAAATATTTTCACTCTTTGGGCCCCTGGTCCTTATATTCAAGCAAATACCATTCAAACTATATACAATAATGATGTTAATTATAAAGTTTTCTCGTTGATACTTTTTGTTGAATGAACTATAAGTTTTGTTAATAAAAAACGCACAAAATCATATAAAAACATATCGGCAGTCCTAGGAACTGCCGATAGAATTGAAAACGTATAACTCAGAATTTTATAGCTCACTTTAGAAACTACGCGGGTGAAACAGGAAGGCGTGGCCATGAACACGGCCATCTAGAAATGCGTCAGCATTGCCAATGTTAGTGGTTCCGAGTTCACCCGAAGATTTCTTATCATTCCCGAGCCTGGCGTTAGAATTCAATTCACAGCCCACGAAAAATCTGTCTGCCATACGCCAAAAGAAGTTTTCAGTTAAAAAATTAAGCAGCCCACTAAATGTGAGAACTTGCTGCTGAGGCATCACTCAATGGTCTCCCGATCTTGTTGGAGTCCAGCGTCCAGCCAGTCATATGTTTCGGGCCAAAACGCCAAGCTTAAGTTGCGATAGAGTGATTAATATTGTAATTTATTCTGTAGATCGAATTACGTCAATTATTTTGGAATACAGCAAATTGTTTGCGTCTCGCGCCCAACAAAAGTCGAGATGATTGAACCCCGCCACCTCGTACTCTCCGATCAGGTTCCGCAGCCGACTCTTCAGCCTCTGGATGTCGATGGAACTAATGAACCAGTCGTTGTTGCCGTAAAACAAGAACATTTTGGAAGTTATATTTTCCAAAGGATACGACGGAGGCCTCGGAGATCCATATCTTTCAATATTCTTGGCTTCGCCAAAATCATATTCTTTAAAGTCGTCAACATACAGACTTTGCGCAAAATGGAACAACTGGTATTTAGAAGCGCCATCCGGATTGTGGCTGATCTGGTTTTGGACGTGTTCTACGTCTATCTGCGAGATATGAATACCCCAAAATAGGGACAAGATAACGTCAAGAATTATTGCAGTGATCAGAGTAGATCCAAAGATATCTCTCGTTATCGCCCTGACGATGAAATCACCTGAGAGGATTTCATAGATGCGTAATTCGTGGAACACGATTTGAATAACATTTATATAGGCAGCGATTGCACGTAGAGTAGGACTGAACATGTGCGCCAAGTAAGCCGCGGGAGCCATCGATATCATGACGCTGACCTTGTCGTTGTAGGTAACGTTCAACGACAGCATTATGTAGGCCACCGCGCACCCCTGGGAGTGTCCGACATACGCAAGCTTCTCTCGATTCGTCTCTTTCAGTATGTAGTCAACCGTTGCCGGAATGTCTTCAGTTCCTATTTCATGGAAGCTGAATTTCCAGAAAGCCGGATCTTCTGAGGAGAGATAAACATGTCTTTTGGAGTAGGTGTTTCCTCTACAGTTAACAAGCCAGACGTCGTAGCCGGCATCGGCGAGGAGGAATGGGAGGGATTTTGTTCCAGAAACTAAAAAGCTGTCTGAGCTGAGAGTGAACCCGTGCACGAGCAGCACGGGCGCGCCGGCGCCGCGCACGCGCGCTGCCGACAGCAGGTAGCCCGAGCCTGACGTCACCACGTGCTCCTCCGCCCGGTAGCCGTACCTTGCTATTAACTCGCTGCTGTTCATATACCTCTCTTCCTGGTCAGATGTTACACCAATTATCGCTTCAGCTAAACTTTGCTGAACATCTATTATTTCACCTAACTCCGACACGTTATCTATAGCATTAGATACGATATTTGTGTAATTTGTGGCAACACTTAGTATGCTTAGAATGTTTGATCGGAAGATTGCAGCCATCGTTGTGGAGGTGCGTTAGCAATAACGTTAATAAAACTTCCAGTGAATTAATAAAAACGAATATGAGTTGAAAACGGTTGGCACAACATTTGTCAGTCATTAAAATATAATTGATAATGAAAACGATAATGTTAATTAGTTTCATGACACCGTATACTTTGCTAGCACCGTCCCGCGGTTTACCCGTGTAGTTACCGTTCCTGTTCATTTTTCGGGTGGGTTCCCAACGAGTCACACCAAACGAGCCACACTGTGGCACGTTGAGTTTTTTTTTCCAACGAGTCACACTAGCGTAATAGTGTGACACGATGGGAATATCATCTAGTAAATAAAGTTGCAACAAGTAACAGTGTGACTAGTTAGGAAAATGTCCCATCGAGTGACATTGTGTGTAGTTGAGACTATCTACCTCGCAGAGTGGGAGAAGTAATCATATTATTGATATTGGTAAAATAAATGAAAAATTGAAAAATTAGCTATGAATAATCACAGGTCTTCTTTTACGAGTATAATAATGAAACTAAACAAATTATTTGTATGCAATAAACTTTCACCAAAGTCTTGCACGGTGTACTTACTTATCATAATAAATCCAGGAATACATAATAAATGTATAGACAAGGAAGCGTTAATATTCGTTAATTTTTAATTTTTTTAGCTATAGTTATAAGTTTTTTTAAGCTTGCATATATGCACGCATTTTTGCGCCTAGTTTTTTCTCTCGCAAGGAGAGAGTCAAGGCCATAATCCACTATGCTGGTCCAGTGTCGGTTGATGGATGACACATGACTTAGAAAGATTCTAGGTACATGTCGATTTTCTCACGATGCTTTCCTGCACCGTTTTAATTAGTGGCTTTACACACATGACTCTGAAGAGACAGTGGTGTGCGTGGTTTTGAACCCGGGGTCTCCGGATGGGCAGTCGCCGTTCTCTCAAGTAGATCAGCTGTAACTACCTAGGGCTAGACCATCCGTAACTTATTAGAAAAACCGTCGCTTTAACAAAAAATACTAAAACTAAAATAAATATTTAAAATGGGCTTATTTCCATACAACAAACTTGTTTTTTTGCCGTTTCTTGCTCGATACTAATAACGTACCTGTCAAAGGTAGACGCTTTAACTATTCACATAATATTTAGTTTTATATTCTCTTTAAATGTAATTTATTAAAATAAATTATTAAGAGGGCTCCCATGCAACATAAGTCGTTTATTTGCTAATAGTTCGGAACCCTTCGCGCGCGAGTCCCACTTGCATTTGACCGGTTTCATTTTTTCTAAAATTTTGTAAAATCCTATCCTTTCCTAGTATTATATTAATTTGTAAATCGGTTAATTTTAGCTGCTCAATTACGTAGGAACGGCTGAATGTATCGAGTTAAAATTTGGAACACATTCTTGGCTTAGCTTAAGTAACACAAAGGCAATTTTTAGCGTATGTGTTCTTCCAGACTATAATCTAATTGTGTTTCAAATTTTAACCTGATCGCTTGATACGTTCCTTCATGATTGAGTAACAAACATCCAAATATTGACATTCATAATATTTACTGGACAACGTTGGAACAGCTGAATATAATACTCTATTTATAATAAATTACTCTAATATTTGGAAGGAATTTGAAACACACATAGTTTGTACTTAGAAATAGCAAATCAGTTACATATCGGTTACTGTGACATCGGAAAGACTAAACCAAATTTGGTAGAAAATTGAAACGCAAATAATTTACAGTCTGCAATACGACATAATATTTATCTCCAGTGCTTAAATATTACAATGATATAGTGGGGAGCCAGAAGTACTGTGTTCGTGTGTATGTCGGCATGGTGTTCGCGATATGAGTGAAGACACAGTGAGCTCAGTGTGCTGCAATGTTCCCGACTCGCAGCTCACCAGTGATGAAGAGTTCGAGTGTAAACCTGCGCAACCCTCTCGCACCCCCTCACCTGCACCCCCGCAACAGCCGTTGAGCTTGCGTGCGCGCCGTGCGGCAGCCCGCAGTGCCAAACGGGCAGCCGTCGCGCGCGTGCACTCTCCTGAAAAGGCCACCGGACGCGGCTGAAACTCGAGTCGGATTGACCGACCGTATATACGTGAGTGTCCCGTTATCCAATTAAATATGTGTAACAACCACGTTAATTTTAATACTAAAATTTATATTCTCATTAGATGGTGCTACTGTTCGTTTAAATCTCAACGCACTAACGGCTATTTAAATTAATATTTTGCTACAGTGGTATGTATGTTTTCTTTCATCACTAGATGGCTTTACTCTAATTCTGAATTGTCTTAATGAGTTTTTTGCTGCTAAAAGAAGTTTGGTGCCAAATTTCGATTCTTTTGCTCTTTTTCTGTGTTACAATTAAATTCACACATAATACGTTAACATTTCACGTAGACTTGGCTTTGATTTACGGGTTCAGCTTTGCTTAGATAACATTAAAATTTAACATTTTACGCGGGACAAGGGATCATGCAGATCAGCTTCAGACTTTTCATAATGTATCCTATAAGAAATCATACAAACTTAACACTTGCGGCTATGTTCGATACTACTAACTCTTACTAAGTATGCTTGATTTTGATAAAAAGAATAAAAATAAAGATGCTAAAATTAAATATAATATTTTGTGTGGAAAAAGAAATTCACTTGTTTTTTTCAAAGACTACCTATGCAAATATTTTGCCGTCCTTACAATTAATGTATAAGCCCGAAACATCTACTTACGCAAATGAAGTAACGGTTTCATCTAGTTCTAAGCATTTTTATAAGTGCAGATGTATTGTCTAAAATTAGATTTATTATGAAGACATATTTTTTAAATATCAACTAGGCCTAAGTTGTGTAACAAAATGGTATTGGTAATGTATTTTAAGTACTTCTGGCTCCCCACTATATCATTGTAATATTTAAGCACTGGAGATAAATATTAACTATGCGAATTAATTTATCCAAAAACATCATAATATATCATATCCAAAAACACGTTAGAGTTTTACGTGTATTGATGTGTAAAAATAAGTTTCATACCCGAGGCACATAAATTCATTTGTGATTGTTAATGTTGATATTACATCTTGTTTTTCACATTTTTGCAGACTCGGCGATAAAACGTAGGTAACGAAGTAAGCCCCAGTTCAAAATGTCCCCAATAATGATTTTTCAGACATTTAGCAGAGCAGAGTTGAGAAAGGTTTCCAACAAGTACAGTGCGACACGTTGGAACTTGGAACATGTTTCCCAACGAGTCACACTAGCGTAACAGTGTGACACGATGGGAATATAACCTAGTAAAGAAAGTTGCAACGAGCCACAGTGTGATAAGTTTGGATTGACTCGTTGGGAACTCACCTTTTTCGGGATAAAAAGTAGCCTATGTGTTTTTTCAGACAAATTTAGGTGTGTCTCAAATGTACACCTGTTCCATTCCTACGTAACATCGTGATTTAGCAACACACATCCAAACATCCAAATATCCAAACATCCATACATTAACTTCGACTTGGAGAATCAACTTATCTTTATAACCGACTTCCAAAAAGGAGTAGGTTATCAATTGATCCTTATGTTTTATTTATGTATGTTACCTAATATCTCGAGAACCCCCGCACCGATTTAAAATTTATTTTTGTGTTCGGATGGGTTTGCTTTCCAAATAGTCGCATATAAATCTTATCGAAATCGGTCTAGTGGTTTTTGAAATATGAACCGAAAACTAACATTTGCATACAATTTTCTGGGTGACGTAATTGTAGATTTCACAAAACCTCACTACGAAATTGGGTAAATGCGTAATAAAAAACTTGTTTTGCACAAAAAAGCGTAAAATAAACTTCAAAAAACCGACTTCAACACCACAAATAAGAAATCAAAGGCGAAAAAAAAATTAATATCATTATTACAAGTGCTACTCACTCGTCTATTGAAGTCGGTGCTAGCCAAGTCTAACAGGTGCATACGCCTACCTACCACGTGCCTACATAGTATTTTTGGCCTGACTGGCACCGACTTCAAATAGATGAGTAAGTAGCACTTGTAACAATGATATTAATTTATTTTTCGCCTTTCAGTGCCCATTTTTGGTTTTAAAGTCGGTTTATTTTTTTGTACGAAAATAGTTTATCGAATTGCCCATTTGCGACGTAGCGATATAGCAATGACCGGGTAATATGATAAATAAAGAAGTTTTAGTAGTAATTAGTCACATTGCCCGATAGAGCTAGACGTTACGAATAGTGCCCTGGTGAATATGTTATGGAGAATGTGATTAATAATGCCTGTATTAATCACACTGTCCGTAACATATTCAACCAAAGGCCACACAAAATATAAATAAAAAAAAATTTTAAAAACTCAAAAACCCGACTGCATAAAAAGTGAACCATACAACGTACTCGTACATACTATAAAAACGGAAAATAATAAAACAAGCACTTAAATTTCTGGTGGTCTAGAATTCTATAACATGTTATTGAATTAATACTATTGCAGAAAATAAAATATATATTCTAGTAAAGGATCATAACAACGGAACAGTCGGGATCCATTGAACAACTAGATGGGCTGTAGAATAATAATGGATCCCGACTGTTCAGTTGTTATGTTCCTTTACTAGAATATATATTTTATTTTCTGCAAAAGTTTTAATTCAATAACATATTATAGAATTCTAGACCAGAAATCTATGTGCTTGATTTTTTTTTTCGTTTTTATAGTATGTAATTAAGTACGTAGTTTGGTTCACTTTATATCCAGTCGGGTTTTGTGACTTTTCAAGTTATATTTTATATATCATATACTTTTTAGTTATGAACTATGTCATGATTGTTATTCTGCTCAAAAAAATGTGCATATTTTGGTTACTGATGATAACGTGACATGTAGATTTTTCTACTGCTTGTTATTTTTTTATTTTTGTGTAAGCACCTACTTATATAATCATAGATTTTCGACTGATATTGAGTACTAATCGTTTTAAGTCGGAGATGGGAGACCGAGGTGGAGTAATCGGCGATTCCGTGTTCCCACCACCAGCGGCCGAGTTGAAACCCCATGGAGTTTTTAGTAGATAGAGGCACCATATCCATACATGGTATGGAGTGCAACATAACCCGGCCGTGTTCCTCGGGTGGCAGGGTATGCGTAAATGCAGTTCAATACACTAAATACTTTTGTACATATGTCCATCCACATTCACACGTGCAGCTATTTTTTTAATGAAGACTGACGAGACAAGCAGGACATGTGCCTGATGGTAAGCAACATACCTGCCACATAACACCACAGTGACGCGCAGCTATTGGAACATACAGAGTCAAAATCATTACCTAGCACTGCACTGCGCGCGCCACCCAGAGATCTAAGATGTTTTATCTCTACGCCCTGTAATCTATCGGGAAACATTGCCCTTCAAACCGGAGCACAGTAATGTTTGCACATTACTGCTTGGCAGTAGAATACCTGGCAAAGTTGTGGTACTTGAGTGTGGTCCTCTCTTGAGTGACAAAGTGGAACGGAACCGACGTGATAAGTGTAGGCTGCTCATAGGCAAACGCAAGAAAACGATTATGAGTGACAGTATTTTTTGTATGGCTCCTCTTCTATATAATAAGCTGCCAAATGCAATTAAAAAACTTAACTCATCGATGTTCAAAAGTAAATTAAAAAAGATACTGGTACCCAAATGTGTGTGAATTTTTTCACACTGTGAAAGAATTTTTAAATGATAGGGAAATTAATTGGAATACTGATGTATAGATTTTGTATAACATGACATTTTACATTCCATTAACTTCCACATTAAATTCCATTAGGCACATTAGTGTCCACTGTCTATATTTTATGAAACTTTAGATTTAACTAATGTTAGATCAGATAATATATTGTAATGGACAGGTTGAATCAGATTACTCTATAATATATTGTGAGAGTTCTTTGAGTAGGTATACAAATATTAAATTTTATACATGTTAACATTCTTTACACACATTGACATTGTTTTATTTTATACAAATTGAATTATTATTATCATTATTTTTTTGATTATTATTTTTTTTTTTCTATACATAATGACATTCTTTAAAACTGCTCACACGGCTAAACTGCAAGAGCTACTACTGCAAGACCTTGGATTCTACATGAAACCACACACTTGTCAAAGTCCATAACATCATCCTGCTGAAGCACAAGACGTTGGCGTAATTGTACTCATCAAACATATCACACTAACATAACACACCGGGATAGAAGCCAGAAATTAATACATGATGAATCAGATGACATATATGATTCAACCGATTAAAAGTTAAAAATGAAAAAAGAAGAAGAAGACTATCAGCTGACTATTATTATCATTGTATAAATTCAGACCAATGGAAACTGCGTTGCCAGACATATTGCATGCCTCTAGAAGAAGAAGCCAGTTTGTATGGGTCAATTATTTAAATGTTTTGTATCATCTTATCTTACCTGCAAACAGCAATAAAGATTTTTGTATTTGTATTTGTATTTGTACTTCCCCAAGCGGACTCTGCCAAATTCCTATCCCTACAATTATACGAAGTTTTCTGCTACCTAAAAACCTATAAATGTGAGAATGGTTGTTACGCAACTTTAAACGGTCAGTCAAATCAAAAAACGTTAAAAGAAAATTAAAATTTATTTTTAAATACCTATTCAACGATACCCCTCATGACATAGTTTGTTGACTTTAATTTTTTTATTTGGAGAATATGGCGTCCGTTAGCCGCCATATTAAATTAACACTAATTTCATGTCTTTAGTGTCACTTGCGAGACTAAGAGGAATTGATTGTGTGAATCATAAAAATCGGCCCAGGCGTTTGGTCTGTATAGTACTTCAAAGAATCATACATACATACATAGACTGATAAACACATTACCATTCCTTTGCGTCGCACAGTCGGGTAAAAATAGCGATGACAGTTATAAAGATTTACCTTTTTTTAATAAACTATAAGTTGTGCAAATAAAAAAACAAAATACAAAGCACAAACTTGTATTACAAAAAAAAATTATGCTGACCGCTAAAAGTTCCCACTGCTGAGATTTGAGGCCTTCTCTTCTTCTTCTTCTCTGAGGCTCTTCTGAGGGAATCAAGATAGTAGAGGCCTCCCAAAATGGTCTCTTGACTTTGCCGGTGTCCAGAGTCCAGCGAGTCTAGCGTGTTGGACCAAAACGCCAAGTCAAAATTGCAATAAGGTGATTAACTGATTAATGTTCTAATTTATTCTGTGGATCGAATCACTTCAATAATTCTGGAATACAGCAAATTGTTTGCATCTCGCGCCCAACAAAAGTCAAGATGATTGAACCCCGCCACCTCGTACTCTCCGATCACGTTTCGAAGCCGACTCTTCAGCCTCTGGATGTCGATGGAGCTAACGAACCAGTCATTGTTGCTGTAAAATACGTACATTTTGGAAGTTATATTTTCCAAAGGATACGACGGAGGCCTCGGAGATCCATATCTTTCAATATTCTTGGCTTCACCAAAATCGTATTCTTTGAAGTCGTCAGTATTTATGTTTTGCGAAAAATGAAACAACTGGTATTTAGAGGCGCCATCCGGATTGTGGCTGATCTGGTTTTGGACGTGTTCCACGTCTATCTGCGAGAAATTTATACCCCATAGCAGGAACAAGATCACGTCAAGGATTATTGCGGTGATCAGAGAAGAGCCAAAGATATCTCTCGCTATGAACTTGATGATCGAATCGCCTGGGAGGATTTGATTGATACCCAATATGTGGAACACGATTTCAACAGCGTTTTCATTCGCAGCAATTGCACGTAGAACAGGACTGAACATGTGCCCCAAGTAAGCCCCGGGAGCCATCGATATCATGACGCTGACCTTGTCGTTGTAGGTAACGTTCAACGACAGCATTATGTAGGCCACCGCGCATCCCTGGGAGTGTCCGACATACGCAAGCTTCTCTCGATTCGTCTCTTTCAGTATGTAGTCAACCGTTGCCGGAATGTCTTCGGTTCCTATTTCATGGAAGCTGAATTTCCAGAAAGCCGGGTCTTCTGGGGAGAGATAAACATGTCTTTTTGGAGTAGGTGTTTCCTCTACAGTTAACAAGCCAGACGTCGTAGCCAGCATCGGCGAGGAGGAATGGGAGGGATTTTGTCCCAGAAACTAAAAAGCTGTCTGAGCTGAGAGTGAACCCGTGCACGAGCAGCACGGGTGCGCCGGCGCCGCGCACGCGCGCTGCCGACAGCAGGTAGCCCGAGCCTGACGTCACCACGTGCTCCTCCGCCCGGTAGCCGTACCTTGCTATTAACTCGCTGCTGTTCATATACCTCTCTTCCTGGTCAGATGTTACACCAATTACAGTTTCAGCTAAACTTTGCTGAACATCTATTATTTCACCTAACTCCGACACGTTATCTATAGCATTAGATACGATATTTGTGTAATTTGTGGCAACACTCAGTAAGCTTAGAATATTTGATCGGAAGATTGCAGCCATCGTTGTGGAGGTGCGTTAGTTATAACGATAATAAAACTTCCAGTGAATTAATAACAACGAAGATTAATTGAAAACGGTTTTCACAATACTTGAAGTCATTAAGGTATAATTGATAATACAAATGATAATTTTAATTTTGTTTCAAATATCCATATATGTTCACGTATCCATATAATTGACTAGCAGCGCCCCGTGCCTTTACCCGCGTAGTTATTTTTCCGGTATAAAAAAAGCTTTTGTGTATTCCCA
The DNA here is from genome assembly GCA_017562165.1 of Ectropis grisescens. NCBI lineage: Eukaryota > Metazoa > Arthropoda > Insecta > Lepidoptera > Geometridae > Ectropis > Ectropis grisescens. Next base: position 30,666,565 of record CM029771.1, read on the forward strand.
TTGCGTACCTATTCCCAAGAGTTGTCACTTTTTACTTCGGAATTCTGCCACATTAAGGCGATTTCGAGCAATATCAGTCGGCGCACGGACAAACGAATACTAATTGTGACCAAAATGTTGACCTGTGGGCATTCGATCTGTTTTTAAATGGTTAAAGATTATTTCTCACGGTCGTCGATAAAAATATGATATTGTTCTATAAAATGACGTGGGGAACAACAGCAAAACTTCCAATTATCATAAAATTGATATCACTTTTTACTCATACGTAAGAATAATATGATTGTTTAGTTTGATTGTTTAATTGATTGTCCTTAATAGGGGTCATTACTCACGGCGTCATGACAGATTACTTGAAATCATACGTGAAGCCATGAGCCTTTCAGTAGCTAGAGCCCAAAAGGGATTGACGACAAACAAAAAACAAATTTACTTTGTAAAAGAAGACTCAACTTCAAACTCAGGAACAAGCCTTACTCAATCCTGGGTACAGCACCTGATTGGACTATTTTAATGGACACGTATGAAAATCACTGCAAAATCCCAGAGGATGTGGGTGTTTCGTCATCCAGACCGGACATTTTCCTTTTTTTCTAGAGCTACGAAACGCATAGTTCTTGTAGAACTTACCGTACCATGGGAAACTAATATACCTAAAGACCACGCGATGAAACAAAATAAGTATTACGACCTCCTAAACGAATTAACAAAAACGGCTATATAGTTAGTTTATACGCTGTAGAAATGGGAGCGAGAGGTATACCAGCAAAATCTCTATAACCTACTGAAAGACCTTGGCTTATTCAGAAGTGCAGTAAGTTCTATACTGGAACGAGTATCTAAAGCTGCACTAGTAGGCTCATATCAGATTTGGCTGGGCAGGAGAGAAAACAGTAGTGAAGGTGAGTGTTGATGTACGTCAGAAAGGGGCCCTTAAACCTACGCCCGAGTCACAAGTCTCGGGAACTACTCGAGTTTTCTCTCTCTGCCACACGATGGACCCGGCACCCGCACGGTGAATCCATGGAATGCTAAGAAGATCGTCTCTCTGTTCGTTTCATGGAATTGCCAAAATCCTATCCCAAAGACGTCAGTTACGCTGACCGGTCTGTTGGCCGGCTGATAGCTGCATCTCATTCACACTCGCGAACTTGACGTCATTTTTCCTTGTCTTTACCATAATCTAGGGTTGGTTGACTGGACAAAGTTTACGTCACGCGCGAAAAAAACAATCAAAGCGAGTAAGACAGCTCGGAGCTTGGGCAGAATTGAAACCGAACAATCAAAGCCAAACAGTTTCTGCCTTTTGAAACTCTATGGTTCTTCTAGACTATAATCTAGCTATGTTCCAAATTTCAGCCTTACCCGTTCATACGTTACAACACGATTGAGCAACACACATCCAAACCTCCAAACATCCAGACATTAACATCTATTTATTGAAATATATGAAAGCGAAAGGTCATCACGCAATCTCAGAAACTAGATGAAAGTTTTATGTGAATGTTCGTATTGTTGAAGTTAAAACCATGAAATTTTGTACCTAGACACTTGACGCGAAGTAAATAAATGTTTGTTCTAGCAATTTTGTAATTTCGAACTGTAGGGGAATGAAATAGGGGTTTGAATGGGGATGGAAGTTTAATGTGGAAGTTCGTCAATGTTGAAAATAAAACCGTTAAATTTTGCCAAAAAAACTAGAAATCTTTATTTCATTGTTTATCTTTATTTCATGTTTATCAATCTGTTGTATTATTATACATGTGAAAGTAACTCTGTCTGTTACGCTTTAACGTTTAAACAACTGAACTGATTTTGATAAAATGTTGTAGCGAGTATAAGCTGTTTGCAGTAAACGTAAATTTGAATGGGTGTACAACATTACTGAGTTCCGAAGGGCAATGTTTCCAGCGAAATCACAGGGCATAGAGATCTTATATCTCTGGGTGAAGAGCGCAGTCCAGTGCTAGGTAATGATTTGGACTCTTCATGTTCCAATAGCTGCGTGTCACTGTGCTGTTATGTGGCAGGCATGCTGCTTACCATCAGGTACATGTCCTCGTGTCGTCACTCTATAGGTACTATTTAAAAAACCTGCCTCAGTTATCTTAATACGAGTATGTGTTTTGTGAGTAAAAGCTAGTTTATAAATTTAGTAAGATGTAGTATATGTATATTTTAATATAACTTTGTTCCGTATTTAATGAATTTTTTGTACTTTTTGTATTTATTTAGTTGACTATACTAATTGTATAATTGAATATTTTTAATTTGTATTACTTTCTTTGACATTGGTATTTATTTGATTACCTATATAGTTGGACTTGACATTCATGATAAATCTTTACGAACTACACTAATGACATTCTTTATATTTGTTGACGAAATATACCTACACAATTACAGATGTATAATTATAATTTTATGACATGTAACAACACCGTTATGAATAAAGAACTATGATACAGCGGTGTTGATAAAAATACAACTGACGTATTAATTACTTTTCAAATAGTTTACTTATTAATGATATAGTTTGTTATTTTCTTTTATCTATAGTTATTTTACCACTCTCGTATCTAGTCTTATAGTTGTTTAGACTACGAACCGGAAGACGCGGTGTTGGACAGCCTTCCACTAGATGGACAGATGACCTCATAAAGGTCGCTGGAAACCGCTGGTTGCAGGTTGCGCAGAACCGTTCGTTGTGGAAATCTAGGGGGGAGGCCTATGTTCAACAGTGGACGTCTTGCGGCTGATGATGATGATGATTATGATAGTTATTTTGAATTCAGAAAATAAAGTTCTGCACTTTTAGGAGGAAGGAAAAAATATCTTACAAAAAAATGAAAGTATAATTCATGGTTCATATAAATATTTTCGTAACCTGTGATCGATGAACGTAATTAGGTTAATTTGAACGCAGCAAATTTTAGCTTTAAATTTTTATGTTAAATTTGGATTATTCTTCTCAGTAGGAAAATAAAAGTAGGGCACAGAATTAAGTTCGTTAATAATTTTAATCGTGTCCATGGTTTGTTAACAGTTCATAAGTTTTTGTCGTAGATAGACAGATAGATATAGACTGCAGGCCCATGAACTAAATCTATCGGTCAAATGAACCACCAGGAGACCTATGTAGGATGATAGAAGGGTATAAAGTTATAAGATTCAGTACTATGCTGTCACTTATAAGCTGTTCAATTGAGTGCAGATGAAGAGGGGGGGAGGGGAGGGGTCCTAACCCTCGATCATTTCTCCTTGTCGCATGATTTTTGTACAGCGTTGCCTAATAAATAAATAATAATGGGCAGGTGTTGCATACTCAATAGTTCAATGGCGTCCAGTTGAATCTATTTTGGTGTGAAAATTGTTTCAAAGTAATCTAGTTTTATTCTTTCAATTTATGGCATATAATGCCGTTTTTTCTTTGAATTTAAAATGAAAAGTTATCTAAATCGTCTCTGAAATTTAAAATGCCGAAGCTCCTAAAATACTTAGCCTCCTAAGAACTCCTACGCTCAAGCGACAAAATAGTTATTTTAAATCAGAAGCACAATATTTACAAACAAACAATATCGTTAGGATCGTTTCCCAACTTTCTTTAGATGAATAGATTTAAATGTGTTCAGCTTAGGACTCATTCCATCAGCTGAATCCTTAACAACGCACTTAGGTAAGCTAACAGCCGTTTTCCCGCCAATTTTGCAAACAGGCGCGTGCACCATGTTAAGTTGTCGCGGCACGGTAAGGCGCGGTTAGTGGTGTGCCGTATATATTATAGAGGTATAGTAGGCTGTCATTTTTTTTGGAAAGTCCCACAATTCCATTTGCTTTCCCACCCCGGAGTTGGGTATAATTCTCATAAACAATTTTTTCTGAGCAAAAACCCAAATTCTGCTACGATTTAAATTAGTTTTTCGAAAAATGCCCAACATGCCTAAATAACTTTTAAATTTGTAAATAAGTATGTTTCTCAACCAGATCACAAAGGCAGAGAGGGAAACATTACGTCTCCGGCGCGGGCTCGCTCGCCACTCCACTCCCGCGAGAGTATTGCGCGCTGGAGTGGCTCTAATTGCTTCGCGAGTGCACTCGCGTTCCTCCCCCCACACCCCACCGAGCCGAGGGAAGGGGAGGTCTTTAACGCGCGCCTCTACAAGTCGGGATTGTTCCAGTTTCGCGGTCAAGTTGAGATCATTGTGGACGGAAGCAGCTTTGTTTTTAGAAATTGAACCCACGCAACAACACTCTAACTGTGAGGTTTCTACTGATTCAACAGGTATAATAATAAGAGTATCAAATAGTATTAAAATATAAAATTATTGTATTGTATACATTGTCTAAAAGCCAACGTTTTAATTACTTTATAGTCACGTAATTATGTTAGGAAATAACTGTGAAGCTTTTCTAACAGAATGAAACATTGACGCTATCTTTGGTGACGTTAGGAACTACTTTGTACAGATATGTTTGCGTCTTACAAACGTATTGTAATTTTCACATTTTCACTTGTGCTTTATTTGACTTGCTATCGACAGTACATTTTGCCTAATCTTTCAAAAATCATAAAAGTAAACATTGTCGGTCGTAGGAATGTGATCCGCGACACGAAAAAGTGAAAAATCAACCGATTTAAAAAGAAGGAGGTTCTCAATTCGGTATTAGGTACTACCTATGTTTTTTTACATTTATGTAGATGTACGTAAAATAATGGAAGCTGCATAACTTTCCTTTCAGAATGTGAAATGACATATTAAATTGAAACAAAAAATAAAACTGCTTATTTAAAACTTCAAAATCATGAGTTTAACATACTATTTATGTTTAAAAATTTTAAATCAATTTAAAACCTTCTCCACACAAGCCCTCAAATCAGAGGAAATTACTTAAAACTGGGGAGGACCCTATGGTCCTCCATAGGGTCCATCACCAATCATATGGTGTGATGTAGGCCCACTACTTTTACGTAATTTCCTCTGATTTTAGGACCCGTGCGTGGAGCGTTTTACTGTATTCAATAATAAATAATAAGCATGCTCGATTTTTAAATAAACACTTATCAATTAAAAACTATAAATAAATTAACAAGAACAAAATCAAAAATTTTGATTAACCCTCGACTACCTCGGATCTCGCATCATCTGTATAACGTTCTACTAGTCAAGTCCTTTCAATTGATACCCATATTGAGGAAGTTGTGAAAAAAGAAATGTATTTCGCCATTTCGTGATAGCGGCCATCTTGGATTTAAATTTGTCATAGTGCAAAGTGGTCTACTAGTCAAGCCCTTTCATTTGATACCCATATTGAGGTAGTAGTGAAAAAAATAATACAATTTGGCATTTTGTGGTGGCGGCCATCTTGGATTTGAAATTTGTTATAGTGTATAGTAGTCTACTAGTCAAGCCCTTTCATTTGATACCCATATTAAGGTAGGTTGTGAAGAAATATTTTGTCCGCCATTTTGTGGAGGCGGCCATTTTGAATCGATATTAACCAAACATAGCTAAGAACACCCGCACGGATATTATCTTCAAATAAAAAAAACCGCATTGAAATCGGCCTATCCGTTTGACCTCTACGGTGCCACAGACAGATACACACACAGACAGACAGACAGACAGACAGACATCGACGTCAAACTTATAACACCCCTTTTTTTTTTGTCGGGGGTTAAAAACAGAAGATTTAAAACGCGAGATACGTTAACGTTAATCGTTTTATCACGTTGAACGCTCCTTTTCTATCGAACCAGGATGTGGAATGATGTTCTTAGGGAAATCCTTGAGTAATTATTTCAAACGGCGACGTTAAAGATGATTTACGGAAAGAGTTTTAATGTAATCTGCATAACGCGGCGGGACCGGGCCGGGGCCGAGCCGGGGCCGGGCCGAGCCGGCGCGGGACCGGGCCGGGGAAGGAACCAGTGTGACCCGGGGCAAATCCTTATTACCAGAGTAATTAACATTGACAAAAAAACAAGCAAATCGCTAAGTGGTTGATTCCTTACAAATCTTAATATTATCCCTTTAAGATAATATTAAGATAAGATTACGTTGTTAGCAATAGGGTCGCATTTCGTGCTCGTAATTTCTTAATATTTAGGTGTTTTTTCTGTCAAGTTTGTTTTATGCTGACAATAAAATGTAATTTGTATAGCCCATCATTATCTTCAGCCTAGCCGTATCCACTGTACGTATTTACGCATACGCATTTTCCGTGTCCTTAACTCTATCCTTGGTTTTTAATCTATAGTTTTGACCAGCTGCCTTACAACATAACCTATCTCCACTCCGTCCAGTTTCAACCCATACGCCGAACGTAGTAGGTTTGGAATATTATTACAAAACTAATTTGTTTTTGTCGATCCGTCATCTTTAGTTTAGAGTTCTCTTTTATATGTTACTACATGTCCGCCCCGGTTTTGCCCGTGGTGCATTATATAGCATTCATCGGAATCCCGTACATTTCCAACGGTGGAAGAATGACTGAAATCGGTTCAGTCAATCCTGAGAATATCGCTTTCAAACAAAAAACATCTACCTACTACGCCACCTGTCGGAAATTGGTCGTACCAACTCAGATTTAGAAACAAATTTGATTTGATTTGAAACAAAGGTTTATATTCAATGACGCCATCTTAGACACATGCTGTCATGTCAAAGCACAGTACGAACACTCTACATTTTTTTTTCGTTTTTGTTACATTCTTGATTCATGCTCCGTTTCTATTGATAGTAGCTTTTTCTTCTATAGCCTATAGCCTTTCTTGATAAATGGACTATCCAATAGAAAAAGAATCATTCAATTCGAATTAGTACTTCCCGAGATCCTAGCGTTCAAACAAACAAACTCTTCAGCTTTATAATTTTAGTATAGATTTTGTAAAAAAACTTGTAGAATCCTAAATTCGTTATGGTCCTGTGACAAAAAAATAGTCTATGTATAATTTCAGACTATCATTTTTGTATCTATACAATCAAATATCACGGGTAACTCAATTGAATTTAAAAAATAATAAATATAAACTTGAAAAAGGCCGTCGGACGCGGCTGAAAAACAAGTCGGACTGGACCGACCACATCGCACGGGAGTACTCGTGAAGTAATTAAAAATGCCTTACAACTACGTTAGTTTTCGTACCAAAATACGAGAATAACTTTACATTTTCATACATTAATATAATGGAGCAGATGGAGCACTCTTATTAAAATAGTTATATCAGCCCCGAGTTTTGGCAGCTTCAAAACCCGATTAAGAACATGGCTTGTTGATCAAACTTTTTATAGTTACAGCGAGTTTTGTAAGAGTGATGGTAAACTTACAATAAAGTGCCTAAAAATACATTGTTCATTACTATTGTAATAAATATATACTCGTATATTTAAATGTTTGAGATTTATTTGTACGATACGTATTATCATACAATAGAATGTCCAATTTAAACTTTGAAAATGTTGCTCTTAGCACAAAAGAAATATTTTATGTAATAGAAACAATATTGATACATAGTAATGTCATTAATTTTGAACACAAAAACTCATTATCTCTTTCGTTCAACAAACTGATACATTGTTATTTCTAAATTAGTTTTATTTCGTATTAAATTGGGTCTTATTAGCATAACAAAAGCGATAACAAGACATTCTAATTAATTGAATGAAAATATATGTATTTAGCTGTACCCGCGGTTTCTCCTGCATTTTTCCGTTTTTTTAGCTTCTTTACAGAACTTCTATTATATTCCTCTAGTAAGAGTAGTAAACTGTCCCTCAGAACATCAGCTATCTTGTAGTTAACGTATCATTGTTAATAGGTTCAACTGTTGTTGAGATTACCAGAAACAATAAACAAAGTACATATTCTACCGGCCAAACCCGATTTCAGGACAAACTAGTTTTGCCTAGGCTTAACTAGTTCTTCCTTTACGCGATAGGATTAACTAGTATGGCCTAGTTCAAACTAAATTTTCCTAACCCCGTTAGGATAAACCAGTTTAGGTTAGGGCAAACTAGTTAGGTTAGGTTTTTTATTTTTATCCTGTCCGGGCGCAGAGGCCCGTCCCGCTAGCTAGATCCCCAACATGGGTTAACATGACCGGGTTAGGTTAGGTTTTTGGACTAGGCTATACTAGTTAATCCTATCGCGTATAGGAACAACTAGATTAGACGAGGCAAAACTAGCTTGTCCTGAAATCGGGTTTGTACGGTAACACCTACATACTGTTAAAATACTAAGTAAAAAGATGTAAATTTGAAATTACATGGGTACAGACACTCTAATTGTATTTATTTGTATAGCTCTGATAACGATATGAGTTTTTTTTATATAAAGGGCTTTATTGGAAAACAGCAGTTTTCGTCTAACTTATTTTTGTCGAGGAATTTATAGACGAAGTCGCCAGATGCCTTATTTGACTGACTGGCGAGTTGACAACTTCCCTCAGGATCTATCTGTAGATCATTTAGCTTTTCGCCAACAATAAGTCAGTCGACAGTAGCAGCTAGTGCAGCTGATAGCGTAGAGTAGGCTGAGGGTCGTCTACTCGCCGGCGAGGTGGTCGGGGCCGCCGGCGCCGGCGGTACCTAGCCCCGTGCTGGGTGGCCTCAGGCCTGTAGTACCTACCGAACTTTGGGCTGCCTCAGAAGGTGCAGGGCTCTACTAACTTTTTTTGCCGCTCCACAGACTCCGCGGGACCCGAGACATTTGTCATTACAATTATCTTTTTTTTTTTACATATTTCTTGGATTAGGAGAAGAAAAGGAAAATAGAGGCGGGAGGAGGGGGGTACTCATCAGACTGAATTCGTCTGTTGAGCCGATCACTACCGGTTGGGATTCCGATAGTAATCGACTCGACATCGTCTTTTGCTTAAGCCGCCTCCTCCCGGCGCAGACTCTCCACTACTGCCGCGTTTCTGTCCTATGGCCATCTGTAGGTTGATCTCTCGGATGGTATTCGTTGATGCAGCTAACGCTCGCCGCACGAGCCGACCGATGGCGTCGTCGGTATCGTCAGTTCTACTAACTTAAACTTAGTAACTATTCTTGGTTGGCCTCGTGACTTAGTGGGTACTCTGCCTGCCTAACTCTGTCTCGTGGGTTCGATTCTCACCCAGTACTAACGATAAAAGTATTGTACCCACTATCTGGCCGCCATAGTGCAAGCTTTGCTTAGTTTGGGATCAGATGTTGTGTGTAAATTGTCCACCAATATGTATTTATTTCTTTTTATTTATACTGACGCTAATACGTACATCATGACTACACACTAAATACATACGTGAGTCACAGTCCAAGCATACCTGAAAGCATTCCATAGGTATCATTGCCATCCCCAAAACAAAGATCCATGTCCAATCCAGTGTAGCACTCCCTACTACTGCAAAAAGAATCGTTTGAACATTTTATAAACGATGACAAAATAAATAACTGTAATCACTTCCACCTACACTGAGTTCTGGACCACTCAGATTTGGTTTTCCTCGAAATGTATTAATAGAAGCAAGATTCGCAACAAGTTTGAATGAGCCCGGTGACCGGTGCCCGTCGCCGGCGCGGGGCGGCGCCGGCGGAGTGAGAACCCAAACGAAATACAATCCTAAGAAGCAATAAAAACACAATTTAAGCGCGGAAATCCAATTACCCGCTGTATTGAGGTAAGAAAATTCGGATCTTTATTATTTATGGAATTTGAGCATTTCCAATAATTGTTGTCAACTCACGAGCCCCGAGCCTCGAGCCAGATTAAATTCCTGCGAGGCCCGCGATTTGTATCGCGCGTACATTGTCGACATTCCCGATATTTTCTTAAATACCGAGTCGCGAGGAATCTTCGATATTTCGGTACAGAGACCCAATAATGTTCTCAACCTTTCAAATAACCAATAAAAATTATTATATTGGAATTTAATTAATTTTTTTATAATCGGTAATTGTGCGGCCAAACCTATTATTTTGGTCATTATTATTTCTTATTTTGATATGAAGTTACCTAAACTACGTATATCTATGAGTAGTATTGTTCGTCTGTAGATTGTTTTACTTTTAAAGTTTTAGAAGGTTTTGGCTCCACAGAGAGGCTAGATGATTCTCCTCGCTAGAGCCATAATAGAGGTATCTGTCTGTTCTGGAATTCCAAGTAATTTCTTGTTCTTCCCTACCAGCAGCAGCCTACGCCGACGTCGTATTGTTTGAGATGCTCTTGCGCTAGTCATCGTTCGAGATGTATATATAAATAAATATAAGTATTGCTGGACATTTCACACACAACACCAACTGACTCCAAACTAAGCAAGACTTCTACTATGGAAGCCAGATAGCTGATACAATACTTATATAATTGTACCCCTGCGCTTTCTACGCTAGCTCTAAGTTCGGTAGACTGTTCAGACTCCTTGAAGCAAACAGCCATAGCTCATAAGCCAAAAAAAAATCACTGCTTCCAGTCGAGCTCCCAAATATTTACTCGAAGCGAATTAAAATCCTCCAGGCCACATGCCCGAATCTGTTGGGTATGGAGTTTTTAGACGTTTATGACGAAGACTGCCTTAAACTGTATTGAGCTTGTTGTGTAGTATACGTAGTGTTTTATGCGTGGGTAAGCGTGGAGAGCTTCTGGACCGTGGACTAAAGACTTGGACACCTTTGGAAATTCATTTACTCCGGGCCGGCACGCGGGCGCGGGCTGCGGGGCGCGGGGCAGGGGTTCTCTAGTACACTCGTAAATTAAACGATTAAGACTACATTATTTGAGCCGGTTACACCTGTACTACAATTCGTAATTGCTATAATAAAGTTTTATGTTATTTTCAGTCTGAATTATTTTAAGAACAAAGTAGGGAAAGTGTTGGTGAGGTTTCTTCACACAACCAATCCAGTCCCCAAGCCAAGTGTGAAGTTGAACGCTGCGTGACGAACTATCCTACAAATATTATAAATTTAGAATCTTAGATATTTGTTGCTCTATCACGTCGAATTGTCTGAACGGACCGGGTTCATACTTAGAATACAGTTAGATTATAGTTTGAAATAACGCATAAGCGACTTATCATCCATATTTCGATAGTTATGCTTCATCACCATTTATCATCATATAAACTTAGACTACGAACAAATTATATCGGTAAACTTAACATTGTATGCCTCTCGAAGAAGCTTGTTTGCATGGGTCAACTTTTACAATATTCTGGATCGTATTGACATATGTCATATTAACATACTATATATATATTATGTATATAACTATATTTCTATATGATGTATTAAATGTATATTACCAATGTATATAATTATATGTAATAATATGTATGTCTACAATTATATATGCAGGCATTACTTACTTGCTTTACTTTTAGAATTAGACCGTCATAGTTATTATAATAGAATAAATGTTTTTGTTTTTCATAAGTTTAAAAAAAATTGTGAATGTAAACGTTATGCCTGGTACCCACGACACAGGTTGCCCTAGTGTGGGTACCAGTGAACTTGTGTTTCAATATATTTGTTTTTTGACTTAAGTAGATATTACTAACCTGTTTTTTAAGAATTTGTGTTCTTGAACCAAATAATTTTCATTTCATCATATTATATTACAAAGATATTAGACCCATAATTTCAATTTCATCCCACTGCTGGGGCTCGTCGTGTTCCCAACGCTGTTTGTAGTGGGCTATCACGTTCACGGTTACATTATGCTTTTGCTGTAAATTATACCTACTTTTAACGCCAATAAATAGATTAACGTCAAATAGTGGAACAGTGTTGGTAAAATACGGAATACTTTGTATATTAAAGTCGTATATTCTTATTATTTATATCACACAAGTCATATGTAATTTTCTGAGAGGCAGTAACTAATGTGATGTTTGACGTATCTACTAAATAAATATTATTTTACTTCGTTGTTGAAAGCGGTTAGAATTTCTATAATTCCAGTTATTCCAGAAATTCCTGGAAACATCTTATAATGTGAGTTGAATTCTCATCGAGACAGGACGGGCCCTTGTTTCCGAGAAGCTAATTGCGATGTTTACTGAACGCTTTGAATCGTTTCCCAACGTTATTTTATACCGTTATTAACCCCGATGGCAAAACAACTGGTGTTGTCTGGGAGAAGTGAAGGTGTCTGTGCGTGTGTTTCTGTGGTATCGTAGCATTCGAACGGATGAATTGATTTTGATTTAATGTGACAATGATCTGTTAGCTTAGTTGGTGTTAAGTCTGCCTGCGAAGCCATAGGTACATTCCCACCCAGTGCAATCTATACAATATTATAAAGCTGAAGAGTTTGTTTGTTTGAACGCTAGGATCTCGGGAAGTACTGGTCCGAATTGAAATATTGTCTTTGTATTGGATAGTCCATTTATCGATGAAGGCTATAGGCTATAGAACATAACGATACTATTAATAGAAGCGGAGTATGAATCAAGAATGTAACGAAATCGGGAAAAAATATTCCTTTTTGAGAGTTTTCGTACGTTTCGTGCTTTGACATGACACATGACAGCATGTGTCAACATTGTGTCATTGAATATAAACCTTTGCCACAGATTACATACCTCGCCTTTGCTAATCAAATTTGTTTCTAAATCTGAGTTGGTACGACCAATTTCCGACAGGTGGCGTAGCAGGTAGAGATGGCTGCTGATGGCTGCAGAAGCTGAAGAGGTGTTTTGTTCGAAAGCGATATTCTCAGGAATGACTGAACCGATTTCAGTCATTCTTTCACCGTTGGATATGTACGGGATCCTGATGAGTGCTATATAATGTACCACGGGCGAAGCCGGGGCGGACATCTAGTTTATATAATAAATACAAATATTTGTACTATTACTAGAAGTTTTCTTTGTATAATAAGTATGTATTTAAAAATATATAAGTAATAAATCAGCTACCGGGCTCCCTTAGTACAAGCTTCGCTAAGTTCATGTGCTAATAAATAATAAAATACTGGTGGACACACCAGTATTTTATTATTTATTTATGTCAGATGTACGCTGCTACAAAATGGCGGATCATATATTATTACACAAGTTTTTCAAAATGTGTGTCAGATGAAAGGGCTGTACTAGTAGCATACTATTCTCACTGAGCCAGCTAGTGAGGACGACAAGCTTGGACATGCACTGGGAAAACGACTCACAGATGCCGGCGGGATTCAAACCTACAACCACACGATTTTGAATGGCACTTTCTAACCACTAGGCCATCACGTTCACGTGGCTTAGTAACGTTTTTTACCAAACAAACGCGCTATTTTTCTCATTCGGGCTGAAGTAAAAGAAAATAAGCCTTCCTGTCAGAACTTTGAAATACAAAGAGTAATAAAGGCTCTTAATCCGAGCAATCGCGATAACACAGCTAATATTAAACGCAATCCATCATAGAGCCTCAACCGTCGACTGCTCGGCACTTCTTTAACCTTGGCTCATTCTCACACAATCGACTTTCATTTCTGCACGTCTTACTTTCCCTGACTTCAAAGCGAGAGAGAAGAGCGCAGATATAGTTTTGATTGTTACAGAATTGTGTTTTTGGCGTACATTGGGCTCCAACGTTGGTTCTAATTAATATTATAAACACTCCCAGATTTGATAAGGTTTGAATTCGTTAATACAGAGGGCGAAGTCGCGGATCGGCTGATCAAAGATTAAGTGGAGTTTTGTCTCGAGTTTCGTTTTAGACGTTTGTTTGTTTAACTTCGGGAATACAGTTTTGGGTAATGAAGAAAAACGATGACAGAGTAAATTAGCTGTATTAGTAAGCTACAAATCTTGGGGCGTTGAATCAAATTTGCGTATGTCAGAACTTTCTTTGTAAGCGAGCTACCGAGAAGCCGTCATTGGGCGTATTTATTGAAAGACTCTTGGGATTGGTTATAAAGATCGATTAGTGTGTTGAATTTGGGTGTCGGTGTCGCGCGTCATAAAAATTCACTCTGAACAGACAGTTGTCAGCCACTTTAGTGTAGTACATTAAATTATTTTATTATTATTATTGACATGAAATTTAATAGGTAATTATTTGATATTTTATAAGAACAATTTGTCAATGTATTAATTATAATTTTTTCTTTTTTGCTTTTTGATTTTGTGAAGTACATTAAATTATTTTATTATTATTATTGACATGAAATTTAATAGGTAATTATTTGATATTTTATAATAACAATTTGTAACTACTTTTTTTTTTTTTTAATTGACATGTAACTATTATCTTGTTATGAATAAAAATCTGAATCTGAATCTGAATCTTTTCATATCGGTTTTTGGCTGTCGGTGTGCGCGCGATAGACTCAGAAAATAATTATTACTAGTGCCTGCAGTACCGGGTGAAATCAGAAAATACAGCTAGTCTGCCACATATACATATTATTATTATTTATATATATAATCAGTGTCAGCTTTAGCTAGGTACGGACAACTCTTCACAATGGAAATGTACCATAACGTAGTCTTTCAAACGCCTTTCCTAAATAGTTACCATTCAATTCTCAGAACTGTTATTCATATTTGCGTTCAGACACAAATATGAAACCGAACAAGAGCGTCAGGCGTTTCATTAGTTACTTTTTTTTGTAGTAAAGAGTGATGGGACGAGCAGGACATGCGTCTGATGGTAAACAACACGACAAGGCTGAATAGCACAGTGCACAATAGCCATTGAATCATGAATGGTCCAAATCATTACGTAGCACTGAACTGCGCTCGTCACCTAGAGATGTAAGATCTCTATGCCCTATTATTTATCTGGACACGTTGCCCTTCACACTGGAACACAGTGATGTTTGCACATTACAACTTAGCGATAGAATAACTGACAAAAATATGGTTTTTCTCCAGACAGACTCAGACAAAATCCATCCAATACAAGAACATCATTGGTAGATGTTACCTAGACAACTAATCAGTTCCTATCGAATAACATTCGAACTAACATAAGAAGACAAACAATACAAAAAGCTGTTTTCGCGTCACACGAAATAACGTACAACTCTATTAAAACATTCTGAAGCCATAATTTCCGTTTTCGTGAAAGCAACATTCATCGAATCGCTCCAAATTACTGGGAATCCAACCAACAGACCTACATTATATTGTAATTATATCGTGGAAGTCTTTAATTGCGAGGAATCTGTTATGTAGTGGGAGGTGATGTCGTCGACACCTTACCACAGCATTCAGAGTGGGAGAATGTTAGGAGCGATATCACACATCTTATACCTTTAAACGAGCAATTCTTGTAGGTATATATATATGTAATCTGAATCTCGGAAACGGCTCTAACGATTTTCATGAAATTATGTATACAGGGGATTTCTGAGACGATAAATCTAGCTAGGTTTTATTTTTTTTAAATATCTTTTTATGCTCGTTTTTAGACAATGAAAAACTCTTACAATGTCATTAGAATACGATAACTTATTTCGCCACTGTTCTTTTAGTCTAAATGGCTCAGAAGGAATATGCTCGCCCTCGGAGTCAACAGGCCCTGGTTCGAATCCTGATGGTTGTTACACTGGGGACACACTGGTTTTCATTTTGTTCTTTTTTTTCTGAAAAAATCTTATACTTAGCCTTTTATAAACGCATTTAATTCGTATCTAAGTAGGTCTAAGTAAGTCATCACTACGTAATTCGTACCTGCCTAAATATTATTTAAAAAATCGAGCAAAGCTCGGTCAACCAGGTGCTATGTTTTAAAATTAATTAGTGGCAATTTTATTTGTGTGAAAAATAAATACTCTTCGTATTAATAATAGTTTTAACACTTGACTATACGTAATCTCAACAGATGTTAAACGACTTTGCGGATTACAATTGAGCATGTTTAGCTAAAGAAAACGCTTCAATTTTTTTAAATTTAACACTAATAACGATGTTAATTATTTTGAAAATAAGCTAATTCGAAATGCAGCAATGGTCAAACATTCTTCAAATTTAAACAAAGTTAAATGGCATGTCATAGCGAGTGCACGAGACCGTACACTGGATCCTGCGGACGTGAACGTCGGACGTAATAAGAACATGTAACACGGGGCGGGCCGGGATCCCGCGACGTAGGACGTTGGACGTCGGACGTCGGACGTCGCACCGGGTAAGTCGCGACGAAGAGTAATGGCCGGGAGAACACGCCGGCCGCCGCGGTGCGCGGCTAACGACCAGGGGCTTTAGTTTTCAAAACCACTCGCTTATATAATTATATACTATTTTATATATTATAGAATATAATGAGAAGACGAGCATGACATGTCCCTCATGGTAAGCAACATGGCTGCTCATAACAGCATGATACTGTTATATTGGAACATGATGAGTCCGAATCATTACCTAGCATCCGGAGCTAGTAACCCGGAGATTTAAGGTGTTTTATCTCTTAGTCTAGTAATTTGTCTGGAATCATTGCCCTTTAAACCGGAACACAGTAATGGTTGCACAGTACTTTGTTTGGTGCCAAAATAACTGTTAAAGGTGTGGAACTTCCCCTGGCAGACTCAGCAAAGAGCCCTACCACTACTAAATACGCTTATGATTACTTGAAGGTGTAAATCTAATAAAATATTCAGTTTTATATGTAGTACTGTTCGCACCTTTGGGCTGAGTGAGCTAAGCAGCAGCTGCAAGCTTTGGAATCTGTCTACAGACGTGCCAAGAGTCTAACAGGCAACAAAACTCGTGTTCGAAAAAGACTTCACAGTCGCTGTAAAGACTCAAGCTTATCGATTCTTCATCAGAAACATTTCGGAGTGTGGAACGGATCTGCATGATCTAATACATATCACATTTTTTTTCTATTAAACTGCTTGTTATTCGATCATCAGATCTGCTGCACACTACTTGCCTAAACGCACTCCATAAAATATCGTTAAACTAGCAATATATGCTAAGATGGTGTATTTTGGCTGGATATGGAAGCGTCTTGAATTAACTTTTCTTATACTTGCTTTGCGAGTGTTTTCAAAAATGGTCTCGTTTTACTCGGGATAGTCCTGTCACCTGTCTGGTACTGAGAATCCGCGTCAGCGAATACTCGGGGAACATGACAGTTTGAAATCAGTAGAAGCAAGGGGGCGTGTCCCCGACCTCGTACGTATGAAGGAAATATCAATGTATAAAATTTGATCGCAATCCTCGCAAATAAAATTAATAATTATTAAATAATATATTAATTGACTTCTGATTTTATTAATATCATTGTATAGTGTGTTTGTTTTGGGCTTAATGTGTAAGCCGTGAGGGTAGCAGGCTAGCTCTGTGAAGTGTGTTTATTCTGTGCGTGCCGTTATGTGCTTTAATAAAATGTTGAGATAAGTGCTTACATGTTTGAATAATTAACCCAGCCAAATGCACACATGGAGAGCTCTTCGTACACAAAATAGTAAGTTCTAAACCCTTGCACGATGACAACTGTTTTATTTAGAGTGAAAAAAAAGTAAAGAGAAAAGAAGGATTTTAAGGGAACCTAGTTTTATGAACTAATATCACTATTGATTATTTCATAAAGCGGTGACACACAACTTGCATTTTTAGTATGAAAACTAACGTGGTTATTACACATTTTACATAAATACACGGGTAACTCACGTATAATGTAGTCAGTCCAGTCCGACTCAAGTTTCGATCGCGTCCGGCGATCTTTTTCAAGGAGTCAGTGCTAAACGAGCTGCGAACCCGCGCGCGCACTCTCCTTGAAAAAGATCGCCGGACGCGATCGAAACTTGAGTCGGACTGGACTGACTACATTATACGTGAGTTACCCGTGTATTTATGTAAAACACAACTTGCATGTTATATTTAGCATAAGAAGTTACTCGATATTCCCACAGCTGGGACTCGGGGCTTCTCTCAGAAGGAGAGAGTCAATTATTATGTAATTTACTAGTCTGGTCAACTGCGGGTTCTCCAAAGATGTATTTTTACGTCAGTCTCTTCATAATTTTCCTACACTGTTAATGACAGCAATGATGTCAAACAAATGTGCTCGCGAGATTTTAACCTACAACCTCATTATTGTGAAATTCCATATTCTAGCCACTAGAGCAACACTGCTTTAAGTCACTTTATGTCTTACTTGTAGTGGTAAGGTTCATTGCAGACTCCGCCAGGGGAAGTACCATAACACCTTTTTCAGTTATTCTGTAACTAAGTAGTAGTGAAAAAACAATACTGTGTTCCGGTTTGAAGGGAAATGTTTCCAGATAAATTACTGGGTTAAGATAAAACATCTTAGATCTCCGGGTGACGAGCGCAGTGCGGTGCTAGGTAGTTGTTTGACTCTTTGTGTTCCAGTAGTTGTGTGTCATCCTGCTGTTATGGGCTGGCATGTTGCGTACCATCAAGCACATGACCTGCTTGTATTGTTACCCTATCCTATAAAAAAACTATGCGATTCTTGAAGTGATATTATTTTCGAAGTACCTGGGTGACATAGCTTTGCTCGGTTACTTAGATACATACTGATTTTCTAAAAAAAATGATCTTGAAAAAAGAACGTGGCCGGCTAATAATAAAAATGAGCTAATATACTGTCGCGCGGCGTCCCGAAATTTACCATCGCATTCTAATCTTTAAATAACAGTTTTTTGTTGTCTAAAAACACGCCTAAAACGGCGTTTTTTTAAATAAAACCTGGCTAAATCGATTTATCGTCTCCAAAACCCCCTGTATACATAATTTCATGAAAATCGTTCGAGCCGTTTCCGAGATTCAGATTCTATATATATATACCTACAAGAATTGCTCGTTTAAAGCTATAAGATAAATGAATGATGCATCAATGAACCGTCGCGCCGCGACATTGTTGCGTGTGAAGTGTGCGCGAGTGTGACACGCTGCCATCTTCATATTCATGCGTCTCTCATACATATGGATGCCACGCGGCTCGCGGCTCGCGGCTCGCGGCGCGGCTAATGTTAAGCTAAATTTTCAAAGCTCAATTTATTACGGAATACTTACCGCGATCAAATAGTGAAATAATACTTACTAGTGAATACGTACTACTAATTAGAAAGTATGTAGTAAAACTGAGTATGTAAGAGCTTAAAACAATAATTAACACGAACCACAATATGGTATTTACAATAGCAATATTGTATATTGCGTATATAACCCAGTATCTCACGTTTTATGAAAACCTGTATCGTAAAATCGAATCCAATATAACTAGATTTGAAATTATACTAGTAACCGTCATTATATAAGCGTGTCGACTCATTTGTGATTTAATGTGCCATCAAAAGGCTACTCAATAACTGAAACATAGGTGAAAGAATTACTTTGTTATCTTAAAAACTTCCCGTGATATCACGATTTTAAAATTACAATTTTGGACTCTCCTGAAAACGCTTCATACAAATCACTACAGAAACGTGACGTCACACTGTCGTATTTTCTATGCGTCGCGTCGCGCGTTAAGTTTGTATGGTAGCTATATTAAATATTGCGTTTAGGAAACTGTTTTCATAACAAAAGTAGCTTGAAATTGAATAGATTATCCAATGGTTAATACATTTTCTAATAATTTCGTACTTTTAGAATGGACTTGCCCATCCAGCTTTGAATGATCATAAAGTAAGTTAAACTAAAAAATATCTAAATTAAAATTGGTACATATTTTATTATATTTAAATACTGTCATAATATCAAATAATTTAATTGCAGGACCTGTCGTCACGCCTATTGGGACTGCGTTGAAGGGAAAAGGAGACTGATTGCCTTTACAAAGGCTGTCTGCCTGTAAACTGACGGAATTCAATTAAACTGAAACATAGCGCCGAGCTGGAATGCAAATGAAAGATTCGTCGGTACAAAGCAGGACTGCTCCTACAGCGATCTGTCCAAACAAAGTGTAATCTGGGACTAGCGACAAAAACGTGTGATTCCTTCACAATCGTGAGATTGTAGGTTTGAATCTCGCTGCACTTCTGAACGTTTTTCTAAGAGTTCGTTGTAAGATTTGTCGTCACTAGTGGTTCTAATGCCCGAGCGACACGAGGCTAGTTTTTCAAGCTAAGATAGCAGCACTAGCTTGGTATCCTAGCTAACACTAGTTAGTAAAGGCTTGTTCGCATTAGGCTAGTAAATTAGTCTAGTAGAGAGTAATTTAGTAGCTAAAATACTCGCTACTATTCAAAAATCGTTCGCACCGTGCTTTAGTACAGTTCACAAGTGAGTAGCGTTTCGCAACATGAAGATCCTACAACGCAATGAAATAAATGATTGAATAAGATAATCTTATCGCTTCGTAATGACTGTTTTAGAAGAGGTGAATGAGGAAATTTGTGTGATCAATAAAATAAGTTATTCCACAGACAATTTCGTAATTGGAAAATTGTTTGAAGTTATTTTTCTCTCCAGACTAATTCGACAAGTTCGAACCTGTTTTGCCGGTGAACCAATGAGCGCACCGCTAGCAACGAACGCGTGGTGGGGGGTGCTACTCGCCCGTTGAAAATAGAACAAAATGGATTGACTCGACTAAATCACTTCCTAAACTACTCGACTAAATTTTCAGTGTTCAGACACATTTAGTCACTAAATTACTCGCTACTAGACTAATATACTAACCTAATGCGAACAAGGCTTAAGCTATAGCAAGCTAGTACTTCTAGCTTCGTGTAGACAACGCTACGCAACACTACGCAACGCTACGCAACGCTACGCAACGCTACGCAACGCTACGCAACGCTACGCAACGCTAGTTTTGTTTACACGAAACTAGTACCAAAAATCTTTCGAAGTTTTACAGCATCAGCCGACCGACACTGGGCTAGCGAGTTAGATAATGTGTATTTTCTCCTAGCAAACTCCAGCAGTAGCTTAACTAGCTTGCTTGTGCTAAATATGAATAACCACGATAAACTTAAGAAACTTTTATGGTATAATTTTTATGCAATGCGATTCAATCGATGTAGTCATCAGCAATACTACATATATTTACTATACAGAGTGAGTTATCGATGTCCATAATTCCAATATTTTTAATCCAAACGAAATTATTTTATAAAAGTTTTTAATCTGTAATTTCAAATTAATAATGCTTAAAATTTCAGTTCAATATTATTTGCACAACAGCCATGACAGTCAGAACGAGATATCTGTAGTGTAGTTTGTCCAACGCTAGCGAGCTTATTAAATCAGACAGGATTAATTGAATTCCAACGAAACTGGGATTAGATAATCCGTCCACTCCGAGGCTTCGATATTGTTCCCAGAATCTACTCTCCATCGGTATCGTAAAATTTACTTGTTTCCTAGCTAGCAGCGCCCCGCGGCTTTACCTGCGTAGTTTCCGATCACGTCATTTTCCCGGGATATAAAATGCCTATGGGCTATTCCAGACCAATCTGTGGACTAAATTTCATTTAAATCCTTTAATTTAACTATAAAATATCACTGAACAACAATCAGTAGATAAACACTGCTAACAAAAAAAGTTGTAAAATATCCTCTTTGGTTAGGACAAAATGCTTACACCGAAACCACGGGTAGCATCTTTCTTGCCTTGTCGCTCTTGTGGAAGTGTCATACTTTTGTCGCGTCACATCACTCTGTTGCCATAGAGAGTATGCACGTCAACTGCTTGCGATTGACACCGTTCAGAAAATCTAACTCGTATATGTAAACTCTTTGATAGGAAATTTATCATTCAAACATTGACAATAATTCCTCGACGGTGTATGGCACCAAGATTGACAAGAGTAGCATCACTCTGCTTTTTAAACGCACTTTTGATCCTTTCGTTCGTGTATATGGTGTTGTGGTTTTGATGTCGTTCGTTGCAACTGTTTCTTAAACGACTTATTGCATGTATTCATTAAAAAATGAATCGCAATCCGCTCACGCCGCGCGCCGGAGTCGGAATGCGGGTCGGCGCCGCACGATCTTAATAAAGGAGTAAATCCGGCCGCCGTTAATGCCGGAATGGATGTTCCTGAAAGGGTATTAGGGGTCCATTCACGGGTCTAATTTGACTCCTTGTTACAGGGGAGCCAGAGGGAGGGTTCCGGCTAAGACGTGGTATTAATCTGAACATGATTGATCTATAATGCTTCCCATTATTGGCTGGCGGCTTTGCCACGTCATTGAGATCTTGCTGGTGATTGGTTTAATTAAGTTGTGACATTGTTTCTATTTATGCTTCTTTGACAACAGAGTCACCTTCGGGACCATTGATTTGGGATAAGCTATGCTGCTATTGAAGCCAGCTTACTAAGCCAGTTAGTGATAGTTAAAAATAAATAAATGTTGGTGGATGTTCTCCAGCGTGGTCGATTTTGGCTTTGGCTTTGGTCTCAGTATTGGGAACATGAGTTGCGGAGCTTATGATATTTTTGCTTTTGCTGCTAATGGCTTACTACTTGTGGATATTTTTCACACAACGCCGTCTAGTGCCATACTATGTTCATAGCTCACGACCTCATTATTTCACCATGACTGGACTGTTTAAATAAACGTTTTAGAACGTCACAAACAGTTTTTTTTGACAGCATTTTGAGTCACGTTCCTACATATTTTCTTTTGCGTTACGTAACTAAAGCAGTATAATTTTCGAAACGTGACAGAGTTAGCCTCGCCGGAAGACAGAAACGCAGAAAAAAACGCTAATGTATTTCCTTATAACGCGAGGAACAATGGATACTTAGGAATCTATAGCTTCTCTTCTGATTTTTCTCTATCTAGTCGGCCTTTGAAAGGATTCCTTTCTCCGTGAAGAATAAATCAAATCGAAAGCATAATTCCGTCAAAGCCTTCCTTATTAATGAAGCCTTGCCTCGTAAAGCAGGATCTAGTCTGCGCGGAGCCGATCTGCGACTTGCGACCATTTCTGAGAGATTTTATGCTGAATCCTGATATTTGACGTTTTTCTGATTTCGAAAAAATTGTGGCAGTTTGTCAGTCACAGCTGAGTATAGAATACTCGGTGATTAAGTCATTTGTTACAATCGTTTCAAAAACTTTTTCATCGTGAACTTTTTTAAAATATTTACGCTTCAGTTCATGTTCATAAATTTATTTTAATCGATGTCTTAATTTTCTAATTTCGTTCTCAGTCTGGTTGAATGTTGTTTATCACACGATAGCTCCGTCAATTATCGTGAATCAATTTTGAAGTTTTCTTAGAACATAGTTTAGAGGTTCCGTGTGTGTCTGTAGTGGTTTTTGAAATATGAACAAAAAACTAAAATTTACTTTCATTTATCTGGATGACTTAGTGATTTTGTCGTACGTGGTATCCCGTATAATTTTGAGCCATTCTCACGAATTGACTTCTTGTATGGGAAACAAAACAAATGACACTCATTGTTGCGTCGATGTGATTAAGGCCAGGTAGTTCTGTCAAATTAGGCATTTAACGCTGTCTTGTTCTCGCGACCGTCACCGACCGCGGAATCGGTGCCACAGTGCAGAAATAACATTAAAATATTGGACTATGTAATTTAAACTCATTTTTTGTTCAAGTTTTGTTTATACTAGTGATAACAATTTTGTGAATTGTGAAGTGATAAGAGTTTTTTTGATATATAAACGAAGAAATATTAAATTTATCTATACTCGTAGATTTACAAAACTCAACCTTTTCTTTTTGGTCACACTATAAGTTGAGAACGGCTTTTCCAATTTCATGAATCTTTTTAAAGTGTTTCCTAATAATTCACAAGTTCGTCAAAAATTAAAAAAAAATGTGCTGAAACGTAATGCTTTCATTACGGAAAAATAGAAGGTTTTTTGGTCAACTTTGCACTAAATTTCTAATCCAATTTTTTCTATGAGGTAAAGATCACTTACTGAGCATAAAATTACAAAATGCTCACAGATCCATGTAGAGCTTCAAACGCCAATTGAAAAAAAACTGTTTTAGCCAATATTTTGGAAACTATATATTTTGACAATAATTGTAGAAAATAAATTTTGCATCTTTTGTTGCTAGCAAACTTTTTTTGTACAACTTACCGTTTAAGATTTATAACCCATTTAATGATACGATTGTGATGTCTACGATGAAACTTGTTTCTCTAATAGAAACAAACACAGTGTACCTCGTAACCCCAAGGTTCGAACCTTCGACAAAAACCCACTCTGGCAATGCGTTTCACAGCTTAGTTGTTCTTATTACAAAAGTGGAGACCAAACTCTTCGTTCAACTCTGCAATCATGATGATGAACGGTGCTGTTTATTCGAGATATGATAGAATAACTTTAATTTAAAAACCCCGACTACAAAAAAATTTACACGTAAAAAAATATTACCTACTATCTAAGGACACTTTGGCGAGTCAGACTAGTCTTAGAATATCTTAGTTACCAAAATCCATCCAGCCGTTTGGAAGATATGTGGAAATAAAAGTTTTACAAACATAAAAGATACGCGCGAGAAACATAACCCTTCTTTCATTCCTGTAAAAAGGGACATGTTTATGCTACTGGGAACAGAATTCACATCTTATTATTTTTACATTGTTATCATCAAATTTGACATAATAAATCGTAATCGGTAAGTTCGAAAAAAAAGTTTACTGGCAACAAAAGATGGGAAATTTTATTTTCTACAATAATAATAGTAATAAGTTACGGCTGGCCTAGTCGGGAGAACGGCGCCTGCCGAACCGGAGACCCGGGGTTCAAACCCCACACGCACCACTGTCTTTTTTGAAGTCATGTGCGTAATGCCGCTAACTTAAAACGGTGAAGGAAAACATCGTGAGGAAACCGACATGTACCTAGAATCTTTCGAAGTCATGTGTCATCCACCAACCCGCACTGAACCAGCGTGGTGGATTACGGCCTTAACTCTCTCCTTGCGAGAGAAGGCCCCGAGTCCCAGCAGTGGGAACATTTAGTGGGCTGTTGATGTTGAATAATAATAGACTTTATAACTTTTTCAGAATATCGGCCAAAAACGTTTTTTCGAGCTGGCGCTTGAAGCTCCACCTGGATTTGTTATTATTTTGTGATTTTATGCTCAGTAAATGATTCTAAACCTTATATAAAAAATACGAATCGGAAACTTAGTGCAGAGTTAAATGCTACGAGTAATTCTACTGCCTAAAAGGCTTCTTATCAAATTTGGTCGAGTGTCTAAATTTCTATGAACAATATTAACATTTTCATACAAAAAAAAGAAAAAAACAATAAATTTTGGTGGTGTCACCAACTTGGAAAAGAAATAAAAAATAAAAATTCTAACAAAACCGTACGTGTATCTATGGAAAGGTGTTCAAAATTGTATTGAATTTCCTAACATTTTTTTCTGAACTGAATAATTTGCGCGAAAGTCTCTTCCAAAGTGGTAAAATCTGTATGTGAGAACTTTTCTTCCATGTACTAAGTACCTTACTACCAAAGAATTTACCTAAATAGCATATAAATGCAAGTTAGGTATCATTTATGATACCTAACTTGCATTTATATTAGGGGATTTACGCAGGGGATTTCTCCCCTCTCATTATTTCCTTATCACGATCTCTGATTTAACGGACGAATATTTTACCGATACTTAGCTATTTTCCATTGCATCCGTATTGAATTTTTACTGATGTGTTATCGACGTCAGTTTTGAGACTCCCTTTTGGTCCACAACAAAAGTAAACAGCGTACTAATTAGTATCAGCGTCTATTTGCAATTCAATGAAAACGGTATCAAAGATCAAGATCATAGCGTGCTTCACTAGTAATACCTACTGATATTGTTATACTGTGGCACTATGATCGTAATATTATAAATTTATCGGTTGTCAAAATTGCAAAATCAAGCACAGGCCCGTCGTCCGTGAGCGCCGAAACGCGACTGATCAGGCCTGCCGAACGGCGCGCTATATATATGGTAGATATTAAAACATAGTGAATAACTGATACTTTTATCAAGTCAAACTCTGCGAATGCATCTATAACTTTTAGTGGCTTTCGTTGAGTACAAAAAATTTAGTAAAAAAATCATTAGTTTAGGCATAAACTTGAAAAACCTTTTTGAAAAGGGGTAACTTTGGGATTTTTTTCTATCAAGTAAAATTAATTAAATCGTGTTACTGACTGCGAATTGCACTAGATTAGATCCTTAACTAATACATATATTTTTTTCAGAGTTTAATACACTATTTTAAAGGTCTTAAAGTTGTTTTAAAAATTCAAAATTACGGCCCACACGCCCTTAAATCAATCCCCGATTGATTCTATAAGCAAGACCATAAAGTTCATTTGCTTTGTCTTGGAAACTGATAATCGGGTTACAAAAGATCGGGTGATTTAGAAATCCGTGATTCGATTATTCGTGTACAGGTGGCGATCGAATCAAAAGGACTCGATCGATCACGATCGACACAGGTCCAGCACCACACCATTACTAGTTGTTCTACTGCTGTGCAGTAACGTGCAAACATCACCGTGTTTTAGTTTGAAGGGCAATGTTTCCAGAGATAAATCATCTTATATCTCTGGGTCATGAACGCAGTGCAGTGCTATGATTTAGATTCTTTGTATTCCCATAGCTGCGTCTCACTGAGTAGTTATGGGCAGGCATGGTGCTTGCCATCAGGCCCATGTCCAGCTCGTCACGTCACTATACTAAAAAAAAAAACCATTTCAATATACACCAGTAGTCGAGTGGCACATAAGGTTGTTCTACTCATAACACGCTGTTGGAACTTTGAAAATAATGTCCACAGAATTATATACAATACTGTTCCTAAGTCAGATCGTCGCTTTCTCGGCTTTGTGAACAACGAAACTTGTACTGTGAGACCAACTCTGAAATCGGGAATACAAAACATGTTCTGTGCATATTAACAAAATTGAAAAGAAAGATACCAAAGAAAGTCTATTGTATTTTTTTCTCTGTATGTTTGGTTAATGTTATGGTAATGATAAGGTATGATATTTTATTTTTTTAATAATAATTTATCTACTATACTAATACTATATGTTCCGGCTTATTTCTGAAACGTACTGATATTAACGGAATTTCTTCTGGCAGATAGCTTAAGGTATTGGAAGTAGTTTAGGATACTTGTCTTCTAGATTTGTGAAACTTTTTACTTACTAAAGATTTTTTACATAGGACGAGACGATCTGGACATGTGCCCGATGGTAAGTAACATGCCTCACACATAACAGCACAGTGACACGCAGCTATTGGAACATAAAGAGCTCAATTCATTACCTAGCACTGCACTGCTCTCGTCACGCAGAGATTTAAGATGTTATATTTCTAATCTCCGTAATTTATCTGGAAACATTACCCTTCAAATCGAAACACAGTAATGTTTGCACATTACTGCTTGGCGGTAGAATAACGTGCAAAGGTGTGGTACTTCCCCAGGCGGACTCTGCCAAGAGTCCTGCCACTACAATTATCATTAAAATTTCTCAGTAATTAATTAATGTTTAACCGCACCTATTCGCGACACATCGTCCTACACTCACATCTCTCTCATCATCTTCGCGAATAAAACAGTTGCAATAAAATATAAGTAAAGTGCGAAGCCTTAATTAAAACCACGAACCCCGCCGCGTGAGTTCACATCTCAAATTAAATTCTCAACGCGTTCCAGATTCTCACATTTTCGCGTGAAAAATAATAAAAAAATTAGTGTGCGATTTTTATTAAATTTCAGTGTTTCGATATAAAATGAAAAATTCCTCTTATTTTTTGTCCAGGGTCAGGTGAACGAGTGCGAGAGGGACAGGGGTGTTGTTGTCTCGCTCGCTCGTTTGGATGTGTTCCAAATAGCGCGTTGGCTCATACCGGCTATTACCCACGTACCGTTCTCGCTAATTGCCCTTTATGGCGCTCGACACACGTTACGTGTATTCAGGAATAAAATTTGAGACGAGCGGAGGAGGGCGGAGTTACGACTGCGATAAGGAATGTGCCTCCCGAGCGCTTCTCGACTGCTCGGTATGTTGCGTAGCGTCGGCAAATACGTGAGTTACGACTTCGGAATGTTTTGCAATTTGAATCAGAATTAGAATATTGAGGAGAATGATACTAATATCAATTGTGGGTAAATGGTGGAGCGAGTCCCTGATATTTAGTTGCAGTTCCATGCACAATCTACACGGATGCTCCATTATTCAGACACTGTATACATTCCGGAATTCTACTAATGTGATTCCGTAATTATAATAAAATCAAATAATTTGCATATACTACGTATAGAGTTGGCACAAACGCTTTACACCAAAAGCACGAGTAGCATTTTTCTTGCCTTGTCGCTCTTGTGGAAGTGTCATAACTTTGTCGCGGCACATCACTCTTTTGCCATAGAAAGTATGCACGTCATCTGCTTACGATTGACACAATGAAACCGTTCGGAAAATCTAACTCTGTACGTAGTATATGTAAACTCTTTGAATAAAACTAAAAGATTTAATATCTGGATGATTTTACGTCGCTCTCACGTCGTAACGTCTGAACGGATTTGATTCAAATCTGGAATACAATTAGATTATTGTCTGGAATAGCATACATAGGCTACATTTACGTAGCGGGAAAACTACTGGAACTGGAAATACGAGGATGAAACTGCGCGTTTTGCTCGCTTACTTTTTTAACTGCTTATAGTCTATACATATAGTCATATATAGTTTAATTTTCTATAGTAGTCTTAGTATGAAAACTAACGTGGTTATTACACATTTTAAATAAATACACGGGTAACTCACATTTAATATAGTCAGTCCTTTCCGACTCAAGTTTAAATCGCGTCTGGCGATCTTTTTCAAGGAGAGTGCGCGCGCGTTCGCAGCTCGTACTTGTAGCTCTGGGCTGACTCTATCTTATACCTTTAAACGAGCAATTCTTGTATATATATATGTATATATACATATAGAATCTGAATCTCGGAAACGGCTCGAACGAATTTCATGAAATTATGTATACAGGGGGTTTCGGGGCCGATAAATCGATCTAGCTAGGTTTTATTTTTTTTTAAACGTCATTTTATGCGTGTTTTATAGACAATGAAAAATTCCTACAATGTCATTAGAACACGACAACTTATTTCCCCACTGTTCTTTAAGTCTAAATGCCTCAGACGGAATATGCTCGTCCTCGGAGTCAACAGGCTCCGGTTCGAATCCTGGTGGTCCTTTTCTTTTTGTTCTTTTTTTTCTGAGAAAATCTTATACTTAGCGCCTTTTAGTAGGTCTAAGTAAGTCATCACTTCGTAGTTCGTACCTGCCTAAATATCATTTAAAAAAAAACCGAGCAAAGCTCGGTCAACCAGGTACTCAAACTATAATGTGAGCTACGCGTGTATTTATTTAAAATGATGATAGTCATGTAGTGAGCGACCGGGCCAGCTGGACAGCGAACGAAGCGTGGTGTTTGAACTTAGGATAAGTTTTCTGAGTCTTTAATGCCTTGACTGAGTGACAGGTTAATTGTCTGGGGAAACTGGAAAGGAAACCGCTTTCCTTCTGACGAAAAGGTGGGTCAAGAGCAATCTATGAGCCTAATTTTAAGCAGTTCGCCTGCCCAAAATAACAAGGAACCACGCAGTTAATTGAACACAAAGAGTTCAGATCACGACTTAGCATTGCAATGCGCTCGTCAGACAGAAATACCAGATTATTGAACTCTGTGCCTTAAAATTACTTTGAAAACCGCTGCGTTTTAAAATGGAATACACAATGGCACATTACTGGCGCTAAAATAACTAAATTGACAAAGTTTGTCTCAACTGTCGTGTTAAGAATATCTACCTATCTAGGCTGTTATGAATTGCCTGAGTAGGTTCTCTCAATGGCGCTTTGGTACTGTCATCAAATCGAGAGTGCATCGGTTTCTTCCAGGCAGGCACGCTCCATCGAAGAACCGCATCTTTGCTTAACATCAAGCAAAACGACGAGCAAGTGCAATCATTTTCCAAAAAAAAAACAGGCAAAAGTTTTCAAATCGGACTTAGCAATGAGTCCTGGTATTACGTTGTATTTACTTCTGTATTATCTTAGACGAGTTGAACAACAATTAAGTACCAATGCTTTGTGCAAATGCTTCGTTTACATGTCGTAGGGTAGTAAAACAAACCGAGTGTTCTCCCGGCAAGTTTGTAATAAAACTCTCAACTCTGAAGTCAAACGTTTGCCTACAGTGTGAGCGATCCAGGAGTCTCAGGTCTCAGTCTCACTCGGGACAATAACGTCTTGATGCGGTGTTAACTCCGCGGGTGACGCTCCCCCCCCTCCCCCCGCTCCGACCGCGCCGCTCGCCATCCGCCGGCTGACGCGCGCCGCCCATGGCCTGCCATTCAACTTTACGATCGCCATTCGGAATTCTCGTTGACACAGCGCATCGCAGTTACCAAGCTTTCTACAAATACAACTTTTCATGCTAACAACGGTGCACTTTAGTTGATAAAATATCCTTAGTGAACTCATTGAACTCTTAAAACGGAACTTAAAAACTTCCTTTCCTTATTTATATCAATGAGTGATTGATAAATTTAAATTTGGAAACTCATTTCAAAATACACATTAATTTACATTTTTATTATTAGGTCAGAAACTGACCCGGCAAATATCGTAATACCATTAAAACTTTACTGAAAACATATTGTTCGAAAAATATGAACCGTATGAGAAGATAAAATATTTATAATAGATATCTACATATTTTGTTGTATATGCATATTTCCTCACATACCAAGCCATCCTTAGATTTCTACAATTATAATTTCACACGTATATGTAGATCAATATATAATTTTAAAATAAACGACTAATTCATTAAAAAAAAACTGTTCATTGTTCTAGTGCCACAGACTCACATACGCACACGCACACTCGTACATACAGATTATCATATACTTGAGAGGCACACTCACAGCGAGCAAGAGTTAAATTTATATTTGACTATTTAATTTCCTAAACTCAGAAGATCCGTCACTGCTATCCACAGCAGCGTACGATAAACCGTGGCGTGCGACATTTCAGGTAATCCCGTTCTGTTGAATGAATAACAGAACGAAATAATCCACGGGGCGAGCAGCGCGCCGGCCTGATGGAATGTAATTACACTCATTTTGTTACTATTCGTTTTACAACTTATCTTGAAAACATTTATTGATATTACTACCTGTCAATCTACAATACCGTGGAATCCATAGAGTCTCCACTGTTGGGGCACAGGTCTTCCCGTTACTAAGTAGAGAGGTTTTATACCAAAGCCCATTAGGGTGGATGAGTTGCGGGTAGGCAGGCTTCAGCTGTCATTGAAGAATTAAAATTCTGACGAACAGGATTCCTCATTTCTTTAAAATTTCCAGCAGGTTATTAAGTTTACGGCATTACGTACTTGACTAAGGAAAGACAGTGATGCGCGCAGAACCCTAAGAGGCTTTGGATAGGCAGTTGCTATTCTTCCGACTAAGGCAGCCGTCAGCGATCAATGCGACATGAAGGAACCTAGTCCCGTGATCCCGCGGCTCCGCCCGCCAGCCCCGGCGCCGCTAATCCCCGTTTGATTGCGATCTGCCTTCGTTAATATGCGCGATCGAGGACGCGCTTCCAGTCAACATTCGAGCTCTACTCGGGATTTATTTCTGCTCTAATTAGTTTCTTCTGTTTACGGCTTCGGGCGCAAGTTCTGGCTCAGTATGTCAGCCATCAAGCTATAGAGGAAAACGAATTGGTTTCTGTCTTTAATATTATTATGGAATAATTTCGTTTCAAATGCACAATTTATGAAGTAGTATAATAGGTTTGCTGTGGAATAAATGTCAGAACTGATTATTTCTCTGACTTTTATTTACTATTTTTTTTTCTTACGATTTTTTTTTCTTTCTTATTTTGACGTTTGCTCGTGGAAACAGTTTACGGGAATTAGTTACATTAATATATCAATTTCTTGTGCTAATGAATCCTTTTCATAAGCTAAGCGCTAAACTAAATGATTCCACTGGGGCGCAGTTTGTCACACCAATGAATTTAGCGGTAAGGGAAAACATCCTGAGAAAACAGTAATACTCCAAGAATCAAGTCACTCATTAATACTCGTAGTCCACCCACACTGAACCAGCTCTTTCCGACCGTAACTTTTTCTTTGTGAGAGATTGCTCCGAGTCCCAGCAGAGGGAATAAAACAGTTTTTTATAAGATGTATTTCAGACGCTAATACGCAAGTAACTCTTCTTCTTCACTAGCACAAAGTTGGTTAGGCGGTAGCGGCTTCTTGAGATCAACTTTATTGCCATATACATATTTTTTAAACGCGCTTCTAACTTACTTGTATCAAATTAGAGGTTCAGTGTGTGCTATATTCTGAAAATATAGTAGTTGTCAGTCAACTTTATTGTATAAGTTTTTAACTATCGCGCGTATCGTTAAATTCATTCAATAATGACACTTTTTCAAGCTTGTCAAAAGAAGTAAAACCTCAGTAATAAAAGTGATTGTTGTGAACAACCAACATAGTGGAATTAAATTCGTTAACTCTCTCCTACATTTCCACGTCTCCACTCGTTGGAGGCCCCGCGCCTGCAGATGTGATGTATCGCGGCTGTGAGCGCACCGGAATCCGACGAGTCGACGACATAATGGAGTAATAATAGAGTCCGCTAGTCGAGGAGCTGGCGCTCGTTCACATTCTGCAGGTTTACACGAAACTGCGCGACACAACGATCAACGCTCCACCGCCTCCTAGACTATTGTAACTTTAGGACATCTCACCATTTTACTGTTAGTAGCGGATTCAGGATGCTAAATTCGCCGTTGCCATGGAGGGTAAATTAAAGCGACAACAGTTGTAATCAATACAAAAGTTAAATTGAGGTTACTAAATTTATAAATGTGCAGTTCCTTTTTACAAAGAGATTCGGCATAATTAAATTGTGTGCTGTACTGGAGAGATCGTAATTTATTTGCCATTTCTGATATATTTTATAACAAGACAAGAACTTGATGGTAAATAACTCGTGCGTATTTAATAGAAAAATGCTGCTGTAATTTCAATATGAACAGCCCCGATTTGTCAAGCAAGCGTCACTCAGAAATATACGATGTTTTTTTCTCTTTTCCTGGAATTTCTGTGGAAACACTGTTCGGATTCAAACCGGAAGAATAATATTATGTTTGCACATTCTTTTTTCGGGGTAGAATAGCTGGTTATAACTGGTGGTAACTTCCCAGGTCGACTCAACAACAAATCCTACCACTACATAACTGAAAATCAGTTCTCTCTAAATGGTTATCCAAGGAGTTAACCAAAACTTGACACAAAACTACACCTTAAATGGATACGTGATTTTTGTACGAGTATACGCCGACCCTTCTTATGACTGTAACCCTCAAAGACAAGAAGGTGTGAGTTTGTGTTGAGATTAAGTTAAAGTCCAGATCTAATCTCAGGATCCATTTTTACACAATTTGGTGACATATCCAGTTAAAAAGCTAAACTAGAAGTGTGGATGTATTAGCTGGTAACGGGTAAACGGGAAATGCAGATACTTTTGTTGCAAAAGGCTAAAAATCTCTGCTATGATACGCCAACCAATTCTATTCTCCATTTTTCTTCAGTCAATGCCTGTTGGTCTACGTATATAGTCACTCTATCGGGTAGCAGGACATCCTTTTGCCGATAGAAAACAGAGGTCAATGTCCTGTTGTGCACTAGTATAGGCTGATTATGATGATGAAGAGTAGTTGCAGCTAAGACAACCAAACAGAAGGAAACACGGTATTAACCAGATTACACATTGCTATACTTTATTTGTTTGTCTCTGTGTTTGTAAGTTATTTCAAACTCTTATCGATTAACAAATAGTTTTATAATCCAAGAGTTTAAAGTGAAACTAGCGGCGCTTCGTAGTTTTACTCACGTAGTGAGAAACAGGCATAATGACTTTAATTTAAAAACCCCGATTGCAAAAAATCAACACATGAAAAACATGATGTAATACAATATACTATCGAAGGACACTTGGGTGATTGAGACCAATCTGACGATATTTGAATTGTCATAATCCATCAATTCGTTTAGAAGATAAGTGGGAATAAAGCAATTTACAAACATAGTCGTACAAGATACTTGCAAAAAACATAATCCATTTTTCAGTAGGCTAAAAATAGTCCCGCGCTAACAGAAGCACAAACATGTCTTATTGGCGAACGAACCATAATCTCTCTGTGTTCCAAATTTCAACCTGATCAGTTAAGTCGTTTTTACGCAATAATTCAACAAAACTAAAAAAATATTGATTTTAAGTCGACAACAATGTGAACAAATTGATTTTAAGTCGACAACAATGTCCACAAAATTCGGATTATGGAGAATTTCGTTAACTTCGAATGCACTGACAAACAAACCGCTGTCGCCATCTTTGGTGTGAAGCACGTTTCGTTCCATTAATCAACACATTGCGTGTGTCCGTCGCGCCAAAAAAGTACCCATCACAAAAACTGTGACTTATGTTTGTGACTACGTAAAACGAAACGTCTTGCCGCTGGACCGGAATTTTATTAGTAGGTACTTATAGCACCCGTGCGAAGCCGGGGCGGGTCGCTAGTACTTCCAAATTCCAGACTTTGACATTAATTTATAGCACAATATTAGTAGAATTTAAATTTAAGCTGTAAGTGCTCCCGTGAGTTAGGTGATATTTAAATTTTCGGTCTTGTTTGTTTCTCCAATAAGCGACACAGTTAAGTCACCCGCCGCCAAGCAACTGAGAACTTTGACAACGAGGTCGTATCTGTCCTATGAACTTACAATTTCAGCAGTCTCCGAGCTGGAGTAGTTTGCATACTAACATCAGTAGGTAGAACACGTATTGAATAACACTCGCACATCCCCCGAGGGGTGGGGGGAGAGGCGGCCTTATTGATTTTGGATTAATTACTCGACCCACTTCCAAATGAGCTCTGTGCGAATTAAACTATGCTGATCAATGCGAATGTAATCTAGCACCAGAGAGGACGATATACGACGACGGGAACGGGAAATTAACGGATAAGCCTGCTCGTATGGTATGATGCTACTTGACAATGATATCCAATTTTACACGATTAATTCATTATTGGAACTCGAAAAAGTATTTCGCGAAGTCCTTCTCCCAATTGGGTTTTTATAATCTTGTAGCACGAATATGAGCTTGACATTTTATTCAGAATTTACCAATATTATAAATGGGAAAGTTTAGCCGTTTTAATGTTTGTTGCTCAATCACATTGGAACGGCTAAACGAATAGTATAAAAATTAGGAACACATTTAGAATATAGTCAGGGAATAGTACAGATACTACTTTATATTGAGGGAAAAGTACAGGAACGGGAAGGATGTGTGCAAAGCCACAGTTTGCTGGTAGTTATACCTATATTTAACGTTCCGTTATTCGTTTGTAATTAATATTTGTTATTACTGTGATTTTCTTTGACTTTTAAAATAATATTCTACCATAAAATGAAGAGATAACGATTGTAGAATAAAAGTTTAAATTTATAACATAACTATAATCTGAAGAATGTTGTACAACTAGGGAACCTTGACTGCCCTCGTGGCTTAGTGGGTTGTAAGTCTGCCTGCGAAGCTGAGGGTTGTGGGCTCGATACCCACCCAGCGCAAATATTTGTGTGATGAATTCAAATGTTTGTACTGTGTCTGGGTGTTTCTATGTATAATAAGTATGTGTTCACATCTATATATGTATTATATCAGCTATCTGGCCGCCATAGCACAAGCTTTGCTTAGCTTAGGGTCAGATGGTGTTGTGTGTAAACTGTCCACAATATTTATTTAAATGCATTTCCTTGCTTTAATTTTAACCTCATTTGACCAAAATTAATGACTAGTTTTTAATCTACTTTCTGTTTTGTACGTATAGACTACAGTTTTCCTGTTATTTTAATTTTTAAACGTGATTCTAACATCGAAACATCTCAACTTTCCTATGTACAATAAATAGATGTACGGAATGGAGATGTCACTTGAATGCATAACTGAACGATACAGTACTTTAAACGCGACATACATGTGTGTGTAAAAATCGTTATAACCACCACGATGGCCCAGTGCTGTGGTTGAGGCCGGTTTCTTCGCAATGTTTACATTCACCATTTTTATTACATTATGTTTGTGGCATTACCGTACATGAATTCAAAAAGATAGTGGTGTGCGTGGGATTTGAAACTGGGATCCAGAACGGCAGTCACCGTTTCCCCGACTAGCCAGCCGTACCGGCGCTCTATGCAGTGTTGTATTTATACTCGTAAAAGTTTAGTTTTCAACTGTGAAAGAATTTCCCGGAGCGACCGCCCGCGGCCGATACCAACTTACAAGTTCCATTCTTTTGAATGTAAAGTAAGTTCTTTGTTTCAGTTTTTACATTATCTAACTAAAGTTTCCATATTTTCCACTTCCTACTTACTAAAATTTTAAATTACTTCAACACCATCTTAAAACAATCTCTCTGTTATCTAATTTATCTAATTTGATACTTTTTTTAACTTAACTTATCTATTTTCATAATTTCGTCAAGGGGTACGCTAGACTTGATTGAAACCTTAAATGAATAACAAAACATAAAAATATATTGATTTTGAGTCGACAACAGATGCCCACAAAATTTGGATTATGGAGAATTCCGTTAATTTCTGATGGCACTGACAAACAAACCGCTGTCGCCATCTTTGGTGTGAAGCACGTTTCGTTCCATCAATCAACACATTGCGTGCGTCCGTCGCGCCAAAAAAGTATCCATTACAAAAATCTGTGACTTATGTGACTACGTAAAACAAAACGTCTTGCCGCCGGACCGGAATTTTATTAGTAGTTGCATTGCACCCGTGCGAAGCCGGGGCGGGTCGCTCGTAATTATTAATTTCGGTAACAA
Organism: Ectropis grisescens; assembly: GCA_017562165.1. NCBI lineage: Eukaryota > Metazoa > Arthropoda > Insecta > Lepidoptera > Geometridae > Ectropis > Ectropis grisescens. The sequence continues at coordinate 30,703,391 of CM029771.1, forward strand.
CAATAATTTTTCAACAATCTTTCATTGATTTCTCATTTTTCATATCGACGTATGTCATGTGGAAACTCTTCGAGAATCCGCAGCAAGCGCGGCGGACCCGGTGCGCGGACGGAATCCAACGCGCGGCGGACTCGGCGCGCGGACGGAATCCGGCGCGCTCCGCGAGGCTCGCAAGTTTGCTTTGACATAACCCGGAGTTCCGCGGATACGCGACATTCCAGCTGCCGGGGTAGATAGCGAGCGCCGGCCCCTCAGAGGTATTTCGGAGTAACAGAAAACTTGTTGCTACGTAACTCTTATTTTATTGTTTAGTCCCAACAGACACGATCAGAGCCTTTCATCAAAATTTTCATTAATTAAAAATAGGCTTGATTTTGACCTCTATTTCCCTAGATAGAAAATGATCTTTTTTATTTTACACAAGCAATACTTAACATTTTGGAAGCAACTTTATTCCGTCTGGGAAAGTACCACACCTTTGCCAGTTATTCTACCGCCAAGCAGTAATATTGGTGGACAATTTACACTCAAATGTGCAAACATTACTGTGATCCGGTTTGAAGGGAAATGTTTCCAGAGAAATTACAGGGCTTATAGATATAACATCTTAGATCTCTGGGTGACGAGCGCAGTGCAGTGCTAGGTTTCTCTTCGGACTCTTTATGTTCCAATAGCTGCGTGTCACTGTACTGTTATTTGGCAGGCATGTTGATTACAGTCAGGCACATGTCCCGCTCGACTCGTCACTATTTATTAAAAAAAAATTCAATCTAAGTCACAGATAATGTACATTTTCTATTAACCTATTAATATAATTATCGTACATATATTATACTAGATGTCCGCCCCGGCTTCGCCCGTGGTACATTATATAGCACTCATCGGGATCCCGTACATATCCAACGGTGAAAGAATGACTGAAATCGGTTCCGACATTCCTGAGAATATCGCTTTCAAACAAAAAAACCTCTTCAGCTACCTGCTACGCCACCTGTCGGAAATTGGTCGTACCAACTCAGATTTAGAAACAAAGATTAGCAAAGGTTCTTCAACTTCATTTTTTCTTTTGGCTTCCATTCGGTGATGTCACCGTTGACACGACGACGATGAAATGACGTTTAGCTGTCGTTTACGTTTTATGTGACGTCACACGGGAACGCGGTCGAACGGGATGTTTGTCGTTTTTTGACTTCCCACGAGAACATGATAAAAATTATCCTATGTCGTTTTCCTGGTCCTGAGCTACCTCTTCACAACTTTTCAGCCAAATCGGTTCAGCCGTTCTTGAGTTATAAATGGTGTAACTAACCCGACTTTCTTTTATATCTATAGATTGTCACACAACACTAACCAATCCCAAACTAAGCAAACTACTATTAAACATGCGCATTATGGGAGCCTGATAGCTGTATATAAGTCCATTATATCACCTATTGGATTTAGTATTGCGTGAGAAATTTTCATCAATGTTTTTAAATGTATTTTTAAATGTAAAAGAGCCATGATGAAAAAATTCTGATTTTCAGCAGCATTCCCTTTATTTCCACTTATGGATTTGTTTGATGGTAAAACACGTTTCACGTATTTCATTGAATGGAAGCTGCATACAATTTTAAGTTGATTTTCAATGCGAGTGTTTTACATCGGAAAAACTTCGAGTCTGAACAAATATGGAAATAGCTGGTACGGAGCCGGCGCGTGGCGGGTTAGTTAGTTAGTTAGTTAAACGGGGCCTTTTCCGCACTTAGCCTCTCAATTGAGCCATTGTGCGTGGCTCATACTACCCCTCTACTCCAGCCATCCCAGGCTATCCCAGAAGGCAAGCAACCTATTCAGGTCGGTGAAGGCCTCTGGGACTGCTGCTGGGAGTGGAGAATTCTGCCCGTTGATCTGCCACGGTCCTGCATTCCACAATCACATGCTGTGGCGTTTCCTCCTCCTCCATGCATCCTCTGCATAGAGGGCTGTCTGTCACACCTATATTGAAAAGGTGCTTGTTTAGAGCACAGTCATAATACCTATACCTTTACGTACTTTGTCCCTGCTTAATCTGATAAGGTTGCGCGCAAGTTTTTTTGTTGCTACCGGAATAGCATTTTTGGTTTGCCTGCAACCTTCAGTGTTTCTCCATTCCATTAAATGTGCTTTCCCAGTATTTTCCTGCAGCCATGTTTTTATTTGGGCCGGAAGTATAGGCATTAATGGTTCCGGTCCATATACTACTGCCTTTGCTCCTCTTTTGGCCAGTTCATCAGCTGCGTCGTTACCTAGTGAGTCGCTGTGTCCTTTGATCCATTGGAGGGTTACTCTGTTCGTCCCTGCTATGGATTGGAGTGCATTGTGGCATTCAATATAAGGACAGAGGTTATGGTATTATTTTTTAGGGCTTGAAGCACTGACGCGCTGTCGGAGACAATTTTGATGTTTAGGTCCCCAACATCTCTGGCTGCGACCGCCTGTGCCGCCCTGGTGATACCGATACATTCGGCTTGGAAGATTGTATTTAGGTTACTTAGTGATGTTGCTATTTTTATGTTTAAGTCATTTGAGAAGACGCCGGCTCCTGTACCTTGTGTGGTTTTAGAGCCGTCTGTGTATATCCTCACTTCTCTGCTACCAGAGCTATCTTTTGATTCTGCATTGAGTTGGATATTGTATCTTCGATCAAAGACATGTTGACATATTGTTCTGTCCATAGGTGCCTCCAGAGACGGTATTTCTTTCAGCACCTGTTGCAGAACTTTTGAGTGTTGTGTTTCTATATTTTGTTTCCACAGTCCGTTTGCCTTTAGTCGCAGGGCGGCTGCCGTAGCCTCCTCCTGTATGACTAAGTGTAGAGGTCTCAAACTTAGGAGATACTCCAGTGCGGCTGATGGTGTGGTCTTCATGCATCCAGTAGCTGCTACGCTTGCCAGGCGTTGCAGACTTTGGAGTTTAGCTTTTATTGGAGCGTGGCGGGTAGCAGGTTAACTGTTGTGCGGCGCGGCGGTCCGCGCGCGTTTTATAATGCGTCCCCACTAATATTATACGTAAATGCGAAAGTGTATAAACTATGTATTTTATGTACATATTGTGTTTGTATGTATTTACAACTGTATAAGTACTAGATGTCCGCCCGGCTTCGCCCGTGGTATATAAATAGCACTCATCGAGATCCCGTACATATCCAACGGTGAAAGAATGACTGAAATCGGTTGAGTCATTCCTTAGAATATCGCTTTTAAACAAAAAACCTCTTCAGCTACCTGCTACGCCACCTGTCGGAAATTGGTTGTATCAACTCAGATTTAGAAACAAATTTGATTAGCAAAGGTTTATATTCAATGACGCAATCTTGGACTTTAGCGAAATTACGGTAACATTACCGAATGGAACCCAAAAGAAAAAAATGAAGTTGAAGTTGACGCCATTTTTTTAATTACAACGAATATAAGTGTAAACTTTTGGCGAAATTGTGAGGCTAAACCACAATAAAAGCCATAAACCAAAAAAAAAGTTAAGTGTAAACTTATAAAATGAAATATTAGTACTAAGCAGCACTATAGTTGCACAATACTGCTGTTACGTGAACTCACTACATTTATTTAATCCAACGAGCATGTAATGCACGCGGCCCCCTTCACAGTTTTCGCATTAGACACAATAAATACACTATTAATACATATTTGAACAAAATTTTATCAATATAGATTTCGTTTGTTGTTGTGTCATCAGACGAACAAACAACATAAAAACTAAGTGAACTTTCAGAAAATACTCAGAAGTAACAAACACAAAACAGAAAGTTTAGTTTGAAAAGGTTCACATATTACCGCAAATCGTAATTTTATTGAGAATTGATATGGAGCGCTTTCAAAGGCTTCTATAAAATAATAATCTTCACATATTCGTGACGTTTCCCCACCCGTCAGCCCACCATTGGGCTTACTGGCGTGAGGGAAGCTTTCATTCTACAACATAGCTTTACTAAGCTTCCAGCTTTGTATAGCTTACGCTATTAGTATTACGACTAGAGATTACATCGTGCTGTCGACAGAACACGATACAGAATTCACAATGAGGATTAAGTTATTTCACAAAATCAAATCTCTTCAGCAGACAAGTTCTTAGATGAGTCAGAGAACAACATAACTGCGTTGTACAATACTGAAGGTCTATAAGGATTAAAACGTTTCATTGATTCACTAGCTACGTTCCGCGGTTTCAACCCCTACATGGTAGAATTAGTCGACGCTTATGAGATGAAAAGTTATCGTTTTTATCAGTTATCTGGGATTGTTGTTTTAAAATAAAAGTTATATTAATGTAAAGTTTATTCTAAACAATTCACTAGTTTAGGTGTTTAAAAGTAAAAATACTTAATTATTTGCACAAAAAAATACAAGTTTGTATAAGAAATAGTACCTAATATAAGGATCCTCAAACGTTTTGTCGCAAAATCTTTTTTTATTAAAAAAAATAAAAATAAAAACGATTGAGCTCGCGAAACATTTATTGTTATCACTTCTGTGTATAAGTACAAACATAATGAGTATGTACGATTGTACGTACATCATCATCATCATCATCCATAGCCTTTTCTATCCCACTGCTGGGTATAAGGCTTCTCTTTTCCCATGCCATCTTCTTCGGTCCTGTGCCAAATCGAACCTGGACTCGTCCAGGTTCGACCCGCGATAGAAACGATATCGTCGACCCATCTTGCAGCTGGACGTCGTACACTCCGCTTACCTCGCCTCGGCCACCACTCGGTCACTACTCTACTCCACCTGTTATCACCGCGTCTAGCAACGTGGCCAGCCCAAGTCCACTTTAGCTGCATTACCGTAGTTTCGACGTCCCTAACTTTCGTTCTCCGTCGGATTTCGGTATTTCGGATACGGTCCTGGAGCTTGATGCCAAGCATAGACCGTTCCATCGCTCTCTGTGCTACTCTGATGTCGTGTATATCCTCCTGTGTACGCGTCCATGTCTCAGCACCGTATGTAAGTACATCATACTAATATTACAAAACGGGAAAGTTTGTCAGAATGTATGAATCTGCTGTGTGTATGATTTTGACTATTTTTTATCCCGTGACAATAACGGGATCGAGATAAACGCGAGTGAAACCCCGGGACGCGGCTAGTAAATGCATATGTTTATTGACACTTTTTATGACATGAGGTCAAAACAATTGAACTTGCGGGATTGCTATTGTTCGTGTTACCAATACATGTTAGTATGTACCTCAATTAGACAAATGTACATCTTGCATATAAATGTACATATTGTATTTTGATTTCATTTTTGTTGGCACTCGAACCCGTCATTGTATTATTTTAGGTCAAAGTTAAGCATTACCTACTGGTACGAGCATCTTAACCTTAACTTGAGTGAACCAGGATCCACCCCCGGCTGAAACGCGCGCCGAGGAGAAAGTTCTGAGCGGCCGCTACTTTATACTTGAGCCGTCGATAACCGATAACTGGGTAAGTAGCTGTTACTCTGAAGCAATGACGGTATTTTAAGGGCACAACGTCTCAAGCAATTGTTACAAATAAAGTAATCTTAGTTTATTTAAATGTACTTAAATGCTTATAGATAAGTAGAGCCGTGCCGTACAAAAATCATGCGACAAGAATGTCACAAAATCGGGAAAAAATATTCCTTTTTGAGAGTTTTCGTCCGTTTCGTGCTTTAACATGACACATGACAGCATGTGTCTAAGATTGCGTCATTGAATATAAACCATTGCTAATCAAATCTGTTTCAAAATCTGAGTTAGTACGACCAATTTTCGACAGGTGGCGTAGCAGGTAGTTGAAGAGGTGTTTTATTTGAAAGCGATATTCTCAGGAATAACTGAACCGATTTCAGTCATTCTTTCACCGTTGTATATGTACGGGATCCTGATGAGTGCTATATAATGTACCACGGGCGAAGCCGGGGCGGGCATCTAGTGTTTTATATGAGAAACTAAATTATTTGGTAAGAACGTTTTGAAACGATGACGTAAAATCCTTAGTTTTAATATTGTTGTTGAGAAGGTAAGTTTAGAGCACCTGTTTAGAGGGCCGGGCCGGGCCGGCGCCGGCGGCGGCGGGCGGAGCGGGCGCCGCTTGCTCGTATCTCCGCACGGTGTCGGACCTCGGAGATTACACTGATTTGGGTTGGATGTTGGATTCTTCACACTTTTAGACTTATTATCAATCTGACTTTCAAAGACTGACTTTGAAAAAGGTTTGGTTTGAAAGGATATCTGGCCTCGTGATTAACCTGGTATTCTGCCTACTTTTGCGTTTGTTAACGGTTATAGGTGTACACTTGACTGCCTTCTCGCCTGATGTTAAGCGACGAAGACTCGTTAGTGTTTGTTTTTACTCTTGTTTTATGCTTTTGTTTCTGCCAATATATTGCGTATTAAATGGTATATAAATTGGGCTTGAATGGAAATGCAACCCGTGGGTTCAATTTTAATATTAGTGTGAAGAATAAATAATTTGTGGTATTACAATTTTTGAATTTGAAGTTTTTTTTTTTAAATAGAATATAGTTATATAGAATTAATATAGTTATAAATATCTGTTATATTATGGCTTGAAGAAGTCTCGAACAGTAGACAGTAATAACTTTTTGTCACTTTACTGCAAAAGGCAGTAATGTTACTTGCCAAGTCTTGCTCATTCCGTCGCTAGATATTACCAAAAAAATATAAACTTAATACAAAAACCACGTAATTGAACCGGTTCAGTACACGAAGGTTCTATTTAGAGTAACCAGATGAGCGTCACGGAAGCACCGCGCGTGAGGGAAATCAGCGAGCGACCTCCTCCGCCGGGACCTCCTTACCGCCACTTATTTATTTAATGTACGACAACATGTTCCTACGTACTGGTAACACTAAATAATTGAAAAACCTACTCGGTCGCGCTACAAGTTTGTGTGTCATGAAATTTTATTTTTTTCTCTCGTTGTAGGTTGTTATAGAGTTTTCTTGAATAGGTTTCCGTTCGGCGGTTATTTGATTTTAAGTTTTAGATTCCAGTGATGAAGGAAACAGCTAACTACGAAAAAGACACGAACGAAGAGATTTGACTCTACTTTTGTGATAAGAACGTCTAGGCTGTGGAATACGTTGCCTGAGTGGGTTTTCCCCGATGGTTATAATCTGTGTGTCTTCAAATCGAGAGTGAATCGGTTTCTTCTAGGTAAACACGCTCCATCGTAGACCGCATCGTCGCTTAACATCAGGCGAAATGGCGGTCAAGTGTAAACCTATAAAAGTTAAAAAAAAAACCACACCGTATAAAAAAATATCACATTAGTCAATGCGGATGCGGGACTTTACGTGGACGATGGAATTTTCTCATAATTTGCGGCAATACAAAGCTCTAGCTAGCAGCTACGCACGCAACAGTGATTGTCACGGGGAGCTAAATTGGAGCATATTCAGTATCTACCGGGCGTTCGGGCGCAGCCGAACTAATCGATTCCCTTTGTATCAAAGTGGTTCTAACGGTTTGTGGGTAATTCGCGCGGGTTCGGCAGCGCTCGCCATCGCCCCAGTGACCGCTCACAGGTAATGCAAACTCGAATAGTGGAACTGGGAAATCAATAATAGATGTGCGGTCTAGCAACACTGATTATATAGTCCGTTACTTGAGCACAGCTTGGGACGATTTAATAGAATGAGGATTATTGGAGAAATATTGTTTTTAAACTTTGTACTGCACAAGGCTTAGTCACGATATATTTCATTGTTTAATTACCTCTACGTTTTGGCAGCGTAACAACCTGCGTGGTCACGAGAAGACTCACTTATTTTATATTTTTTATGTAGTAGATATAAAGTGACAGATGAAACAGACATCTGCCGGATCATAACAGCACAATGTCACACATCTATGGGAAGCATTCAAATCGGTACCTAGCGTTACACTACAGTGCACATAGATGCCTTGTAATTTCTCTGGATATATTGCTCTTCAATCCAAAACACAGCGATGATACTGCTTGGTGGTAGAATCCCTGAGGAAAAGCTGGTACGGTACGTCTATAAGTCTACTCTTTTTAAAAACATTTCAAAACAGAACACAGTCAATCAAGCTCCTTCGAGTTATATGTACTTACCTATAATATATACTTCCGTTTAAATTGCAGGCAAGTGCAAAACTACCTTTGAAAATAGTTTTTTTAGAAGCAATACCACAAACACACAGGTAGTAAGTACAGTTCACGACGTGACGGACCAGTAAAGAAGGTATATTGAAAGAACGAAGGTCGTATATTGAAAGAAAATTCTATTTTGTCGTTAGTCATATTGTGGGCTAACGAATCCCATCTGACCTTTCCTGGTCAGAATAACAATTTCATTTGACCGCAGCCCGGGTCTCCGGTACACTGTAGCCGTATATCTAGCCACGTCACTCGAATATTAGCTGTTAGGTTGTGACGCGAAATAAACATACAATATTTAAGAGTGTATTTTGTCGGTGTTATAATCTATTATCAGTGCTCGGCGGGTTTATTAACGTATTTCTCATTCCATAGTCAAATGAAGCCTATTTATTACTTTAGACTATCATCATCATCTCATCTGCAGCCTGCAGACGTCCACTGCTGGACATAGGCCTCCCCCAATGATTTCCACAATGACCGATCTTGTGCCGCCTCCATCCACCGACTTCCCGCGACCGAGACAATATCATCTGTCCATCGTGTGGGGGGCCGTCCTACACTGCGTCTGCCGGTTCGTGGTCGCCATTCGAGAACCTTTACTCCCCAGCGGTTATCGGTTCTGCGAGATATATGGCCTGCCCATTGCCACTTCAACTTGCTAATTTTAAGAGCTACTCGTATGTCGGTGACCTTCGTTCTTCTGCGGATTTTCTCGTTTCGGATTTTGTCACGCAGTGAAATTTCGAGCATAGCTCTCTCCATTGCCCGTTGCGCAACTTTGAGCTTGCATATCATGCCAATAGTTAGCGACCACGTCTCAGTACCATATGTCATCACTGGCAACACGCACTGATTATAGACTTTCGTCTTGAGGGTTTGTGGTATTTCTGACGAGAAGATGTGACGCAATTTCCCAAACGCTGCCCATCCGAGTTGGATTCGTCGGCTGACCTCCTTGTCAAAGTTTGACCTGCCTAATTGGATCATCTGACCAAGATACACATAATGATCGACAACTTCGATACTGTCGTTTCCAACATGGACCGGTATGGGTGCAACATGGGCATTTGACATGATTTTTGTCTTACCCATGTTCAGTTTTAGCCCTACCTGTTGGGAGACAGCACTGAGGTCTCTGAGCATTGAGCCAAGGTCATCTAGCGATTCAGCCATAATGACTATATCGTCGGCAAATCGAAGGTGAGTGATGTATTTGCCATTAATGTTGATACCATATCCGTTCCAGTTTCAAAGCTTAAATATATTCTCCAATGCAGAGTTGAACAGTTTCGGAGAGATAACGTCTCCCTGTCTCACCCCTTTTTGCATTTGGATCGGATTTGTGCTTTGGTCCTGAAGACGGATAGACATGGTGGCTTTGTTGTATAAACACTTCAACACTTCGATATACCTATAGTCGATTTGGCACCGCTGTAACGACCGTAACACTGCCCAGGTCTCGACTGAATCGAAGGTTTTCTCGTAGTCCACAAACGCTAGACAGAGCGGCCGATTATACTCCTCCGTCTTCTGTATAATCTGCCTAAGCGTGTGGATGTGGTCTACGGTACTAAACCCTTTCCGGAACCCGGCTTGTTCGGGAGGTTGAAAGTCGTCAAGCCTACGAGCGAGACGATTTGTTACTACTCTCGAAAACAGCTTATGGACGTGGCTCAGCAGCGCAATGGGCCTGTAGTTCTTCAGGAGGGTATTGTCACCCTTCTTAAAGAACAGCACCACCACACTTTTGCTCCACGCCTCTGGCGTTGTACTCTCAAGGATGACGGAATTAAATAACTTCTGGAGGACTTTAAGTACTGGTGTTCCACCCGCTTTCAGAAGTTCTGTCGTGATTCCGTCTTCCCCCGGTGCCTTGTTGTTCTTAAGCTGTTTGAGAGCCGCACGTATCTCGTACAGGCTTACGTCCGGAATGTCTTCTGTGTAGTGTCGGGTCAGACGGGCTCTAGCATCACTAATGCTAGGAGTAGGGCTCTGCGACGAGGTGTACAGCTCTCCATAGAACTTCTCGAGCTCTCTCAAAATCTCTGGCTTAGATGAGACAATTCCGGCACTATCAGTTTTCAGCTTTGTCAACTGGCTTTGTCCAATTGACAGATCTCTTGCGAATACTTTGGAGCCCTTATTTTTTGTATCGCATTTTAATACAGTTTGTATTAAAACTACGCAAATCGTATCGAATCGATTTGGAGATCTGTCTATTAAGCGAGCCGTATTTTGACATGTCCACTGAAGATTGCAGTCTCATGTCATTCCGTTCTGCCATGAGTTTGAGAGTATGCTCAGATAATTTCTGAGTTCTATCTTTGCGGCGTGTCTTCAGAAATTTAGACCCAACCGCATGAATAGTTTCCACCAGCCCATTATTCAGCTCATCCACTGTTTCGCATTCGGCCAGGCATTCAAAGCGATTTCGGAGTTCTAACTGAAAGCTCTCGGGGTTTTGAATTTGGTCCGGGTTCGGACGAAGAGTAGACTTCATCAGACGAGACCTCTCAAGCTTAACGTCGATGTTCAATGAGCCTCTCACCAATCAGTGATCGCTGCCAGTTTTGACACTATTGATCACTGAGACATCATTGAATATTTGCTTCCTGGTCGCCATAATGAAGTCCATTTCAAACTTGTATCCGCCGGGATGCAGCCATGTCCATTTCCTGGACGCCCGCTTCTTAAAGAAGGAGTTCATCGCAAAGAGTCCCTTCTTCTCCATGAAGTTGGCCAATCGCTGACCCCTACGGTTCCGGTGTCCAAATCCAAATGGCCCCACTCTCAGTTCATCGCCGTTCCTTGTGCCTAACCGCGCGTTGAAGTCTCCCATCACAACCGTGAAGTGTGTTTTCGAGGCACGCATGGCATTTGAAATATCATCATACATGACCTCCACTTCGTCGTCCGAACGGTTCGAGTGTGGGGCGTATACCTGTATCACTTTCAATGAATACCTTTTCGTGATTCTAAGTACAAGGTATACCACCCGGTTCGAAACGCTTTCGATCTTCACGACGTTATTGACGAGAGACTTGTGGACGAGAAACCCGACACCATGTTTGGACTGCTGGTCGCCCTCCCGGTAGTAAAACAAGTCGCCGGAATTGAGAATTATCGTGTCCTCACCCTCTCTTCGGACTTCTGATAATCCTATAATATCCCATCGCAACTTGCTGACCACCTCTTCCAGCTCGATCAACTTCTCGTCAGTCCTCAATGTGCGTGCGTTGTATGTTGCCAGGTCCAGAGATCGTCGGGGTTGGTAGCCAAATCGCTGCCGGAGATTCTTAGCACCCCCTGCTCCGCCGTTACCATGGCAGCTACCTTTGCCAGGGATAGCGAAGCCGCCGGGGACTGGGGGCCGTCTGCTAGGTGTATTTGTCATAGGGGGGGATTTGCCAATAATCACCCTGCTTGGCAAGCTTCTGGGTGATCGCAGTATTATTATTGGTGTAGGAACGTCAGGTAGACGCTGCTGCCTATCACCTGGTTTATCCCTTAGTCGCCTTTTACGACATCCACGGGAGGAGAGGAAGGGGTCTTATTCTATCGCCGGAGCCCCCACGGCCCTTTAGACACTAGAGGCACTTTAGACTATAATGTATTTGTATTCCAAATTTCAACCTAATCCGTTCAGAAGTTCTGTCACATGATCGATCAACAAACATTCAAACAACTAAACTTTACATTTATGACAAAAGTAGAAAATAGGATTTCGCTAACTTCACGCACATCTATACGTCATATCAAAAAATATTTTTATCTATATATCATTTATAGAATCGTAAACTCAGTATGCATATGCTCATGTGATAATCTTTAGAAAAGGTCAGAATTTCTGAGTTAGTTTTAGCAATTTTCGACAGGTGGCGTAGCAACGCGTGGGTACAGCTCATGTTTTTATTTGAACCCACAAATCTCAGGAACTACTACTGATTTCAAAAACGATCACCATTGGAAATGTGCGTAGTCCCTGAGTCCTATAGATGTGTGCCGCGGGCAAAGCCACTAGTTTCGTAGAAAAGGATAAAATCTATGATCGGTCTCGTGTCCTCTCGCTGGAGTAGCAACTGGTTACCGCGGCTCTGAGGTCACTGGTTACCGCGCCAGCACGCGGGGCGCGCCGGGCCCCGAGCGGCCGCGTCAATCATCGCTGCTGTCAAACACCGCGCCGCTGACGCCGCGCCGCCTCCGCGCCGCTGCACAGTCACTGATTATCGCTCATACTAGCTGCGGATGACCGGTTCACGCTTTCAATAGATACATGATCAGATCGAGTTATGAAAAGGTGACCATATACTGCTTAGATTTGCTTCAAAGTCTTGAGTCTTCTTTTTGACGTTGTTATTTTATCATATTATGTACACAGATTCTTTGCCTTTTTGTAAATGACGTTACCAAGTGTTCTTATGAATTTATGGTATGAATAAATGAATTGAATTGAATTGAATAATCATTTTAAAGTTTATTATCACAGTTTTTTATTTTCCAATACCTAAAGCCTGTAAAAAGTCTAGTTTTGAACTGTAACGTTAATTTCAAAAAGAAACTTGAAAAGTAAGAAACCCAACGTTATGTTAAAAGGTCCGGATGACAAACAGACAAAGCTGCCGTGTCAATGGCGATATCAGTGGCTTACGTCACCAATATGGCCGTCAATATGGCCGCCGGAGTCCGCAAATATTTGGCGCGCGTGATTGAATTTTCCTTTTTGGATCCGCGCTGATGTTTAGCGAAGGTTTAACGCGATCAGGCTCCGAGTCACGAGTCACGGGAGATTGGCTCACCGACCGACCGACCGACCGACCGACCGACCGACCGACCGACCGACCGACCGACCGACCGATACATTCCTCCGCGGGTTCTATTACGCCAGCTCGGGTGGACGCTATACTGGAAACTATTTTTCATGACGTGATAGAAAATGTTCGCACGTAGAACACAATTAGTCACTGAGGCAGCTTTTGACTAACAATTTTTATTTGCATTTATATGAATTATTGAATACAATTATTTTATTTATAATAAGTATGTATTTAAAACCATATAAGTATTATATCAGCTATCTGACTTCCATAGTACAAGCTTTGGTTAGTTTAGGGTCAGATGGTGTTGTGTGGGAATTGTCCACCTTTATTTAAAAAAATATTTTTTAAAGATTTTTTTTGGTACAGAACATTTTGTAGTTTCGCGACACTGACGTGCTGATGCCAAATACTTGCATTTACACTACCAGCTGTCCTCGCCCTAGTCACGTACAATTTCGTAAAACTAATTATATTTTCTTTCAGGATAAGAAATAGCCCACAAGCTATTCCAAACTGTATCCTAAGTTCCAAATGTTGTACTGTTTCGTTGAGTTTTTATAGTCTTATAACGTGATTGAGCAACAAACATTTAAACTTTTACATTAATCATAATTATAGCAAAATGTATGGCTTGACTACCCGTAATTTTGTATTTTGTAGTATCGTAATGGAGTCATTTCCGAAAGCCAATATCTGTACTCGCATCATCGCGTCATTTATTCCAATATGGCGGCCGGTACGCAAATATTCGATAGTGCCAAGGGAGAGGGGGCGGGAGGGGTGCAGCCCGAACTGCATGTGTGATGCGACAGTACCTACTGCCAGAGGGGGAAGTATCTTTTGTCATACTGTGAGCTTAGTTCTCATGTGATGGTATAATACATTGCTATATCAGAAGTTTGCAGGACTACATTATTAGTGCTAATAAACGACACGTTAAATCTATTTTTGATTTACATGTTTATCTTTTGACGTGCTTGAAAAAATGATGAGAGGGATGTTTTAAGGATGCGCGCGCACACCGTCAGCTAAGAAGTGACAGCATGACGAAGTAAAACCCTCTACACACGAGCCCTAAAATCAGAGGAAATTACGTAAAAGTGGGGAGGACCCTACATCACACCATAATGATTAGTGATTTATGGTGCGATGTAGGCTCCTCTACACTACTTTTACGTAATTTCTTCTAATTTTAAGGCTCGTGTGTAGAGGGTTTTAGATGACAACTGTATCCTCAGAGTAAACTTTTGCAAAGAGAGCGCACGCCGTATGAAATACTTCTTAAAAATTAACTACCTAATACGTTTTCTTTGCATGTGTGCCCCAACACATGTAAACTTTATGAAACATTTTTTAACGGCACAGAGATTTAATTTTAAATTCAATTAAAATGAAATTACTATGAAAACTACATTTTAATTTTTTTTTTTAATATTGGTGAACAATTCACACACAACACCATCTGACCCCAAACTAAGCAAACCTTGTACTATGGCGGCTAGATAACAGGAAATACATACTTATTATACATAGAAACACCCAGACACAGTGCAAATATTTTAATTCATCACACAAATATTTGCACTGGGTGAGAATCGAACCCACGACCCTCGTATTTGCTGGCAGAGTTATTACCCACTAAGCCACGAGGCCAGCCCAGACACTTTCCATCGGCCGTTTTGCTTAACAGATGCTTTAAAACTCTATTATTTTGGAAGTTTTAAAGCGTCTGTTAAGCAAAACGGCCGACGAAAATTGTATGGGAGTATTGGGGCCTTATTTTTAAAGATATTGCTTATAACATCCGTGAAAATCAGTCAGAAAATACGTGAAGTAAATAATGTAGCTTCTGGACCCCATATCTCAAAATTGGCCGTCTAAGCAAGTTAGCGGGTAAGCATGTGTTCTTAGTGCGTACTAACTCTACTCAATTGTTCACATTTCATCCATCAGAAAATACGTGACGTCTGACGGCCCTGGGATCTTACTCTATGAATGACAATATCATACGTTGAGCAAGCGCTTGTAAAGGTTTTTGAAAATAAAAACAGTTTGAAATATCTCGTACGTATCACTCATTATTTCGTCGTCGTGGTGTGGCGGGTCGCTCTCTATTATACAATATGGTCAAGGAAAGCGATGCTTGTTACATTCCTCATACTCGTGATCGAGAGCCGCTTGCAAGAGCTAGGCTAGTCCCGGCATATTAGCGATAGTACTTACCTGGGTGACCATATATACCTACAGGTTTTCTAAAAAAAAAGAAACTTGAAAAAAGAAAGGCGGCCGGCTGGATTCGAACCCGGATCTACCATATTATGACCGCCCAACTGCCCGACTGAGCTAATTTAATGTCGCGCGCCGTCGCGAAATTTACCGTCGCATCCCAATGTTTATATAACAGTTTTTTGTAATTGTCTAAAAACGCGCATAAAACGGCGTTTTTTTAAATAAAACCTGGCTAGAATTATTTATCGTCCCCGAAACCCTCTGTATACATAATTTCATGAAAATCGCTCGAGCCGTTTCCGAGATTCAGATTCTATATATATATACCTACAAGAATTGCTCGATTAAAGGTATAAGATAAGATAAGATAAGATTAAACTTACTGTGACTTCTCTAGCCAAATGATATATCACAAACCATTATTGTAACTAACACTATGTCTAATTTTCAAACTATTGCGACCCCTTTTTCTAGCTGCGTTTGTATATTCTTCTGTTACAGTCTATGTTGGCACCTTGTACAGAAGGCAGGTCGGAACGTCCTTTGAATGCTAAGTCTCTAGATCCCGTTCTAGGCGTTGTTTCACTCTAGCTGCCTAATCACTCACTCGGAATAAAACTTGTAAGAGTAACTCTTTGCAGAGGCTGCCAGGGAAAGTATCACGGCTTTGCCAGTTATTCTACCGCCAAGGAGTAATGTGTAAACTTACTGTTCCGCTTTGTAGGGCAATGTTTCCAGAGAGATTAGAGAGCGAAGAAATAATTTGTCTTATGAGTGACGAGTGGAGTTGGGTTTTAGGCAGTGTTTTGAACTCTGTGTTCAAATAGGGGGGGCGTTAATTTTGTTACAGATTGTTGCTTACCATCATGCTTAAGTCATAGTCATCACAACTCTTAAAAAAAGATGGAAACTCAATATTTTTCTTTGTGTACATTCATTTTGTTACAAGTTAAATTTGTTTTTCTATCTGTTCCAAAGCTACTGAGTCTTGTCTTTCAAATGTATTATATATTTATTTATGGTTTACGTTTTATATTGAATAAATAATTACTTTTCAATCATCATGTAAGTCACTGATACTAGCATAATGTGCATTCCAAAATAACAAAATACGCATTGAATATTAAAAGTTGAACAATGACGATACCGATATTAGATGAAAATGAAAGAAATATCTACAACATTTTTATACAACAGTGACAATATAATTTTGATTTTTTTTCAGGAAGTGTGCGAAGCTGTCGCTGTCATTATACTGGCTGCTCGATATCTGCACTGTACCGCCGAGCCGCCGACCAGCCGGAGTGATTAATTCGGGGGGAGGCTGCACAGCGCGCAGGGCGAGGGGTGGGGCGGAGGGGGGTGATGCGAGCGATCGCCCGGAAACTGGACGCGTGTCGACATTGATGAGACGATCTTTTCAGCGGATCCGCCCGCGACGGACGACTAACGCGCGTCAGCCGCGCGACGACACGGAACATCACCGATACATTCAAAGACTATGAAAGATTTATCAACTTAAACTCTGTAGAAAGTGCTCGTATACGTCAAGGTCTTGTACTAGCTAAAAGGTTCCTTGTTATATTGGTGACGTGTTCTGTTCGCTTTTGTCACCTGTAACACCGTCTAGAACAGCGACGGCTGCTACTTGCGTCGTACTCGTGAACGAGTACTACTTGCGAAAGTTAGACTACTCACGGCATTAAGATTAATTTAAAAAGAATAAATCAGATAAATTGGAATCCTCCTCAGGTACATTTTTCGCAGTGATTCTTTTTTTGTATTTGTTAATAAAAAGCACCGCCCCAAGTGTTCTCAGAGAGAATGTCTAGTACAATTAAAGTAAACAGTAAAATTTTAGTCCATTTTTGTAGTAAAAGCATCTAAACTGTGGAGTACATTGCCTGAGTAGTCCCTGGCTGCGTATCTTCATATCTTCATACACGTCGCGTGCGCCATCATAGACCGCATCGTTGCTTAATGTTGGCAATATACGAATCTTAACGAAATATTATTTAACTAAATTCATTTCTTACTGAATTTCAGAACTAGTTTAAAATAATTCACGTTATAAGCCCTCTGGAGCTCAGCAAAATTATTCAAAATAATGTTAAAACTCTTTAATTCAAACCAAACAAAGGAACGAACTCGCAGTCCTCACAAAAACACGCCGAAATCCTTTCTGGATTCCAGTGAAGCAGTATCATGCATGTAATTAAAAAGTGGGGCAATGTTACTCGTGGTGCCCGACGTAAGTTGAACCGTGGCAACGTGTGGATTGGTCGAGGTTGTTTGTGAGTGGGGGGTCGGGTTATAGTGGTGATGTGATGGATGCATGTGTCGAGGGTTGGTGGTACTGGCGCGGATTGCACGATATGTGCGGCTCGGCACTGGCCTAGCCACAGCCGCAGCCACAGCCGCAGCCGCAGTCGGTAGCCGCAGCCGCGCTCGGGGACGTATGAAATTAAAGCGAATGTCCGTGCTGGCGATTCCGCGCAAATGTCATTAGAGGCGCATTAAATATTAAACAGTTTTTCACAAAATTCACACTTCACTGGCGAGCCGATGCAGAAATTATTAAAATTGGGGAAACACGCCAACTGTCGCCATGTTCAGTTACGTAATAGCATAGTAATAATATCACAAAATATCATCGAGTGAACTTATCGTGTATTCACGGATGACTTGTTTTCGATCGCCACAATATTAACAGAAATATAATTAATCATAGAGAAATTAATTACATATTATTAATTTTACTATTATGATACAGATTCGATGTTTATTGCTCAATCACGTTGAAACTTCTGAACGAATCGGGTTGAAATTAGGAATACAGTTAGATAATAGCCTGGTACAACACATACACTAATTTTTGTCCTTCAAAAATAATTAGCACTTTGCGAGCAAAACCGCAGAGCAACTCTAATCTTAATTATTATATTGGTGGTGGTGGTGGTGGACAATTCACACACAACACCATCTGACCCCAAACTAAGCAAAGCTTGTACTATGGCGGCCAGATAGCTTATATAATACACATATAGTTTTAAATACATACTTATTTTACATAGAAACACCTAGACACAATGCAAACATTTGAATTCATCACACAAATATTTGCACTGGGTGGGAATCGAACCCACGACCCTCGGCTTCGCAGGCAGAGTTACTACCCACTAAGCCACCAGGCCAGTCTAATTCGTCATTTCTCTAATTAGTCTAATTAGTCATTTGGCGAAATGTCTAGTTAAAATGTTTATTTAAGAAACTATTAAAGTTGCATCAATTGTCTACCTCTATCAATCAGTGCCCTTACCATGAGTTTACGTAGATCCTATTCGCTAGCGACTGCGTAAAAGATTATTATGGCGAAATTAACCGCGCCCCTAGCGGTCACTGGCAGAACTAAAATCGGCAGTATGAGTCAGTGCGTAGAAAACCTATCGAGTTAAGACTCGCTATCGAATAAAGTTTTTTAGCAATCGTCGTAGAAAACGGTACCATGAGTTACAAATTTGACAGTCGCCTTCGAATAAAACTGTTTCGATAGCAGTAAAGTTACTCACTAGCTTATTGAAGCGTGAAAGTGTTGGTTAAAGTGCGTCTACACAACAAATGCATTAATTTTAACTAGATTGTGTATTGAGATAATGCCGGGGAGAAATAATTTAGCTTGGCATATGCTAACGACGGCTGCATATGAAGACGAACGACGCGATCAAGGAAATTTTCAAGCAAGCATGCGAACGAAACTTGCAGAAATATATTACACATATTGTGGTGAAAATAATTTCAGTAAAGAATATAGGCTTCAGTCAGGAAGCTTTCGAAGATTTATGTGGATTACTAAAGGATCCACTTGAAATCCACACAAAGAGTATCACTTCTATCATGGAGATGCATATGTACCTACTTCTGCCAGAGTGCTAATTGAAAATACTTTTGGGCGATTGAAGAACCGTTGGCATTGTGTACATAGGGATAGAACATTGCATTATCAGCCAAAACATGCTAATAAAAGCATGTTAAAAAAATATTTGTACATAAATTATATTAGCATGTTGCGTGTTGCACAATATTGCTATAAACTACAATGTTCCAGACCCTGAAGATGAAAATGAAGAACTACAAGGTATTTTACTAAAATAAACTACTCTGTACCTACATATCAAAATTAAGAGTAATAATAATAACTAACTGTATTTATTTCTTACAGAACCATTTGCACAACATGAGGTGGCGTTGAATGAAAGAACGAGTGATTTATTACTAAGGGGCCGAGCATTACGGGATCAAGTAGCTCAGAGACTCTCGAATACCATAATTGTTGACCTACACAACACGTGGCATAGTTTGAAGTTTTAAGTGTCCACATTAATTATGAAATAAAACAAGTTATGTTCATTGAAATATTTAATTTAATATAACCAGCAAGTGTTACAATGTAGGAAGCTTAATTTATAGGGTTCAATAGATGAAAATATTTTATATTTTATTACCATACTCTAATAGATTTACATAAAAGACAAATACAAAAAAGTCTAAACATTTTATTGTGTACAACAGAAATTTAAAATTTACAAATAACAGATTTAAAAGCTAATGCCATAAGTGGCGGCCTTATTACTAAATTCGATCTCTTCCAGGCAACCATTTAAATTGATGGTTTTATGTAATCATTGTAGCTGACCATAATAAAATTATCTGTACAATTGTTTACTTGAAACAGATCTAAGTGAACTGTAGGAAATTTCGAAAATGTTTTAATCGTAACAACAAAAAACCACCTTTTAAGATTTTGTTAAAAGTGAATTGAATGTCTTAAATGTCTTACAGAATTATGTAAGTTTATAGGAACTATGTATTTTAATTACTACAGGAACAACCAAAAGAGCTTGTAGCACTTGTACAACAAATTTTGAATTTGAATTAATGTAGTTAAAAACAAATATATGGCTATCTTGTAGCCTAACTATTATTTACCCCTCTAATTTAGTTACTATTTATAAGTTTCAATTCTTATTTACTAGATGTGCCTAACATTAATTATCTTATAAAATATAATATCCTACCAATTAACAGCTAAAAATGCTTGGTACAACTCCAGCCACCTTTCTTGCATCCTTAACTCTTCTTCCCTTAACCTAATCGTCTCCCGTTCAGTTTCCTGCTGAAATGCACGCCATTCACAGTCAGATCTGACAAAAGCTTGCCTTGCCAGATCCGATTGTGTCTGTGTCCGGGTCCTTCTGCGGATAGGAGAGGTCAAGTCCTGCTGGCGACCTTTCCGCCGCCGATGAGGCGTGGCAGGCAAGGCCGTGGGTCTCTGCGGCGCACGAGGCTCTGCACTGGCATGAGGCAATGTAGATGGTAATGTTGCCGTGTCACTATCATGAGATCCGTTTCGCTCCTATTCACGTATGGGGCTGAAATAATACATAAATATCACTAAAAGAAAAAAGTAATAGTAACAGTATGTAATAGTACTAGTACAAAATTGTTCAAAACCTGGCACTCGTAACATAGATTCCAGTGAAGCATCAGCAACTGAGACTGTTGGATGTATTTCTGACACTATCCTATCACCACCATGTAAAGGCGGGAACACTGGTGGTCGAGTGGATGGTCCAGCTTCATCCCAGGCTTATTTTCTAGTTCGGCCCAGAGTCGTAAGTTTGTCACCCTTCCTTGGGGTCCGTCGGCGGATTTGCTACGGTCACCATGCATGTCTAAAAATAAACATTCAACTCAGAAACGTACACTCAAAGCCACATTCCTGCAGAACACTTGACACTACTACTATTGTAAAAAACAGTATGCTTACTTTTCCATGTACTCCACCACTGTTGGACTAGTTCGCGTTTATCAACTTTCTTATAGTTACTCGTATAATTAAATTTATTTCTATCTAAATCCGGGAATATTTTTGTTGCACTCACTGCACTGCTCCAAAAAGCCAAATACATAAAAGAGAATGTAATACACTACGAAACATATGTTGTGAACGCCGCAAGGGCGCAACAAAATTGACATTGAGACATCTACTGTTTAGACAAATTTAGAAACACATGTAAGCCTTAAATTATCCACTACTTTAAGACGCTTTCAACTGGTAGGATTATTGGAATTACCTGCCTTCTCTTTCTTTTTAGTGTAGCTAGAAAGAGGCAGCTTCATTATGTGTGAAGTTAGAAACATTACTGTTTTTGTACCAACATAACGACCCACAAACCAGATAAACAATCGAGTTGTCGCTATCGAGTCCGTTTAGCTCATGGTACATGATTATTAGAAGTCTATTCGATGTTCGGTTTGCTCGCTATCGACTACGGTAAAAAAAAAAAAAAAACATACAACCGAATAGAGAACCTCCTCCTTTTTGGAAGTCGGTTAAAAATAGTAAAATGTTTCGATAGCAACTCATGGTAGAGGTACTGTTGTAGCTATACTTGTTATTATTGTTGCGATAGGAATCAAGTCATCCCGGAACCTCACGATGAGTAATAAGATCCTCGATCCACTGTCTACTAGCTTTAAATGAAGATCATCAGATATTTAAAACATGTCTACGCTATTTGTTGTATTCCAACGTTAGGAAGACGCTTCTTCTATTTCCAGACTTCACATTTTGTATAAAGTATCAGATTTAGAACATAAACAAATATTTTTAAATGTTTATAGTTTTTAAGTAAGAATTGACATATTATTTATTTTGCATCGACATATTAGTTATTTAATTAAGATAATAATTGACAATATATTGAGATGATAAATATATATATATAAAAAAGTGGCCAAGTGCGTAATTTACAATACAATACAAAAACACTTAAGCTTGCTTGCTTAAGTATAAAATTAAAACATTTTTTCACAAAAGTCGATCTTATCGCTAATAGCGATCTCTTCCAGATAATCTTTATTATTATTATTTAACTTTTAATGTTTATATATTCGTAATTTCCATAGTACAATATACAACATACTGTTATCTTATAATGAGTGAAGTGTGTCACGAAGCAAGGCTCCGCAGCGCAGCTCGGCGCGCCGCGGTAACAAAGCGCGTTGTTGTGTTGCGCTTTTGTTAGTTTTCCGTGGAATAAATAACGAACACAAGTTTCGAGATCCGCGGCGGCGGCGGCGGTGAGACGCGGGCCTTAAACTAACACAAAAGACGAACTCGAGTCACGCGTGCGAAGAACTCGCGTCGGTGTCGTCTGACGGCGGGGAGCGGACACGGCATAAGCGCGGGAAAGAGCGAGTATATAGAACTATTCGAAACTTGATTTTATGTTTAGAGATACCTATTTTAATTATCTTCAAATAACTTCTACTGTCTATGGAACTTAGGGTGAAGATGAGAAGAAGAGAAGAGTGAAGATACGTCAATATTTAAGTCGTGCTCAAAGGCCTCTGAGCACGTCTTATATTTCGCACATATTTTGGCACGTCTATCGACCGTTTCCAGAGTCTCCAGCTGATACTCAGCCGATCCATCCCAAAGGAACAATAGCTACCTACTCCATACGGGAGCGAATTTGTGCTAGGTATAACCTGAGCAGAAGACGCAAAGCCCCGATTCAAGCTCAAAGTTGTCAATTTGAATTGATTAACGTCACAAACTTTGAAAATGATATGATATGAAATAATCTATGTAGGGTTATAATGAGTATTCTAAAAAAATATTATATAAAGTATTAGAATCTCATCATCATCTGTGCTATCTGGAACTAACCAGTTATTCTTGACTGAACACTGGTGATTTTTTCGATGCGTTTGTGCGTCAGTGGTGTAAGTAACTAAACTTTACAAATAAATATTTAGTTAATAAGAATGTCACTTGCCGCCTAATAATAGCTCTGTTCCGGTTTAAAGGGAAATCTTTCAAGTAAAATTACAGGGCATAGAGGTATCTCTTATATCTCTGGGTGACGAGCGCAGTGCAGTGCTAGGTAATGATTTGGAGTCTTCATGTTCCTATAGCTGCATGTCACTGTACTGTTATGTGGCAGCCATGTTGCTTACCATCGGGCACATGTCCTGTTCATCTAGCCTCTTTTCTCTGTTCACCTTTTTTTAATTAAACATTTCCAAAGTCGCTGTGACTCCGCCCGCTCCTCTCTCTCCTCCGCACACATCCCAAACAAACGCGCATCTCCGAACTGCGCGGTCCGTCCGCTCTGAATAACTAAACTCTTCCTCGGCGAGACAGTTATAAGCTTTTAATATTAAGCCAGCGTTGGGAGCCTCGTCTGCCGCCGGCGAGCATCGTATCCAGAGCTGGTGAGTCTGTTAGACGAGTGTTTAGCTACAGGACGGTTCTCAACAAAGGTATTAGCACTCTCATCATAATCAGTCCGTATTCGTCCACGGCTGGACATAGGCCTCTCAAGTCATACGCCACTCAACCTAATTCTCTGGTTTACTTTACCAACCGCCACCAGCTGCCTTCTGTAAATCAGTACTTCATCTATTTTCGGGTGCTACTACGCAACGTCTACCATAGGGTCTACAAACAACATAGAGTCGCGTAACCATTGCAATGTGAAGAGAATTCATTGCCTAGCACGGCACTGCGCTCGTCACCCACAGATTTGAGATGGTCTATCTCTATGCCCTGTATTTTTTCTGGAAAAATTCCCCTTCAAACTGGAACACAGTGAAGGTTTCACATTATTCCTTGACGGTAGAATAACTGTGATCACTGTCCAGGTAGATTCTCTATCAGTGTCCTACCACTACAATAGGTACAAAGAAAATAAAACCTTCTGTTAAGCATTTATGATTTTATTGTTTATTGTACTCCAACTCTATCCACAAAGATTTTGAAAAAGATTAGATTAGATTGTCATTGTCCAATTATTTTTTATTATTTTGAGACAGATTATTATTCGAGATAAAAACTTTTGTTTCTACAATAATTGTAACGTCTTTAGCCTAAAGTGATTTTGATAAATACCGAAAACATAGAAGCTAAGAGATTAACGCATAGATAATAACAAGGTTTGAAATTTGAAATCAAGTATGAATAATTAAAAAATAAGATGGAATTTTGCTATTGTTGAAATTGTTTTTCGTCCATCCTGTAGATTACAACACAGGTGTCTTTGCGCAAAAATTGTCTTTGTTTTGTAGAAACGTGGTACTACGTAAGTTTGAGATAGTTCGCGGAAGCGGTTAACTTTTACACAGCTCGCGTGTTCATGAGAAGATACCGTTTTAATTTTACAAGAAACATTTTAACTAGGTACATTGATATACTCCAATTCACTACACTGTAGTGTAAAGACATTTTTTTATTATATTGATTACTAGCAGCGCCCGCGGTTTTACCCGCTTAGTTCATGTTCCCGTGAATTTTTAGGATAAAAAGTTATTTATGTGTTAATCCAGGCTGTCGTCACTCGATGTCGAGTCGATTACTAGCGGAATCCCAACCGGTAGTGATCGGCTCTACAGACGAGCACTAGAATTAGATTTTAAATGTACCCAACTCCCTCCTATTTTCCTCTTCTTCTCCTTATCCAAGATATGTGTAAAAAATAAATATATAAATGTAATGACAAAGATCACGGACCCCGGAGTCTGTGGAGTGGCTAATTTAAATTAAAAAAAACAGGGTGTCAAATAACTCCATACCAAATTTTACTAAAATCGCTTCAGTCGCTTAGACGTAGGGAAGTAACAAACATACATACTCACAAACTTTCGCTTTCAAAATATTTGTGTGATTATGTGTATACTTAAAATGAAGCACATACGTAACATTGTAACTGACACTACCGCCATGTTTTAAAAATAATCCGCGGAGTTCTTCTTATTTTTCCATGTTGGAATATAGCCTTTGTGCTATTCCAGATTCCTGACTGTATATAACTTAACTGTGTTCTAAATTTCTGTTAATTTTAAGCCGCGATTGAGAAGCAAAAACTTTGGCATTTATAATACAATATTGATTGTGTTTGTTTAATTATGAACACAGATTAAGTAATATATCTATACTATTCTTATAAAGCTGAAGAGTTTGTTTGTTTGTTTATTTAAACGCTAGGTTCTCGGGAAGTACTAGTCCGAATAAAAAGATTATTTTTCAATTGGATAGTCCATTTATCGAGGAAGGCTACAGGCTATAGTACAAAACGCTACTATCAATAGAAGCGGAGCATGAATCCCGAGTGTAACAAAAACGGGGAAAAAATATTCCATTTTGAGAGTTTTCGTAGCGTGCTTTGACATGACAGCATGTGTCAAGATTGCGTCATTGAATATAAACCTTTGCTAATCAAATTTTTTTCTAAATCTGAGTTGATACGACCAATTTCCGACCGGTGGTGTAGCAGGTAGCTGAAGAGGATTTTTGTTTGAAAGTTAGATTACCAGGAATTACTGAACCAATTTCAGTCATTCTTTCACCGTTGGATACATCTCCAATATTAAATACGGGATCCTAATGATATATAATGTACCACGGGCGAAGCCGGGGCGGACATCTAGTACAGTATAAATGTCAAATATATAGTCATATCTTGGTCATATCAAAACTGTCCTTTAGAGTATAACTTGACCATATGGTTCAACTTCTTTTTTTAGTTCAAGTTTTATCTTTGGCTTATGTAAGCAGCTATGTAGTGGCATTCTTCTTCAGTTGTTTCGGTGTTAATGCATAGCGTTGAAGATACCAGTTGTTCGGTAGATTTCTGGTACTTTTGTTAGTAATCTTTCTTTAACTACTGAAATACTAGTCCTACTACTACGTATAGTTGGCTTCATTCTGTTTTTAGATTTGTAAAACTTTTATGACTTTGCCATTATAGGAAGTGTTTACATACTCATGTTTTTCAATATTTCAATTTTGTTTACTATATGTTGTTCTAATGTGTTGTGTAGTTAATTGATTCTTACATACATTAAGTTGTGAACTGCTTTGCATGCTGAAGTACAGTGGCGAGCTACATCACGAAAACATATAATCTGATTATGTACCCATGCTCCGCAAATAAATCTTTTTTCAGAAGTGTTTCAGTAGAACAAAACCAAATTTAACGGTCGCCTGGCATCAGACAGTAAAGTCATTAAATTATATTGTTTTGTTCTAAAATTTAATAACCTCTATCTGAGCTATCAAAGTGACGCGAACAAAACGATGAGTTCTACTGGAGAGGGATTCCCACACCCACATTCAAATTATCCCGTTTGGAATCAGCAGCGCGGCCGCGAGCACCGCGGCATGGGCGGCTTCATTAACTCCTCGTCAAACTAAAATAAACTTTAATTAACTACGATAAAACTTCATTTCATTTCATCCTGTTTTGACTAGCAGACTTATGGGGAGCGGTTTGTGTAGACTTTAATTTGTATGAAATAAGGTTTGATGTCGTGTGTTTGAATGAGAGATAGAGTTGTGTATTTGTTCAGGTGTGTGGAACGTGATCTAAGCCTGACTCATAAATCGGAATTGATGAATGTGGTCCCGCCGCCGCCGCGCCGCCGTCGCGCCGCCGCCGCGCCGGCCCGGGCGAGCTCCGAGCTTCCACTGATACTAATTACTTGAATTCCTTTTTTACATAACATATTACTTAACGGTTTATTTTTTGATATATTTCTGAAACAGTTTTGCTATAATATTATAGAGGTAGTATTAGACCAAACTATAGTGCGTAGCGTGGTGGGACTCTTTTATACAAAACTAGCAGCGCTCCAGAATTAGACTGATGTAGTTAGCGCTTCCATCATTTTACCTTAATTTAAAGTAAACTATATGTTTTTTCAGTGTTTTTCAGACTATAATCCATCTGTATTTCAAATTTCAACCCGATCTGTGCATTCATTTCAAAGTAACTGAACAAGAAATATCCAAACTCTGACATTGACTATAATTGTAGGATGAGTCTCAGTCCCCATACGGGCCGCTTGATGGTAAACGATAGCAGTCTCTTACTATATATACGTCTACAACATCGGAGCTGCTGACGATGTTTTGCCAGCCCAGAACCAGAGAGGTACCTAAAGATTTCCTTTGTAATTTTTCGTTGAAAGTACCTTCGGAGGGGAATCCCATAACCTGGTAGAAAGGATCTGGAGAATGGACGGTTTTAGATTTCCGGTTTGGCAGGATTTAGACATGCGCTTTTTGAACTCGTTATCGGTATCGGTCAGTGTGGTGAGAACTGATGAACTCAATGGGCATGTCGACTCATTTTTTATTTAATGTACCATCAAAAAAAGGCAATGTACTTCCCGTGATATCACGATTTTAAAATCACAATTTTGGACTCTCCCAAAAACGCTTTATACAAAAACAGTACAGAAGCGTGACGTCACTGTGTCGTATTTTCTATGCGTCGCGCACAAAGTTTGTATGGTAGCTATATTAAATATTGCGTTTATGAAACTGGTTTCATAACAAAAGTCACTTGAAATTGAATGGGTTATCCAATGGTAAAAACATTTTCTAATAATTTTGTACTTTTAAAATGGACTTGTCCATCCAGCTTTGAATGATCATAAAATAAGTTTAACTAAAAAATATCAAAGTTAAAATTGGTACATATTTTGTTCTATTTAAGTACTGTCATTATATCAATTAAATCATCATATCTGGGCAATATACTAGTGCTAAAACGTTTCCCAGGCTATATACTGCGGCAAGCCTGATCACATTTGGTCGTGGAGTTGACGATCGCGGGATTATTTAATCATATTAAAATATTTTTAAAATATACGTATAAATATTTTTTATACCAAATAATTTATTATAACTGCAGGATCTGTCGTCACGTCGATTCTGTCAATTGGCTGTACCTCCCTATAGTTTGGTAAGTTGTTGCACTGTTATTTGATAAGTTTTCGAGTCAAAAACATTAAAATGATACTACATGTCATCTCTTTCTGATTGACATGTGTCAACTGTTCAATCAACTAGTTCGTTGAGGTTAATAATTACCTGCTAGTATGATAAACGTGAAAGTTGAGTGTTTGTTCGAGGTGACTGAACGGAACGTGTTAACATTTAAAACACAATTACTGTTTATTGTTTACTCGGAAATAGCATTTTTATTGGGAAACAAATATAGAAACAATTACTTCGCAGTTAGTTAATTGTATTTGACCAGGAACCAAATTAAGCTTTAAATACATTTTCGATTTGAACCCATAATGAAAACATTACAGGGGTCTTTAACTCAGTCTTCTCGTGACCACCGTGGTTGTACAAGTACGAGTAAGAAGTAACTCTGCCAAAGCGTCGAGGTTATTTTTTCTAAACTAATATTATAAAGCTGAAGAGGTTATCTGTTTGAACACGCTCATCTCAGGGATTACTGGACTGATTAACAATATTCTTCCCCGTGGGATATACAGGGTTATTGGTAAACAGCCTGCGTCCTTTTAAGAGATATTAAGTACAAAAAATTGTTTACTTTTGTTCTACAGTTTCTAAAACATCGTATACTTTTTATCCCATATAACATTGAAATAAAATGTATTTGCCCGGTCTAAAAGCCGTGCTCTTTAACGCTCGATAAGAAGTGATGAAGAGATGTGCCGAAGTGGAAACACACTAAACATATAAATAAATAAATATTGGTGGACAATTCCCACACAACACTATCTGACTCCAAACTAACTATAGCTTGTAATATGGCCAGATAGCTGATATAATACTTGAATAGTTGTAAATACATACTTATTATACATAGAAACACCCAGACACGGTACACACATTTGAATTCATCACACAAATATTTACACTGAGTGGGAATCGAACCCACGACTTTCAACTTCGCAGGCAGAGCCACTAAGCCAGGCCAGTCTAAACAACCACTGAAAAGTGCTAGAAATGACAACAAGCACTTATTTAGGATAATTATATACCGACATTTGACAAGAGTAGAAAGTTGTTAGTTTAAACATACAGAACATGGCCTGAAACGGATGCAGGCTGATTACCAGTAACCCTGTATACGTGATACTTCAGTGCTATTGGCTATTTATTATGTACCGTCAGCAAAATTGGGTCTAACCGTAGGTTAAATAATAATTTATATTATGATGATAAAGTTTTGTCTTATGTTTTTGCAACGAAATCGAATTCAAGAATTTTTCAATCTTAGTCTAGTGCTGTGCCTCTGTAATTATTAATTTGTATTAACTTTGTTAATTTTTAAAGCGCAGATTTTAATCGTCTGCTACAGAATGTGGCTGAGGACAGCTTTAAGGTAGTCAGGCACTTGCCCCGCGCTCGGCCCACCAGGTAATGAGGCTCGCGCTCCTCGAGAGCCTCTCTCCTCTGTGCCGCGCGCTCACGCGTGTGTGGAGTGGAGACACTGCACTGTTACCGACACACACTTCATACATATTAGACCAGGAATCACGCAATGTTAATTTTTGTATTGGCTTAAACACCATAAACAACATAAGCAGCCCACTAAATGTTTCCACGGCTGATAGTTGACGTGTAAATTCTATTCTTAACTATAATCCAACTGATTTCAAAATGTTAACCCAATCCGTTGAACCGTTCTGATGTGATGGAGTAGCCAACATTCAATTGTGTGCTTTAATGGCCAAAGCTCAAAGATAATAGAGCATGCTTAAGTCAAATCATAGGACGCCGATAACGGACCAAGTTTGTCACACCGTTTCTGTTTTATCACTTACTTGACAAAAAACGCGAGGTGGTTTTATTAATCACGTTAAAAGAAACGTTTTCTAAACTTTTTGGAGGTCAAGTCAACATGAAACAATATAATAAGCTAATTCATTCATTCGGATAGGGAAAAGTTGGTGTGAAATATTATGATATATATGTTTCCCGAGGTAATTAGATAAAAATCCGATGATTGTGTATATCAACATTGGTATGTAGATAGTTAGCCAAATATAACTCTGCAAAAAGAGTAAAATTACAACTCACGTACTTCAAACATTTCCTCAAGGCTAGTGCGAGATAAGGCATGCTTACAATTTTAGTAAAATCAAAACGGCAAAGAAAATTAGTTTGTGACGTAAAACAAATTCGAAGACACCGGATAGTGACAGATCGTCGATATCACCGTACCACATGACGAGAACCTCGTGAAAGCTGAGAAGGACAAGCTTAGCAAGTACCTTGACTTGGCTCATGAGGTTACCGCCATGTGGGATGGTGATTCCACGATCATAGTCCCAATAGTTGTGTCGGCAAACGGCCTTGTAGCGAAAAGTCTCGACTAACATCTCAAGAGACTTTCGCTAGACGGTTGGATGGCGGGTCAGATGCAGAACGCAGTCATCCTCGATACATCTCATCGTCAGGAGGTTAGGGTTAGGGTAACGCCCTGCCCCGCTGCTGGCGGCAGCCTAATTTTTAAGTTTTTATAATGTTTTTTTTCTATATATATTTTAATGAACTTATAAATTAAGAAGATCAATACGTAACTGAATATAATGTAATAATATATGTGTAAGTACAGTTACATTAACAAATTTCATATCATGACAAGTTTATATTTTATTTTAATTTAACAGACAGACTTACCGTAGTAGATGAGCAACAAGACCGCGGCAAGCATGGCGTCCGAACACTGCGGTCTGAAACAAACACCAACTCGTGAGCTAACACTGGTAGGACTCTTACCAGAGTCCGCCTGGGATAGTACCACACCTCTGCCAGTTATTATACCGCCAAGCAGTAATGCGCAAACATTACTGTGCTCCGGTTTGAAGGTCAAATTTACCAGAGAAATTACAGGTCTTAGAGATATAATATGTTAGATCTCTGAGTGACGAGCGCAGTGCAGTGCTAGTTAATGATTAGGACTCTTCGTGTTCCAATAGCTGCAGGTCACTGTGTTGTTAGGTGGCTGGCTTTTGGCTTACCATCAGGCACATATCCAGCTCGTCTCGTCACTCTAAATTATATAAAAAAACGACTATGTTTTCATTTTGAGTTTTGTGATTTTTTTTATTATACAGAGCGACGAGACGAGCAGGACGAGTGCCTGATGGGCAGCGACACGTCTGTCGGTAACAACAGCAGAGTGAGACGCAGAAAGTTTTAGAAAGTTTACAATTCAAGGTCAAATTCTACAACATTCTCACTGAATCCATAAAAGACTTCAAAAAGAACAATTTTAAAATAACATTGAATAACATAATACGATGTAGACCATTGTACTCAGGACGAATTATAGCGTGGTGGTACATGATTGTTGTCAAGACACTTACATTGTTCATTTCAGATTACATTTATGTATTTCCAATTCTATAGTGAATTAATTTCAAAGTTAATTACTATTACTACCAATGCTATTTATATTGCTTACCGTATAAAACGTATTATACGTATCTATTGTACGCTTCCGTAAACTAATTTATTAAAGCGATATGTTCTTTTTTCATATCATCGCTCAGCATTTTAGTGATGGAGGTTAAGTATACATATTATTGTTAAATTGTTAATATAAACTGTTACTAAAACTTCTAGCCCTTGAAAAGTGGTGTAAGATTTAAGAATTTCCTTTTTTTTCTAATTACGGAATAAAACGTGTACTAAGACCGCTGCTGTGGTATTAATCGTTGGGCGAGCAATCGGCGGAGTGGCCATCCGTCAGCCGGCGCTGGTGAGGACGCACGCCGCGCCGCGCGTGACTGCTTTACTGTAGTAGCGGTAGGACTCATCGCAGACCTACCACTGCCACAGTAACCTTAGATCTTTACCAGCTATTCTACTGCCAAGCGGAGATGTGAACACATTACCATGTATCGGTTTGAAAGGCAAGTTTCCAGTGTAATTATAGGGCTTAGAGATAAAACGTCTTATATCTCTGCGTGACGAGCGCAGTGCAGTGATAGGTTGTGAAATGGATTTTTCGTGTCCCAACAGCTGCGTGACACTGTGTATTTTAATGGACAGGTATTCTGCTTACCATCAAGCACATGCCCTGCTCGTTCCGTCACTCTATAATATAATATTGGTGGACAATTCACACACAACACCATGTGACCCCAAATAAAGCAAAGCTTGTAATATGGCGGCCAGATAGCTGATATAATACTTAAGTATAATTATAGTTTTAAATACATACTTATTATAAATAGAAACACCCAGACACAGTGCAAATATTTGAATTCATCACACAAATATTTGAACTGGGTGGGAATCGAACCCACGACCCTCGGCTTTCGCAGGCAGAGTTACTACCCACTAAACCATGAAGCCAGTCATGTTCTATACCTGTAATTTAAATAAAAAAAGACCTGTATCCCTGTTATCCAATAAAATTTCCATACAAAGTACAATATTATAACATAGTATTCATGATTCATTAACCTTTATCGTGTTAAGTTCATTTAATATTAATACCAAATTGACATAATATATACGATGACATACTATCGTCCTAATCACCGGGCTATTCACAAACATTGGCATTAATTAAATACTCAGATAGAAAAGGATTGCAAATAAAACCATTTCACTGCGATTTCCTACACAACATTTAATAAATAAAGAACGAAAATTATTTCGGGAAAGTTTGGGAACTAATTAAAAAACTTCTTGACCGAAAAATTAACTCTAAACAAATTGACTCCGCCCCAACATTCACACAACAAAGCTAATGCCTCGCCGCCCCCGCTCGGCGCCCTGCTTGCCGCCCCGGGCCGGCAAACGGCGGCAATTTAATAAACTCGCGTTGTATAAAAGTAATTGTAGATCCGAGTGCCGACGAGCCATCTTTCTTCCCGCGCTTTGTTTTCAAACTCATTTGAATCGCTGTCACCGCGCGCCCGGAGAGACTCGACAAGTATTTTAATTTTTTTAAATTACAACATCATGTAATGTTTTTCCTAAGACTGCGTAACTATGTACTATTGCTTGACAAATATTGTTCTGAGCAATAAAGTTGCCATCCTTAGCATAAACATATTTGTATAACACTTAATTATATAATCTATACATTTTTAATGTTATGAAAAACTTTATCCGATGACAATTTAACAAAAAATGAATTGTGGAGTTATTGATCAACTTCCGCTTATTAAAAATGATTGAATAAAAAACACAGGTACTAAAAGTATTGGAGGAATTTGTGAAGATCTTTACCTACCAGTGGGACAACTAAGACTACTTAGCAAACAGGTATAACTGAATAGCATATGGCATAAGCTTTTGGCATCTTTATACAAACTCTAAAACCCCGATTTTGATTAGAAAAACTATAAGTTAGAATATAGAAACAAATAAAAAATCTGACCCAAAACATAAAATAATATATTTAATTCTACTTTATAATTACTTCTACTCAATAATTACTTTTTGAAAGTTTTGACGTATTGCACAAAAAAAGAAGATAATACTTTTCATAATTTAATTACTAATTAATTCCAAACTTTTGGCGCACCAAAAGTTTAGTGACAGTTTAATGACAATAGTTTGTAAGCAACATCAACAGTTCCGAAACTATCCGAAATGATTACAACGAATGACAAAGGAGCAGGACTCACCACGGGCCGGAGTCAGCGAGCGTCCACAGACTCAATACTCAAGTTCCGAGAACAACCATAGCTCATCACTCCGAGTTCAAACGATTTGCCACAAAAAGTTCACCGCGAAACTTTTCTACGCCGTAACTCTACGCCGTAGCGGAGCGACCGCGTTCGTAGGCTGCTACGACACGAATGCTGGCTATCCGCCACGGCAAAGTAAATCGCTCCGCGCCACAGACTAGCGGCTTTCATCCCGGCACGTTTCAATATTGCAGAAAACAATTGTTAGTCTGATATTAATTGTTCCAAATGTATCCATTCAATATACATAAGTGTGTGACCGATTGTTTGCACGGTTCCCTCGCTGTAACGACTGTTTTAATTGAACTCAAAGCTATGCTTCAAACCGATTATAATGCTTTGTTCGTATTGACACACTCGCATAAATTCAAATATAATTTGGAAACGAGTTTTATAAGTACACGTGTAACTGGTAATGTTTCGTTTCACTTTGAACTCTATAATCATACACGTAAAAATCACAATTAGTTTTGATAAGTTAATTAACAAACGAAATCATAAATTATGGTGGTTTAGGATATTTTGGGAGTTCTAGTATGAAAGTTATATTAACGTATATATTTATTTCTGATAAATATATGCAAAACTCATTTCGCTTTACATTGTGTAAGGCTTTGCACTAAGTGATACATTTTTACACATATTTTAATAATTGAAGGATTGTCTTGTTTAAAATGTTGTAGAGTATAAATAGCATTTTTTATAGAAATACCGTGGGAATCCATGCGACTGTTCGACACTACCATTATGCTTACCATCAAACAGTATTAAGTTTCAAAATTTTAATATCGAGCAAAACAAACTTATTTTGACAGTTCTATTAAAGTTCTTCTATTCTGTTGTTTGTGTCACGCGTAGCTACATGACATGTATACCTAAAGTAGTCTATACGCCATTCTAGACTATCACCTGAAGCCAATTCAAAATCTGTGTTACAAATTTTGCTCCAATATAATTCCTTTCGTTCTGAAGCCAAGCCGCTCTGACTTGTTAGAAAAAATGTTGCCCTTCAAACCGAAACACAGTTACTCATTAATGTTAGGCGGTAGAATAACTGGCAAAAATGTGCTACTTCTCTAGTCGATCACCTAATAATAAAAAAAATACATATATATTAAAAACATTTATATATTATTAAATAACCCCGCGATCGTCAACTCCTCGACCAAATGTTCCCATCAGGCTTGCTGCGTTTCCGCGCTGTAGAGCCAGAGAAACGTTTGGGCACAAATAATACTACTACTGCAAAGAGTTTTACCAGTACAAACTGTAGAGACATTATCTTAATAATTAAGTGAGAAACAAGAATCGCTTGCGAGAGTAAGAAAAACTTTGAGCAGTTCTTGCTCCTAGTGTTGCCGCTTAGTTTTGAGCCCAGCCAGTAAGCCTGGCCAACCCGCGCCCGCCCGCGGCTCTGCTCGCCACGTTTATCAGCGCGGCGCACTCGCCGGCGCTCGGACGGACAGACTCCGCGTTATCTAGCGAGGATTCGCGCCGTTTCAACTCAACTTTGTAGCTTCACAAATAAATTTAACTTTGTTGTCATAGTTCTCTATGTGCTGTATTTTTGAAGGTGATTGAATAATCCTATTTAGCAAGACTCTTGGGATTCGTTTTACGGTTCTTTTCTAAAAACTAATAAAAATTTTTTAATTAGTTTTTAATTAGCGACCCAAAAAAGTGGTGTTATAAGTTTGACGTCGATGTCTGTCTGTCCGTCTGTCTGTCTGTCTCTGTGTGTGTCTGTCTGTGGCACCGTAGAGGTCAAACGGATGGGCCGATTTTGATGCGGTTTTTTTATTTGAAGGTTAATATCCGTGCGGATGTTCTTAGCTATGTTTGATTAATATCGATTCAAAATGGCCGCCTCCACAAAATGGCGGACAAAATATTTCTCCACAACTTATCGCAATATGGGTATCAAATGAAAGGGCTTGACTAGTAGAATACTATACACTATAACAAATTTCAAATCCAAGATGGCCGCCACCACAAAATGCCAAATTGTATTATTTTTTCACTACTACCTCGATATGGGAATCAAATGAAAGGGCTTGACTAGTAGAGCACTTTGCACTCTGACAAATTTAAATCTAAGATGGCCGCTACCACAAAATGGCGAAATACATTTTGTTTTTTCACAACTCCCTTAATATGGGTATCAAATGAAAGGGCTTGACTAGTAGAACATTGTACAGATGATGCGAGATCCGAGGTAGTCGGGGGTTAATCAAAATTTTTATTTTTTATTTTTAATCTTAAATCTCTGGGTGACGAGCGCAGTGCAGTGCTAGATAATTATTTGGACTCTTCATGTTCCAATAGCTGCGTGTCACAGTGCTGTTATGTGGCTATCAGGCACATGTCCAGCCCGTCTCGTCACTCTAAATTGTAAAAAAAAAAATGTTAAAATAAATGAGCATCTGTCTGTACTGTGACTTTACGTACTACAATATGACTTAGGCTGATCGTTATCTATCGATTGTTCTGCGCTCTCGCTTGCACGCTTGATTCAGGCGAAACGTGACAATTTTTCGTGCGTGCAGCCGGCATTTATCAATTTACAAGACGTTATCATGTTAACAATCAAACAAAACAAGACAGATTAAAAGTGAAATAGCTACTGATGACCTTATTGGTGAGCTCAATTTGATGTAGGTATTTTGGTAACACAACGTTTGCTGAAGTTAATTATTTGATTATTATGAATATAAATGTTGCAGTGCACATCGCTCGCTTAGTTTTAACTATACTAAACTTATTTGAAAACATTGACCTTCATCCTGTATGCACTTATGTATCGCATACAAGTTGATGTATGCAATACAGAATTGCATAGATTGTTTAGATAAATTCAGTTTAGATATAAATTAGAGCTCCAAGATTGAATCTTCTCAGATCGAGTATCCGTCCAACACCCGAGTGAGTGGAGATGTAGCGCAATGGCTGTAGTTCAGAGTTTAATTACTAACTTCTTCTGGGTGTTCCTTAGCAATGGAAGTTAAGTAGCGGGATCCCGTTAAGATGGCCAGAGATACTGGTCGAAAAAAACTTCAAAAAGCATTGAATTTTCCAATTAAAAGTTTATCACTAATAGTGTTGTAGAGATGAAGATCATAAAATGTTGTATCTAAAGTTAAAACACCATGTTTTCCCCAATGTATTTGACACGTATTAATTTGAAAAGGGACGTAATGATATAATTATATTATACTATACACAAACGTAAAATGTTAAAAATGTGTTCTCAAAGCAAACTTATCAGGAAACTGCTGACAGGGCGCCCAAGATACAGGCTCTGCCTAGTTTGGGGCTCGCCGGAAACTGATATGCAATAAATAAACCTAAAGGACAAAATATTGTGCATATTGTTAAAATTCTTGTTGTATAGTGATATTGTAAATCTTTTTGCTAATAAAAATTTATTATTATTATTATTATTATTATATTATTGTTTATGAAAAGTCATTATGACACTATGTACTTACTACAAAAACTGTTTGTACCTACTAGATTACAAGAAATAATATGTTTTTTCCAGTATTGAGTGACGAGACGAGCAGGACATGTGATGATGGTAAGCAGCACGGCTGCACATAACAACACAGTGACATGCAATTATTAGAACATCAAAAGTCCAAATCATTTACCTAGTATGCAACCCTCGGAAGTGGTTACATATTTGAGTCCTTTGGGGTTGAGACATTGGTCCCATGGAGACCGGGACCTCACCTCTTCATCAAAGGCCTATCCGAGCGCTTGGTTGACGCGACGCGTGACCAAAATGAGTTTATTTAGCCCAACGCATAAGCGTTGCCATTCAACGTGGTAATGCCGCTAGCATGCTGGGTACGCTTCCGATCGGTAGTGGCCTTGAACATCTTGATTATCTGTAGACCTACAGTGGTCTATGGATAATTCAGGTGTGCTCAGTGTAAGTAGTTAGGTAGGTTTGTAGTGTAGTTCTCATTGTATTTTAGTTTCGTTAAAGGCTCTGCCCACTTTACCTAGTACTCACATGGTGTCTAACACTGCATTGCGCTCGTCAACTGCAAAATTGTTGGAAAGAGTTCCGTCGTGGGCTCGGATTCACTCTAACCAAACACTCGACGCTTATTATTTCCTCGGTGTCTCCATTCGTACCAGTATTTTCGTTATCTTTATAAAAGGTACTTTTTCAAGGTATTTTTAAGTAAAACGTTCGCTCACGCAATTCGTTCGACAAACAGGCGAGCCGCGCCGCGGGCCAGGGAGCGCTGCGTGACTCACACTATATTTTTATTGAAGAGAAAACGTCTTTTACTGCGCTGAGCACTTTTCGGAGGGAGAATATCTGACGAGTTCGCGTCACCTTCATGATTATATAGCAGCGTAGCGTCATAGCGAGCAGCGGAGAGCGCGTCACACTCGTCATGGATGCGATGCTCCTTTCAACTCCGAGCTGAAGTCATCACTCACGACGACCACGTCCGAGTTTGATTCTTTCATTTGCACTTGATTCAATCTTCTCTCAGACCCACAGTTGCTGATGAATGCTCTGACATAGTTGAAATCCCTATAAACTGTTTTCATTTGTACTGAATGAATTGATAAATTTATGAGCTATTTTGCAGTTTAAAGTGCAGGGTTGAGAAAGAAGCCGTTTTTGGCGATCATCGTCCTCATTATTCATCAGCAGTAGTCTGTATTCGTCAACAATTAGACGTAGATCTCTCCAACTCAGTTCTCAGCAACTCAGTCCGACTTTCGATCTTACGTTTCGAGTCTTCCTTTTACAAATTTTATCGAAATCGGTGTAGCGGTTTGAGAAATTTAAACAAGAAACTAAAATTTGCTTTCATGTAATTAGACGACGTACTAATAAATTCTCATGAAATTTGGCTGAGATTCTGAATTTAACTTTAAATTTAAGTTGGTAATTATTTTTCCGATGAAAATAAATTATGTCGTACTTGTTTGATTCAATTCAGTGTAGTATTTGAACAGAAATTGATATTAGAATCCACGCTACAACTCATGACCCTCTGTTGTATTACAAAAAAAAAAGGCATAAGAATGAGCAGCAAACTAAATGTTCCCACTGCTGTTTGGGTCCTTCTCTCGCAAGGAGCGAGGCAATGCCATCCTCCACGCTGGCCCGGTGTGGGTTGGTGGATGCCACATGACCAATAGATTAATAACGCCTAAATCGATAATCTTCAAACAAACGCTTCCTCTTAAGTGAGGCAAAATGCAGATTGATTTCAGCGGAAGCAGTAGGTTTGTACTGAAGCTCGCCAAACGAAACTTTATTGTAGTGAAGTATGTAAAGTGAAGGACCACACAAACCATCACGTATAATATTTTTAGACGCATGCACTAGTGCTTGATTTTAACAACTGATGGTAGTTACGAACGGACTAAGCCAAAGTAGTTAGCTCACTATGATTTGCGTCACTTTTCTTGCACGGACTCGGGATTTCTAGGCGTTATTATTCTGTGACCTCGAAATATTCTAGGTACATGTCGGTTTCCTTCACTGTTTTAAGTGGCATTACGAACACGACTTCGAAAAGACAGTGGTGCGCGTGGTGGGATTCGAACCCGGGGGCTCCGGATCGGCAGGCGCCGTTCTCCCGACTAGACCAGCCGTAACTTAAACAAAAGAAATTGTGTATAAGCGAAATAGTTCATATATTTGGCCACCGGACCTCGTCTCGGTTTGACGAGCACAGGCTAGTGTGGCCGGCGAGTGCTCTAATCCAGTCGGAACTCGGCGGATTAACGCGCGTGCGAGCGAGACAGCGGCACTATTGTTTACTCGTTGAACTATATAGGGGTATGTACAGTGCACGACATAATTCGGAGCGTCTCTGAAGATAATTTCAAACTTCATGAGTCTAGCTAATTTTCATTTTGATTGATTATCCAAAGATTTTTTTTGTTTATTGCTGTACTATATTGAACAGTATGTTGCGAATTTACAAGAAGCTGCATAAAAGTATGATTGTACTTGGCCCTCATTGTGCATGATGTTAGACAACCATACAGTCTATCACAGAGGTTTGAACCTAGAAGAAATCGATTCGATCGGTTGTGCTCAGACGTATTACCATCACCTTCAAAATCATATTCCTCCACTATGGCATTCGTCCTCTAGTTACTTCTATCTAGTTAGAGATACGTTTACGTTTAAATACCCTTAAGGTAAAGTTACCTTTGGCAGGTAAAAGGAAAAATGACGCCACTAGGTCGTAGCCACGGAATATCCGTGGTCGTAGCTAAACTTCTTTAGCTACTTTTATTCATTTACTTTACAGTTACTCAAAAACGTATAGCTATTGCCAAACGTTTACGAGTTTTATTTACAGTATACATCAAATTACATAAATACAGACATTTATATGGAAAAAAAAATTATGTACACCAGCAAGAGAAAAAACAGCCTATTTCAAATTCTATATTATGACTTTGAGTTTTTTCTTACGTGAAGAGAATCAACCGCGTAGGCCAACAGTTGGCCTGTTGACGAATGACAAAAGAATAGATGATAATTTCAAAACAAGCAGGTTTCCTTACGATGTATTCTTTCACGATTAAAACCAGTGGTAACTATCGTGCTTACTGTTAATAAAACCGAGGATACGTACCGGTATTTAAGTTTGGCAAGCATACTAACCGATGGGGGGTGAAGGGAGGAGAGCTTAACAAGTTTGTTAATAAGACAGCCGCCGCCGCGGGAGCGGGCCGGCATTAACCGGTTCACACCCAAACTTTTGCTTAATCAAGTTATTTAGTTATTAGATTAATGTCAAGCTATTACTTGAACACACAAGCGGAGAGTTCACGGTTTGATTGGGGCTGATTAGCACAAACTTGAATAACGGCTGCGTCGGCACTTCGGGACTTTCCATTAATAGCGGGGTCGGGCTCCGGGGCTCCGCGGCTGGCTCGGCTCATATGCTAACGGTGACTTCATTTGATAATGTAAATTATACTGAAAATTACGCAAAACATAGTGGTATTACCTATACACCGAAGAAGGTCTAAATATAGTCACTACCAGTCTAAAGGGAGCCCAAACCACCGAGAGAGAGCTTGCCAACGCCACCAGCTTGCTGCTGGTGGCTGGCGGTGCCGGTGGTAGTGCTGGTACAGGCTGGATGGTGGTGCTTGGATGTTGAGCCAAATAATCTACTCTAATATACTCTAATTAAACACTTACTCACTCTACACTTGTCTCTGGAAAATGTGATGGTGCCAGAGTATAGACGCAAGTTGCGTCCTACACTAAGGGCTGACCCAACTTCCAAGGCACAACAGTCATGCCGTCTTATTGGTTTTTATCAGATATACATTCTGTTGAGTGTGCTATTTATCTACATGATCTAATTTTACGTAGGTTTTATTTCTATTGGACTGCCTGGAGCTCAAACAGACGACACTGCTTAATACCAAACGGAGAAGTCTGATGCCATTGTTGTTGTAAAAACGAACCGCTAGACTGTGGGCGACAAATAATAAGCTATTGTACTGCACTTTAGTGTCTGTAAGGAACTAGCAGTACCCGCGGTTTTTCTTGCATACTTCGCGGTCCCGCATGTCTTCTGCTACAGAAATAGTCTGTTTGTTTATAATCTGTTTAAATTTCAACTTATTCATTCAATGTGATTGAGCGACAAACTTCATTATTATTAGAACAACTTCTACAATCAACTTACATTTTCTGCGCTCAACGGTCGAATGGTAGACGGGACTGTTTGTTTGTCCGTTTGTTCGCGCGCTCGGTGCCGCTCTGTTTACAAACTCGTCGCATTCTTTCACATCCGGTTCCGGCGCGCTATTGCGCAGCTTCCGGTTTGAAGCAGATACTTTTCAGTTATGTCGGCCGCGCGCCGCCGCCGCACTGTAGCGGTGGAGGCCGAGCCATTCACGACGGAACCTTTGTGTGAGAATTCGAATGTAAAACATTATAGGTAATTCTACATTGTCATGACCATTGACCAGATTTCAATTAGAGGAGATGATTTTGGCTATACAAGTTTTGCACTCGGTCCGCTTGGTCTTGTGAGATGTTTATTGTTCCACAGCTTTGTTTAGAGTTTTTCAAATACAATAATACAATATTATTGTGTATTAATAATGGTAACGTAGAACTACAAAGTATCAAGTAAATAGCTGGTCTTATTACTCGATTAGTATAGTGAGTGAGTCGGTGAGTCTAACCGCAGTATAAGACAAATAGTTTTAATGTTTCCGCTTGATGTATATTTGGACCATCTGAAGAACTATCCATCTAGATTTTAGGTAAGGAATCTGGAAATTACCTCACACGTGTAAATTCACGGGTGCCGGTCCACTGTTTCCTCCACGTAAATGTAATTTTAGTGATCCATGATAAAATGTAGCAAACTTGTATACACAATGAAAAAAATTAAACTCGCTCTCCATTTTACACTCGCGTTTATAATATTAGTACAAAATTGACAAGATCGGTGTTTTGTTAGGTGTGTATCTTCATAAATGAAAATAGAATTACCTCTATATAAGGTAAGTCGCGTTGTTTGTCAGGTGCGCGGCATGTGCGCGCCCGCTCCCCGCCGGCTGATTGCTGCGAGCGGCGAGCGGCGCCGGGCGGCGACACTAACTCGATAGCGGCGGACAATTGCGTTAGTGTCGACAGCGCCTTACGGAGGATGGAACCATTCCCCCGGCGGCGCCGTCCCACCTGGAGGTCTCGCCCTCGCGGCGCGAGCGATGCGCTACTATCTAACCCACAATGTTAGACGCGAAAACAGAAATAAAATAATTATCTAACCAATTTCAGTTTTAATGCCACGAAATAATTGAGTTCGGGAAATGTTATGAAGCTTTTTTACAATTATTTATTAATGTTTGAGTTTCGAAAATTGATCGTGGAATAGTAAATTAGAGAAATGACCTTAGAGCATTTAGCCATGAGATGACACGTGCGTTCTTCTCGTTCAGAATGTTATTATACTTCGAAGCTTTTCTAGCAGCTAGGCTATGTTAGTTTGAACTGTTGTACGGGAACTTCAGAAACAATTTTTTTTCTGTACATGGACGGAGGGGAATGAGGACAAAACCATCTAAATGTCATTGTCTTTGTCTGGGTAGAAGAAATACCAAATATACGTCTTACGATCCAGGACTCTCCATAAGTGGCCAAGGAGTTGCCACAATTGCAGAGGCAGTGCCTTTCAAATTTCTTGGTAGAAAGATAGATCACAAAGGACGTACACCATCATTAGAGGTGGTTGTTGAAAATTTCATGAACAACCTCAATAAGGTAGACCAGCAGCCTATCAGCAATATCAAAAAAGCATGGATATATGACAACTACCTCACATCACGTCTCACTTGGCCTTTCCTAGTATATGACATCGGCAAAACTCTCCTGGCAAAGCTAGATGCCAATGTCATAAAGATATTGAAGTCATGGTTCGGATTGGCACATCCGGCTGATCCTCTACTCTTTTAGGGATCACAATAGTTTTGGGCTGAAACTAAAGAAACCGTCTGAACTTTACAAACACCTAAGAGTTACAAAAACGCATGTTTTGGGAAAGTCGCAAGACGAATTAATTACATCTCTCCCAAAAGACAAAACTGCTTCAGACTTGGAATCTAGACTTCAATTCCATAAACAATTTATGGCAGGTGCACAAGTAAATACTGCTGGGTTGGGTGCGAGAAAAAAAAGGAAGACCGAGACATGGTAAAAACCTTTCTACAACAAGACGAAAATGACGGTTACAAAGTGCACGCTATGAATTTAGAAATGCAAAGTGAGTGGTTAACCATAGGTGAGTTCTGTATCCCATTAGCTCTAAAGTGGCGCACCTTGATCTATGACTGGTCCCTGCCTTATTAAAATTTTATCTAAATGCATTCCAAATGACCCTCCTGACCAGAGTAACTTGGTAAGGTGGGGAAAAGCCTCTGAAAAATGTTGCTATACTTGTGGAGAGGCGATATGTACAGCAAGGCACATATTGGTGGGATGCAAGGTGCTCCTTAGTGGGGTCATTACTCACGGCGTCATGACAGAGTACTTGAAATCATACGTGAAGCCATGAGCCTTTCAGTAGCTAGAGCCCAAAAGGGATTGACGACAAACAAAAGACAAATTAACTTTGTAAAGAAGGCTCAACTTCAAACTCCAGGAACAAGCCTTACTCAATCCTGGGTACAGCACCTGATTGGACTATTTTAATGGACACGTATGAAAAGCACTACAAAATCCCAGAGGATGTGGGTGTTTCGTCATCCAGACCGGACATTTTCCTTTTTCTAGAGCTACGATACGCATAGTCCTTGTAGAGCTTACCGTACCGTGGAAACTAATATAC
This sequence comes from Ectropis grisescens, assembly GCA_017562165.1. Taxonomy (NCBI): domain Eukaryota; kingdom Metazoa; phylum Arthropoda; class Insecta; order Lepidoptera; family Geometridae; genus Ectropis; species Ectropis grisescens. The sequence goes on from CM029771.1 coordinate 30,747,498, forward strand.
CTAAAGACCACGCGATGAAACAAAATAAGTATTACGACCTCCTAAACGAATTAACAAAAACGGCTATGTAGTTAGTTTATACGCTGTAGAAGTGGGAGCGAGAGGTATACCAGCAAAATCTCTCTATAACCTACTGAAAGACCTTGGCTTATCCAGAAGTGCAGTAAGTTCTATACTAGAACGTGTATCTAAAGCTGCACTAGTAGGCTCATATCAGATTTGGCTGGGCAGGAGAGAAAAAACGAGTGGTGAAGGTGAGTGTTGATGTACGTCAGAAAGGGGCCCTAAACCTACGCCCGAGTCACAAGTCTCGGGAACTACTCGAGTTTTTTCTCTCTCTGCCACACGATGGACCCGGCACCCGCACGGTGAATCCATGGAATGCTAAGAAAATCGTCTCCCTATTCTACATCAATAAAAAAAAAATTGATTCGTATTGATATTTTAATTTCGAGCTTCTGTTTTTCTTTTTCAAACAAAAAAAATACTATTAATGATCTTGAAATATAAAGCAGTCCATACAAAATCCTAGTGGCCACCAAGAAATGCATTTAACTTATAAATGTCGCAATGAGGTATGAATAATAAAAATGATGCAAGGTCAACTTCGTAACACCGAGTTTTGCAATCAAAGCGCTGTATCCATTACAACGCTTGTAACGCAACTAAAAAGTATAAGTTACAAAGAAAAAATAAATAATGATTATTTATATCCTTGTCCTGCATTGGCACATCTCTTAGCGGTAGAACAGCTGACTGACAAAGGTGTGGTTCCTCGAGGCAGGCTCTGTGAAGTGTCTTACTACTACAGCTGGTATTAGTAGCAGTCATATAGTATTACCAATACATCGCAAACCAGCTCACACGTGTATCGTATATATCCCATCAATGTTACCCAGCTACTCCGTGGCCGGTGCACGCCGGCGGCTCGTTTGATCCCCGTAATGCAATAACCTGTAACTGTGCGACCTGACTCCGGGGAGACCGGCGGGGTGGGCGAGGGGAGGGGGCGGCTACCCTCGGTGGTGAAATCACCAAATTGCGTTACTGTGGGCTGAAACCACACTATCATTACTGGGCAGTCGGTTCAACATCAGCGTTAGAGGAAACAGCAGGTCTACTACGAAGTCCGATAAACGATATATCGGCCGAAGCTATGGACGTTTTATACCACGAAACACAATCGGTCTGTTGATGACACAAACACTGTCAAATCAGTGTCGGTCGGGATGAACGAAACGCCCGATCAGATCAACCGACCGATTGTGTTTCGTGGTATAACACGTCCATAACTTCGGCCGATATATCGTTTACCGGACTTCGTAGTAGACCTGCAGATGTAGGACTTCTATCGTGATCGTATCTTATTCCAATTTTTTTAAAAGTTAACTGTTACAGAGTGAGACTTTGAAAGATGCTTAAGATATGTTACAAATATTTTCATCGTTACAAATGTAGCCGACTGGACCTAGGTTATTTGAACCAAAGTTTTAAATCAATTTCAAAAAAGGAAGGCTTTCGATTCGGTTAAGACTTTTTTGTATACATGTTACGGTATTTAAACAATGACTTGAATCGTGATTAAGTCCTGTACATTATAAATGTTACGGGATAGCCAAAACAATGTGAATCTAATTTCCTGACTCGTTTTGTTTGATAGATCATGGTTGTGAGGTGGTCGCATATAGATGGGAATCTTAGTGAAAACGGCGAGAAGGGTTTTAAAATATTTAAAGAAAACTGCTTTAAAATTTGTTTACCTACTTAAACAAGAACAAAATTAAAAATTTTGACTAACCCCCGACTACCTCAGATTTGTTGTCTTTACAACATTCTACTCGTCAAGCCCTTTCATTTGATACCCATATCGAGGTAGTTGTGAAAAAAAAAAAGTATTTCGCCATTTTGTAATAGCGGCCATCTTGGATTTGAAATTTGTCATAGTGCAAAGTATTCTACTAGTTAATACCTTTCGTCTGATACCCATATTGTATTAGGCATAGGTAGTAGTGAAACAAATAATGTAATCCGCCATTTTGTGGAGGCAGCCATCTTGGATTTGAAATTTGTTATAATGTATAGTATTCTACTAGTCAAGCCCTTTCATTTGATACCAATATTGAGGTAGGTTGTGAAGAAATATTTTGTCCGTCATTTTGTGGAGGCGGCCAACTTGAATCGATATTAACCAAACATAGCTAAGAACATCCGCACGGATATTAACCTTTAAATAAAAAAAAACGCATCGAAATTGGTTCATCCGTTTGAGCTCTACGGTGCCACAGACAGACACACACACAGACAGACAGACAGACAGACAGACAGACAGATAGACAGACAGACAGACAGACATCGACGTCAAACTTATAACACCCTTTTTGGTCGGGGTTAAAACTAAAATATTACAATTTTTTCTCAACTGTTATAGGTTTACTTACACTTGATCGTTATCTCGCCTGATGTTAAGCGATGATGCGGTCTACGATACAATTTAATCGAGTATCTGAGTTTAATTTTAAATTAAAGTGGGGTTTTGTTTTGTTTTTTCGAAGAAAATTAAATTATTGATTTTAATTTACAAACTTTAAAAGCCACTACTTCGATAAATAAATTTGAACAAATTTAATTTAAACTATGAATAGGAAACAGGCAACAGGACACGGCCGAGTAATTTATCTCTTTACACTACAGGTCTAGAATATGGAAAATTACAATATTACCGCAATTAATAGCAGCATAGCGTATAACCCCGAACCAGGTCAGAGAGCCGCGCGCTCGCTCGGGACGGGCAGATGCAATCACATCTACATACAGAGATAATACACGCACGTTGATATTAATGTATCGGACATGTTGAACCTGCGACCAAACGGGTTCCGTTGTCGAAAATAGTGATGCAACAAGCGAGATGTACAGAAATTACCGATAAACTATAATTAGTCTATGCCCAGACAGACATTTTATGTTGTTGTGTATAATATTATACGTAAAATTATACACAACAACATCAAATGTCAAATATATTTACAAATAGGTATATAAGTACGTACTATGAGTAATATCAGCTATCTGGTAGCTATATAGGTACTCCAAAGTTAGCTGAGTATGTCGTCAGGTGGTGTTGTGTGTGAAATGTCTACCAAGATTTATTTTATTAAAATAGGTATTTTTAACGGTATTTTGTAAGTTCAAAAAAGAGTGATTATATTGGCAAACTTATTCGCTCACCATGAACGATCGGCCTTATTTCGTTAAACTATAGTCAAAAAACCACCAATAAAATTCAATCTGAGCTAGTATGTCATCTTTTATACTCGTATGAAAATTAACTAAATAACGATCGCTATTATTCTAGTTGAAACACAATCCGTGTCAGGTTCCGGTGGGGGATGTAACGAGGTGTGCGGGCCGGGGGCAGCGCGAGGCCGGCGGGGAGACAAATAAGTATTTGTACTTTTACAAATAAATAATTATTTCTAGATCTGTTGTATCTTTACGAATGTTTTAACGTGCTAATCACAGGAGCTACTGGACCAATTTCAAAAATTCTTTCGCCATTGGACATATACGCGATCCTATCGAGCGTGATGATATAGCCTATAACAAAATACATTATTTACCGCGGTCGAATCCAGGACGGAGCACTAGTTTTAATTAATTATATGACATGTAATCATTATTACGTGAAATAGTTGCTAGTCTTCCTCTTTCAAATCGTCAGCCAATCCAAGCCCACTGCACGGCAATGGGCTCCCTCTTTCGTCAATATTTCCAGTTTTGTGGTTTCTTATGTATACCTTCGTAATTAACACTTTGATCGAAATTCGTTTCTGTTTTAATTTTGAATATTTATATTAAACCTACTTGTTAATAAAACGTTGAAAAACTCCCCGAAGCAGCTAATTATGAAAGTATTACGGCATCAGTCCGGCGTCTCGTCCTGAAACAGAACAAACAGTATTAATTGCGCGCTTTGTCCTCACTCGAACAATTACACGACATTTAATTAAATCTAAAGTTCCTCTACGCTGTTCTAAACGCTATGTGGAAGATGTAAAGCCATTTATAGAGTTTATAGTGGTTTGTGCTGTATAACTACACGATTCTGAAGTCATTTATGTCGGTAGCCATGTAATGCGACCCAAATGGCGCTGGATGGTAGGTACGCGGTGACAGCAGATGGAGTTGATCTCTGATGGAGTAGCGACGGCTGGCCGATAAATGTTCCGTTGTCCGACCACCAGTCAGATGGGACGATGACGTCAGGTTCATAGCAAGAATTACATGGATTAAGTCAGTTCTGGATAAAAAAAACAACGAATCAAGAGTGTTTTAGCCGCAGTAAAGGTGAAGGCAGAAAGAGATGGTAATGGTCTATCGCAAAATTTCCAAA